>OZ023262.1:291562861-292162861 GCA_964006375.1 Tillus elongatus | reverse complement strand
AGACCTGTTGTGTTTCTGAGCTGTCCTCTGCTAAGGTTTAGCAGCTCCACAGCTCTCTTTGAACTGGGTCCGTCAATTATTGACTTCCCATGTCTGAGCCCTGGACAGTCCGCCCAGTACACCTTGTGTTGGTTTCTGACCCAGGACTTAATGGCTCCCCTGGCAGTGCTCTTTGACACGCCCAGAGCCGGTTCTGGTCCCATAAATGGTTCTGCTGACCCTCTCTTCGCGAGACTGTCAGCTTCTTCATTGCCTTTAACCCCCGAGTGACCCGGCACCCAGATGAGGGTCACCTCATTCTGCCCAGCCAGGTCGCTCGTCTCGTCTCGGAACTCACTCACCAGCCAGGAATTCACCCGTGGGCTACTTAGTGCCTTAAGGGCTGCCTGGCTGTCTGTCGCTATGAGGATCCGCTTGTTGGTGTAGCCCCTCCTCTTGTTCTCCCGCACACAGTGCAGGATGGCGTACATCTCGGATGTAGGTACTTACTTGCCATTAGTTTTTCTTTTAGTTTACTCAAACTTGTAACTAATAATTTGGAATGTCTCCTTTTGAGAAAAATGCCCAAAACTCAATTTTCTATGAAGCTAAAGAATCAAATTTTGCTATATCTGTAGATAGTGTAAGTCTCTTTAAAAGAAACTTGTATTACAAATTTCATTAAAGTTACACAAAAATTTTCAGAAGGAAACTGAATTCATATTTAGAAAAGTAAAGTATCTGCCAAAATATAAACGTAGCAGTTATGTTTCCTTATTAATCGCCAGTATGATTTCGTTTTAGTCTACCTAATCAAACTGGTTTTTTCAATATCAACAATAACAAAATTATAATTTCAGACTCAAAGGTCTATGGAAGCTCTTAGAGTGAAATATTTTGGAAAGTTTTAAACTATCATGATTAGTTGTTTTAATGATATTTTTTTCTTTGGTAACTTTAATATATCTCGAAAACCAAACGGTTTACGACATAGTTTTGTATGTCTGCACTGTTCTTAGTATAATTTAGGTAACCATTTTCTATAGTATGTGCAAGTATCTACTTCAGTTGCTACTTCTATATGAGACCTTACAAATCTTTGCACTTTATTTCAGATATAACACCTAACGGCAGCTTGAGGAGAAGAAGGAGCAGAGTTCTTTCAGAAGAAGATGAAGGCAATTTAATGGACTTCTTGCGAACTTCTGGGTCAGAAAACAACAGAGAAAGAAAGTCCTGGGGCAGCTTGGGTATGAAATATGATATAACTTCATAAAACATTTTTTAAATTTAAAGAACAGCTCAACTATGCTTAGTTGTTTAATATTTATCCACAAACTTACTTTGAAATTATGACTCTTTGTGTGATAGTTTGTACTAAAAGTGATTTTTAGATGTAGATCTAAAGAATGTTGAACCTGCAAGAATTCCAATCACTTTCTCAAATAAAATTGCATCACGAGGCTTCATCCTTGTCAGTCATTCAGTCCTTGTCAGTCACCTTCAATGGCCTTGTTAAATAATGTTATATAGGCTGTTTCTAAAATGTCTGAAAAAGTTCAAAGGGGATAGATGAGATAATTTTTAAAAAACTCATATGAATATGAATGTATTTCGTAAACGTGCTAAGTTTTGTACCAGAGGGTGTAAACGTTTAAAAAAAAATCTCCTTTTTGTAATAACTGATACCACCATACCACCCACCTCTACTGGGTGAGACAGTGTTCAGGAGAAAAATTAAAATTTTTCTGGTGGATCACTGCTGCTACTGTCTTGAGGAATTCCTGGCCTGTGATGTTGCCTTGGATGGACTGCGGATTGGTCGGGATTTGTGTCTTGACACCAGTGTACATTTGTTTGTTATGACTGTCGGAATTTTTGTTCTCTTTGTATTGTACTTTTGTGTTATATGTGTTTTGTTGTTCAAACATTGACATGGCTTTGTAGAATGTATGCCGAAATATATATTATATTATATTATTATTATTATTATTATAGATATCTTCCGGTATACACCGTATAATGCTTTAAGAGGCATTTTCGGATACACAACCGTATTTTAAAGTTTCTATCATTGCCGTCCCGCGGAATTGGCCTTGTATGTTTCTAAAAAGTCTGTACGCAGCAAGTGTGTTATGGTAGCGAATTTACATTAAAATGTTTTTAATGCTTTTTTTTTTAATTTCAACAACACACCACGAGGGCTTACAGCCTAAATACTATCGTACCGTCGGTGTCGACAAGGAGGAAAGAGGCAACTTGTTAATTCTGGAGTTGAAGGTTTGGAGGTTCGGGGGAGAAGGAAGAACATGTGCCGGCAAGGAGTTCCACAACTTGGAAGTCCTCGGGACAAAAGAGCGGGCATAACAAGATGTTCTATGTCCGGTGACCTGGACAGTAAAAGGGCGCATTCGCTCTGTTCCCCGGGTAGATCTGTTGGGGGCAGCAGGTGAAGGAACTATGGAAGAAAGCTCCTCTGAGCAGTGTCCATGCAGATATCTATAAAAGAGAGAGAGAGGTCACCAACGGCACGTCGGTGGGCAAGGGATGGCAGCCTTTGGGTAAGGGTAGGGTCACCGATGATACGTATAGCTCTCTTTTGAATGGAGTCCAGGATAGAGAGTGTAGAAGCGGCAGCAGCACCCCAGATGTGGGAGCAGTATTCGAAGTTTGGTCTTATTTGTGAAGTATATAAAGTATAGAGATTAGCTGGTGAAAAATATTTGCGAGCCCGGAAGAGGGAACCTAATTTCTTGGCAGCCGCTTCTGCAATTGATGTGACATGTTGGTGCCAATTGAGATTTCGATCCACAGAGATGCCAACAAGTGAAAAGGACTCATTACTTTGAATAACTTGGTTGTTTATTGTGATGGGTCTAGGGCTGGTGTATCTCTTATGAGAAAGAAAGCAAGACTGTGATTTGGTGGGGTTGAATTGTACAAGATTTCTACTTCCCCAGTCTAATATTTTTTGGAGATCCGCGGAGATAGAACCCTCCATGAGTCTGTGATCCTCATCTAGGTGGGCTAAAGAGACAGGCTTAGTGTATTGTATATTGGAGTGGAGGGTGCTGTCGTCCGCGTACCTGTGAACTGGGTTGGATGTGCTAGAGAGGAGGTCATTGATGTGGAGAAGAAACAAAGTAGGGGCTAAAGCTGAACCTTGAGGAACTCCTGCATTAATTGGATACAGTTTAGAGGAATGGCCATCCACGACAACAGAAATGCTCCCGTTGGAGAGGAAATCTGCTGTCCACGTACAGAGTTTTGGTGGTAGGCCATAGGCCGGTAGTTTATTAAGTAGCGCTGCGTGCCAGACCTGGTCGAATGCTATGGATATGTCTAGAGCGACAATCTGGGATTCACTGTGTAGTTCCATAGACTTGTTCCAAGAATGGGTGACAAAGGAAAGGAGGTCGGCAGTTGATCTGCGCTGACAGAATCCATACTGCCTGTTGTGGATTAGACTGTGTTTTTAAGAAATTTTAGTAATTCGGTGTTTATATACTTTTCCATCACTTTAGAGATGACTGAAAGGAGAGAAATAGGCCTGTAGTTGCTAGGAAGCGTTTTCGATCCTTTTTTGGGGACGGGTTGTACTCGAGCAGCTTTCCAGTTACTAGGGAATATGCCTCTATTGTAAGATGTCTGAAACAGACGAGTCAGGACAGGAGCAAGTTCTGGTGCGCATTTTTTGAGAACAATTGCTGGATCTCGTCAAGGCCAGAGGCTTTCCTGGTATTAAGAGAAGAGAGCATCTTTCGTACCTTTCTAGTTTTGAAAATGATATCCGTCATTTTATGCGCGACATTGGGGAACATTCGGAGGTGGGTTGAGAGTAGAATTGCCGGCGAACAACGAGGCAAAAAGTTCAGCCTTGTCCAGGGCGGTAGGAACAATTTCATCCCCTGAGACAAGAGGTGGGAACGTGCTCTTACAGAAATTATTCCCAATAGATTTAGCAAGAGTCCAGAAGGGTTTACTGCCGCTGGAGCTTAAGAGGACTTTGTTTTTGATGTGGTTATTAAACGAGTTTTTTGCCTCAGAAAGGATGCGGACATAGCGGTTTCTTGCGTCGTTAAATGCTTGACGGTTTTCTTGACTAGGATTGTGTAGAAGCTTTTTGTGCGCTTTGACCTTTTCAAGTCTGGCCTTGTCACAGGATTTAGAGAACCAGGGCTTTTGAGTGGCTGCAGAGGTTTTCTGTGTACGTGGAATAAATAATTCCATGCCAGCTTGGATAATTTCGGTGACGTTTTGTGAGATATCAGAGGGGTCAGGATGAGAGAAGCAGACAGACGCCCATGAAAAGGAGGAAAAGTAATCTCGCATTTCGTCCCAGTTCGCGGAGTTGTAGTGCCAAACGATACGTGGGTGTGATGACTGTGTGACCTCGGGTTGCATTGCGCAGGAAGCAGTGACCATCCCGTAGTCTGAGCGACCCAGGGGGGCGGTGACTGATATCTTATAGCAGTCAGGATTTGTAGTAAGAAAGAGATCCAAGGGATTTGAGCTGTGTGTTGGGATGCGAGGAAAGTAAGTAGGTTGCTGAACCATATTGGCTAAAGAATTGCTGACTGCAAAGGCATCCGCTGCTCTTCCTTGTGGATCGGTTTTTGAAGATCCTAGCCATTCCTTATTATGGACATTGAAGTCACCAAGAATAGTGACCTCAGAGGAAGGATATTCAGAAATCAGATGGTCGGTTTTTTCAGAAAGGTAGTCAAAGAGCTGGACAAAGTTGTTGTCAGAAGGTGACCGGTAAATGCAACAGATGAATTTAGTTGCAGCCCTGAGAGAGAGTTTTATCCGTAGTATGTATTTTCTTCCAGCTTCTAAATTTTGGAGTCTGGTGCAGGGTAGATTGCTACGGACGTACGCGCACACGCCTCCATGCAATCTAAAAGAAGTAAGGAGCTCATACCCTGGGAAATTAAGGTGATTAGTGGCTGTGTTGGCACTGATTTGAGTTTCGGTCAGGAAGAGGAGTTGGGGCCTATTAGCCTGAAGGAAATGGTGGACGGAGTTCAGGTTAGAATTTAGGCCACATATATTCGAGAAGGATATCTCGATGCTGGCGCCCCCTGTACACCCCTCTCCCGGAGATCCGAATGTAGGTGTATTTTGCCGAATCTTTTGTACAAGGAGGAACCATCATCATTTTTGTTTATAAGGGAAACCGACTCATACACCAGAACTGGAAACGTCCGTTGGGACTTCACCGGTCCCTTGATGCAAGGGGTGGTACCTCCTCGGGCGTGAAAAAATCCTTTACTATCACGTAAAGGAAAATTTCACTACCAACTACCATATTGCAAGTATACCACACCAGCCAACTATTAAAGAGCTGACCAGCTTTGGAACTTGCGTGTCAATTATGTATTGTTTTTAAAAGTACATTTGGTTCGCAGTATAACCTATATAGTAACAATGTACCACATTTTATTAAAATAGCTTTGTTGCTTCAAAAAGTACAAACATTTTACGAAAATAAAAGTAAAAAGTTGCAGAAAAACTGGTCCAATTTTCCTGGCCAATGAACCTCTTCAAGCTATTTACACACCTGCCGAGATATAATTATTGAATAAGAACTTACTAAACATTTATTATTAATTACCAACATTTCACAAAAATGTTACAAAAAATGATTTCTATGGAAACACTAAAAACATTTCTGCGAAAACTTTTCAAATTCAGCCACTATTTGTGAGTGCATGTATACTTTGTTGTTTCAAAAAGTACAAACATTTTCCGAAAATAAACTTAAAAGTTGCAGAAAAAACTAGTCCAATTTTCCTGGCCAACGAACCTCTTCAAGCTATTTACACACCTGCCAAGATATAATTATTGAATAAGAAGTTACTAAACATTTCTTATTAATTACCAACATTTCACAAAAATGTTACAAAAAATGATTTCTATGGAAACACTAAAAACATTTCTGAGAAAACTTTTCAAATTCAGCCACTATTTGAGAGTGCATGTATACAGCAGCTCGATTCTTTCGACGAGTAATACAAACAAAAAGCTCTCTGAATGTGTCACTTCCATAGGGCTCAGCTCTCTATTGGTACAAATGCCTTTTTACAATTTGTCATATGTGTTTATGCAATGTGCCAGAAACGTGAAAAGTTGCAAAATAATGAAAATAACTCAAAACCAATGAACGATATTAATTTTTTTTTGCTTCCAAAGATGCATTATAATTCAATGGAAAATGCAAACATGTAGTAATATAAGGGGTTCTCTATTAAAAAAAAAGAAAGTGTGTAACACCAACAACTTATGGGCCACCCTGTGATTATCAAAATAATTTTATTAGATGCAGCTCAAAACACCGGGTAATTAACGTATACAATTTTTGCCTCGTATCTTGTATATAAACAAAAATATTGAGCTTTACCGTAGAAATGCGTCACCCTGTATATGTGTAAACAGACAAAAACTGAAACTTACCCCGTGTATGGGTTGTAGGGGTTCAAGTTAACGCTCATTTGAAAAAATCTTTTCAAAATTCATGTCTACACAAATTTGCTAAAATATAGACTATTAAACCATAAACTCTACAACTGAAACTACTGCTAAAGCATCGGAAAGAGGGCCTACTTGAAATGGATTTTCCGACAATATTTTATTGAACTGGTTTTGTTAACCACACAAAATATTGTGTTCTTGTGCTTTCCTTTGATCACCAGTGGCACCCAATTTTTTTTCCTTTAAATGCCTATAACTTTTTTCTTTTAACGTAGAGATCTGAATTTCGGCAGGTAGGGTAAGTTTGGTAGTAGAAACATATGTGCCGATTTTGGTGGTCGTACGTCTGTTATTCTCGGAGATACAAAATGTTTCCAAAAGAAAACCCAAAATTTTTCTGTAAAAACCGGTTTTCCTGGCCAAGGAACTTGTCCAAGCCACTTACAAAAGGAAGGTGCGTAGCAAATTTCATCAAAATCGGCCATTTATTTTTGGGGTTAAACGTATATGCCAAATTTGGTTGTCATAGCTTTGTTATTTTCAGAGACACAAAAATTTTCCGAAGGAAAACACAAAATTTTTCCGGAAAAACACATATCTCCTCATTAGTGAATTTTTCGTTTTACGAAAAATTTGCAAAAAAAGTAGACCACTGCTTTTCCTTTAAAAAATTTTTTTTTAAGACTGCATGCCTTTGTGATCAAATTTGTTCTCCGACTTTCCTTCGTCTGACACAAGGTTTTCGCATAAAGAAATAAAATCATTTTTAGGTTACATTGTGTCAAGACTGCCCTTAAACCTCAAATTTCAATACTAATTCAGAATATGTGTATTCTGGCAGAAAAAACGGGTTCTTATCTTATCTGAATTAAAAAAATAGCCTGTAGATAGCAAACTTTAGTAAGAACAATAAATTAAACAAATATCACAACAATACTTAATTGTTGCAAATCACAACACCCGTGAAAACCTAAACCATCAAATTTGTTAATTTATTTTCTTTCATTAACCAAAAAAAGTCAATACATCCATTTGAATAGTTTTTCATGATTTCAATAGTGCTTATTAAAATGGTTTACACTATTGCTGAGCTGACCAACATTCATTTTAAGTATGGTCACGCTGATAGAAACACATTAGAAGCTAATGCCCTCGAGACCGGACACAAGTACTGGAAAATCGCTGCTTAATAAACTTCCGGCCTATGGCCTACCAGCAAAACTCTGTACCTGGACAGCAAATCTCCTCTCCAACCGGAGCATTTCTGTTGTCGTGGATGGTCATTCCTCTAAACTGTATCCAATTAATGCAGGAGTCTCTCAAGGTTCAGCTTTAGCCCCTACTTTGTTTCTTCTTTACATCAATGACCTCCTCTCTAGCACATCCAACCCAGTTCACAGTTACGCAGACGACAGCACCTCCACTCAAATATACAATATTCTAAGCCTGTCTCTTTAGCCCAATTAGATGAGGATCTCAGACTCATGGAGGGGGTTCCGTCTCTGTGGATCTCCAAAAAATATTAGATTGGGGAAGTAAAAATCTTGTACAATTCAAGTCCACCAAATATCAGTCTTGCTTTCTATCTCATAAGAGATACACCAGCCCTAGACCCCTCACAATGGACAACCAAGTTATTCAAAATAATGAGTCCTTTTCACTTGGCATTTCTGTGGATCGAAATCTCAATTGGCACCAACATGTCACATCAATTGCAGAAACGGCTGCTAAGAAATTAGATTTCCTCTTCCGGGCTCGCAAATACTTTTCACCAACTAATCTCTATACCTTATACACTGCACAAATAAGGCCAAACCTCGAATACTGCTCCCACATCTGGGGTGCTGCTGCCGCTTCTACACTCGCTATCCTGGACTCCATTCAGAAGAGAGCTATATGTCTCATCGGTGACCCTACCCTCACCCAAAGGCTGCCATCCCTTGCCCACCGACGTGCCGTTGGCGACCCCTCTCTCTTTTATAGAGATCTACACAGGCACTGCGCAGAGGAGCTTTCTTCCATAGTTCCTCCACTTGCTGCCCCCAACAGATCTACCAAGGAAACAGAGCGAATGCACCCTTTTACTGTCCAGGTCACCAGAGATAGAACATCTTGTTATGCCCGCTTTTTTGTCCCGAGGACTTCCAAGTTGTGGAATTCCTTGCCGGCACAGGTTTTCCTTTCAAACCTTCAAGTCCAGAATTTAGTGTTTTGGTATTTCGTATTTTATTTTGTATATGTATAAATATATATATAGAATATAATAACCTGAAATTGGAGTGAATAAATTCGAACGTTCAGGAAAGAAAAATGCAGGTAACAGATAACCAATATACGTATTTTATCACATAACAAGAATGATATTGTGAATCATGCAAATTATATTCACATGAATGTAGTTTCTACTGCTACTATAATAGTTTGAGACCTGTTTTAATGCCAATACTATACTTTTTCGCTTTTGTCTACCTTCATTTTGTGTTATTCGACCACTATGCAATTTTTAATTATTAACTAATAGGTACCCAAAAACACCTCAAATGTGACCATCACATAATGTACTATTAAGATTTATAATGTGTGGTGAATAAGTGGATAAATAAATAAAACACTCGTCAGAAGTAGGGGATTTTCCCCATTATATTTGATTAAACGTAACAAGTATTCTTATTGTATGTAAGTATATGCTGTGGTTAAGGTTATTAAATAGTAAAGTCTAAGTAAAATCTGTAAAACCTTTGCTGGTTAGTCAATGTTTGTTATAAAAAGTCTGTATTTGGCAGTGTGTTTGTGTCAGTCAGTCGATGAGTGGATACTTGATATGAAATATGGATTGTAGAACAAACCTAAGACCCTTACATGTATATGTACATACAAAGCGTACCTACTACTATTGATTACTATATACCTAATACAAAGTAACGAATACTGAATCCAAAAGTAACGATTACGAGTATTGACTCATATGTAATCGTTACTTTCGGATCCGAAAGTAATGATTACATATGAGTGAATACTCGTAATCATTACTTTCGGAACTATAATTCCCAAGTCTAATACATTCATATAATGTTGTTTCTTTAAATGGGCTCACTGAATTTTTAGCATCATTTTAAAAACAACCTGTATATTAAATACACTTGTTCAAAATGAGATGTAAAATAAAAGTTCAAAGAAGTGATTCATCTCCGGTTATAATACTAAGGGGTTGAAACATCATGGTTGAAGCGATATTTCATCAAATAATGTCGATTAATCTTAATCATGGAGAGAGTGGAAGACACTCCCCTAAAACTGATTTATTTTGTTGTGTTGTTATAACCTGATTAACTTCTCTCCATGTAACAGATCGATCTTGGGCAAGGAAAGCACGGGGTAGTACTCGCAAAAGACCTGCTTTACTCACCACTGATTTTACATCAGAACGAGAAAGACCTTCGTCTCCTTCACCTTTGGCTGAAAGCAAAACGGTCATGTCAACGCCAGATGAGGAACCAGCTCCGAAAGAGTGGAAGCAAAAAATAGAAAATTGGTTACAGACAAATGAAAACGACCAAATTAGTGATGAAAATAGAGACAGCAGGCGACAAGCCAGAAGATTAGCAAATAGGGTCTCCCTTGAAATGGATTCAGGTAAGGTATATTCAAGAATAATTTGTAAATTCTTCAGCCAGATTAGAATGAAAACATGTAAACATGCTGAATTTTGATTATGAGTTTGCTGCCACCTCTTGTATTTACTTATTAGATTCTGATTTAAATTAATTTAGCCAAAAAAGGATATACAAACCATTTTGAGCCACAAAATTAATTGTTTGTTAATATCTCAATTTTTTTATTACCTACCAAAAAAGTTTGACTTTAAAAATTAAGCAATAACTTTGGTCAGTTTGGTGATTATAATGCTTGAGGCCCTGGTTCGATTCTATCTGAGAGCTGTCAACACTTTTTCAAATTACGATTTACTTTGAAATGGTCTGAAAAAGTACTGAGGTATAACTTTTTACCAAGCCGTCTTCTTCTTCTCATTTCCTTCCTTTTGGAGATTAGAAATCATCATAGCCAATATTATTTTATTTGTTGCGCGAGATAGATGGACCCATAACAACGGTCTACTATTACAACAATGTAGCAAACCAAGCATGCAGACACCACACTCAGCGGATCCGAATAGCATCATGGGAAACTACGCCGCAAAGCGTGAGAAGCTCAATCAGCAGTGTAGAAGTCACCTCTAAAAGCAATAATGTCACTCCCGAGGGACTTATTATAAGTAGGTAGCTCGCCTTCAGCGGGGTATCCATTGTTGTTCCACACTTAATACTTTGCACATCGTGTGCTGCAGTATTGTATTTTATTATTAGTATCACACTTATGTTGATATCTATTTTTCTTATTGTATTTTTTATTATATTAATTGTCTACTAGTTAAATAAATATTGGTTCAAAAAGCTAAACGTCTTAACTGTAAAGTTAAGTCACGTCTAAGGCCTCTTTCACATAGCACGGTTCTTGCCTGAGAAGGGCCTCTGCCGTGCCGTGAAAAAAAGTAGCTCTCATTTCACACAGCGCGGTTTTTATTAAATGTCGCTGCGCGTCGACATAATAATGTTTGTTTAAATTCAGTTCAGTTTTTCTATAGTAACGCATATCTAGACATGTGGTGTACGATTTTTGTCAATAATAATGCTATGGCATCAAAGCAAAAAGTCACGAAAAACAAGAAAATACTGGATTCATCCACTCCTTGAGAAAAGACATTTAATGGGAGAGTTTGCAACATTATTTAATGATATGAGGGAGGACAGTTCTAAATTTTTCAACTACTTTCGAATGTCGCAGACTGGTCGCTGTTCAACGAGTGTGATTAAGCAGTTCGTTATCTATTTCAATAGTAGCCATTATAATAAGTTAAATTAAATAATTTTGCTTCAATAAACAAAAGTAAAACAACCTTATCTCCACTATACACACAGAATAATAATACATGATTATTACAAGACGCCGTGTCATCACAAGGCAAGTGTGCAAGCCTACACATGCCTGCATAGTAATCTGGAGCGCTACGTGGCTCCGGAACCGCACCGTCGACGTCTCCCAACTGTGCTGTTATGTTAGCCGTTCACAGTTCCGGCGAACACAGTATAGTCTGAAAACTTGCATTTTAATCAAAGCATGATTGATACACACGGTGCCGTCGACGTACACGGCTCCGGCAGAAAACCGTGCTGTGTGAAAGAGGGGTAAAAAGTTCAATTGAGCTGCATCCGTACCATTCACGCAGATTGCACAACCAGGACGTTTTTCAATTATCTACGCTCCTTTTACCCGTGATTTTTCCCTACATGATATTTCTAAGTAACACATACTTCGCTCCTCTCGTGATATGATCCAAGTACTTCAGATTTGTCTTTTTGATAGTTTTTAGTAGTTCTTGTTGTTAGTTTAATCTTTGCAGTACGCTTGCATTCGTCACACGATCCACCCACGAGATTTTCAGAATTCGCCGGTAGCACCACATTTCAAAAGCTTCTATGTTTTTGATGTTCGTGCTCCTCAATGTCCAAGCTTCCACTCCATAAAGGAAAGTGGAGAAAACATAGAATCTCAGCATATGGATGCGCAGACTAATACTGATGTCCCGGTTGCAGAATATCTTTCTCATTTTGTTGAATACTGTCCTGGAAATTTCAATGGGGCTTTTTATCTCCTTCGTTTGATCGGTATTGTCTATGATCCATGCACCAAAGTACTTATAGGAGGATATTTTTTCAATTCGTGTATCATCGATACCAAGATTAGCTTTAATGTTCAGGTTGTTTGTTATTACCATGAATTTGGTTTTCTTGAGATTCATTTTTAAGCCATAATTATTGCATTCAATATTGTAGTTCTTCTATTGTGCCTGCTTATATGACGGTGTCATCTTCATATATGATATTATTGAGAATTTTTCCATTTATAATCAGGCCTTTGGACATTTCTGATAGTGATTTTTGACAAATGGTTTCGCTATACAAATTGAACAGAAGAGGCGAGAGCACACAACCCTGATGCACTCCTCGACATATTTCAATTTCTGGTGTTAAGTTGTCTGCAACTTTCATTTTTGCTAGTTGATTCCAGTACAAATTACAGATTATTCTTAAATTCCTACTATCTATATTTTTACTCAGTAAAATTGGTCTTAAGCGGTCATGCTGTATGCTGTCAAATGCCTCCTCAAAATCAATAAAGCAGGCATACATCTTCTGAATTATACCAATACATCTCTGGGGAAGGACGTTCATAACAAACAAAGCTTCTTGAGTATCCATCCCTTTTCTAAATCCCATTTGAGTATCACCAATGTCATCTAATTTCTTGAAAACTTTGTTGTATATTATCTTCAAAACAAGCTTTAGCGTGTGACTCATCAGGGCTATAGTACAATGTTCGCTGCATTCTTTTGCGTTGGCTTTCTTTGGAATTAGAACGAAAGTGGAATGGAGCCAATCTTCTGGTAATATTCCAGTTTTATATATGTTGTTAAATATCTCTAACATGATTGTGATAGATTCCCTGCTTATCAGTTTGAGCAGCTCCACAGGAATCTCATCGTGTTCACTAGCCTTCCCATCTTTGGCCTGTTTGAGTACGTATTCTATTTCTTATATCATTTTAGGTTCTGTATCTTCTGTTTATTCATGTTGGTTCTCTCCTCGTTCTTGTCCTCGAAAAGTTCTGTCACATACTCTGTCCATCTATCCAGTTTCTGTATCACATCTGTTATTAGTGTACCATTGGCATCTCTTATTTGTCTCGATTGTCCAGATTTTCTCATTCCTGCCATCTCTTTAATCTTTTTGTGTAAGTTAAAAGTATCATATTTTTTGTCTAGCACTTCACTCAACCAATTCTAGAAAGTTCTGTCAAATACTCTGTCCATCTATCGAGTTTCTGTATCTCATCTGTTATTAGTGTACCATTGGTGTCTCTTAGTTGTCCCGATTGTCCAGATTTTCTCATTCCTGCCATCTCTTTAATCTTTTTGTGTAAGTTAAAAGTGTCATATTTTTTGTCTAGTACTTCAACTTTCTGACATTTTTCACTCAGCCAATTCTCTTTGGCTTCCTTAATTTTTCTCTTTATCAATATATTTGTGGACTTGTAGTTGGTTGGATCTCGTATTTTGAATGACCTTCTTTGTTCCATTAGTAGGAGTATCTGTAATCCATTCTTTATGTTTTGATCTTGTTGGTGTCAAGTTTCCTTTTCCTGCTTTTGTTATTGCCTGTTTTATAGTCGTACACTTTTGGTTAATATTGCTTGTTGCTTAATTTGATATTCTAATCTCTTGCAGTTTTACACTGATGTCTCTTGTAGTATTTTCTCTTATTTGTTGTTCTTTTAGTCAAATTATGCCCAGTTTTTCATGTTTCATTTTTTTTCTTGATTTTGGTTTTCAGTGTGGCCAGTTAACCAAGCCGCATTTCCTCAATTCAGTGTATTGAGCCTATTATAAACTGTAGGTCTTATGTATCTGTATAACACTTTAAAGATTAGATCAAGCTACATGTGGGGAATCGTCAATGCCCAGAATAAGTATGGCAGTTTATTAAGAAGGTTGATATATTTTTGTTGTTGCAGAGAGTGAAAGAAGTAGCACACTAGACACACTACCAGAGGGAAAACAATTGTACAGTGGAAGCCAGTCATCTTATAGAAAAGCTTATCCAGCATGGCAACCCTCAACTGCCATAGAAAAAACGGATGTAGTTAGTGCAATAGAAACTGTCGAAGGTAAATTGCTAATTTGACACTAGTTATTAAGTATATTATGAAGGTTATTATTATAATACGGAATAATTGATTTGAGACCGGCCTCCCAACGGTAATTAAGTTCTGCAAAGTTGAGCACAAGCATAAGGCAATAAAAACTATTCAAGTAAAGTATTTTCCAGATTACGGCACTTCCGAAAGATAACATTTCAAATAGAATGGTATAGTTTTTTTTGTTTGAATTTTTGAATTCTAAGTGTTATTCTAGAGGGGATTTTAGGAATATTTCCTATACCTAAATACAGCCATTTTAGAGATTTTTGACTACTTAGTCTCTCTGGAGCCTAGGGTTGAACACACTGAAACCTCACAGATGACCTCCGGCGAAATTTGGGGAGTAGGCAGATTGAGGTCCCGTAATCGAGCTACAAAAACCCAACCCACCTTTGTCCACCGCTCTAAAGAGTAGGCAGATTGAGGCCTTATAGTGTCCTTATATATTTCCTTTACCTCTTGAAAATGGCTCCAAAACAGGAGCCGAAACGTCGAGATTTCATAAATTATGGACATGGTTCAACCCGAGAACCAAGTATGTGTCATATATATATATATATATATATATATATATATATATATATATATATATATATATATATATATATATATATATATATATATATATATATATATATATATATATATAATTCACTAATGAGATCGCGACTTTTAAATTTTGAAAAAATTTCTCGAATGAGCCCGGACTAGGCCGCCTAGAACACATATCCGGGGTCAATTTTGATTTTTACTTGTTTATATATATATATATATATATATATATATATATATATATATATATATATATATATATATATATATATATAATTATTAGTGAATTTTCTTTAAAAAAATTCACTAATGAGGAGATCCCGACTTTCGAATTTTGAAAAAATTTCTTCAAATGAGCGCTATTTAGGACCCCCGGAACCCAAATCCGAGGTCAGTTTCAGACTTTATATGTTTATATATAATATATATATATATATATATATATATATATATATATATATATATATATATATATATATATATATATATATATATATATATATATATATATATATATATATATATATATATATATATATATATATATATTTATGTGTCACACCTATAACTTAAAAAATAATGGACCGATTTTGATAAAATTTGGCACATACCTTCCTTTCGCAAGTGGCTTGGATAAGTTCGTTATCCAGGAAAATCCGACGAGGTTTTCCCGGAAAATTTTGTGTTTTCTTTTGAAAAAAATCGAAAAAAATTTATATCTCCAAAATTAACAAAGTAAGGGAAACCAAATTTCATACGCGGGTTTATATAACTAGAAGCAAGTTACCTACCAAAATTTAGCTCCGTAGGTTAAAGGACAAAAAAGTTACAGACATTCAAAGAAAAATAAATTTGGGTTCTCCTCAAAACGTCAAAATCGCGATTTTAAACGTCAAAATTGGTGAGTACCTTCCTTTTGCAAGTGGCTTGGATAAGTTCGTTAGCCAGGAAAATCCGACGAGGTTTTCCCGGAAAATTTTGTGTTTTCTTTCGAAAAAAATTTATATCTCCAAAATTAACAAAGTAAGGGCAACCAAATTTTATACGCGGGTTTATATCATTATAGGTAAGATACATACCAAAATTTAGCTCTGTAGGTCAAAGAACAAAAAAGTTATAGGCATTTAAACAAAAATAAATTGAGGTTTTTCACAAAACGTCAAAGTTGCGATTTAAACGTCAAAATTGGCAACATTTAAGAAAAGAACTTGAATCTAATACGGGCTATGGAAATAAAATGTCTCAAGAAGAATGTTTTACAAACCCTGAAGTCTTAGTTTCAACCGTCATTGTCCTTCATTTTAATAAAATGTTTCCAGAAAATTCATTTCAAATAGGGTCTATTTGAAATGAATTTTCTGGAAACATTTTAGTAAAATAAAGGACAATGACGGTTGAAACTAAGACATCAGGGTTTGTAAAACATTCTTCTTGAGACATTTTCTTTCCATAGCCCGTATTAGATCCAAGTTCTTTGCCTAAATGTTGCCGATTTTGATGTTGCAACTTTGACGTTTTGAGGAAAACCTCAGAGAGATCTGAGGGTTGAACACACTGAGACCTCACAGACGATCTCCAGCGAGATTTGGGGAGTAGGCAGATTGAGGCCCCGTAATCGAGCTACAACAACCCAACCTACCTTTATCCACCACTCTAAGGAGTAGGCAGATTGAGGCCTTAGAGTGTCCTTACATATTTCCTTTACCTACCTTTGTCCACCACTCTAAGGAGTAGGCAGATTGAGGCCTTAGAGTGTCCTTACATATTTCCTTTACCCACCTTTGTCCATCACTCTAAGGAGTAGGCAGATTGAGGCCTTAGAGTGTCCTTACATATTTCCTTTACCCACATTTGTCCACCACTCTAAGGAGTAGGCAGATTGAGGCCTTAGAGTGTCCTTACATATTTCCTTAACCCACCTTTGTCCATCACTCTAAGGAGTAGGCAGATTGAGGCCTTAGAGTGTCCTTACATATTTCCTTTACCTCTTGAAAATGGCTCCAAAACAGGAGCCGAAACGTCGAGTTTCCGTAAATTCTGGACGCGGTTTAACCCGAGAACCAAGCATGTCTCACATTAAAGACCGCGGAAATCTTTCTGAACATATATATATATATATATATATATATATATATATATATATATATATATATATATATATATATATATATATATATATATATATATCACACCGATAACTCAAAAAATAATGGGCCGATTTTGATTAAATTCGGTGTATACTTTCCTTTTGCAAATGGCTTGGATAAGTTCGTTAGCCAGGAAAATCTGCCCAGGTTTTCCTAGAAAATGTTGTGTTTTCTTTCACAAAAAAAAAAATCTCCAGAATTAACAAAGTAAGGGCAACCAAATTTAGTGCACGGGTTTATATCGTCATAGGTGAGCTATCTACCAAAATTTAGCTCTGTAGGTCAAAAGACAAAAAAGTTATAGGCATTTAAAGAAAAATAAATTGAGGTTTTCCTCAAAACGTCAAAGTTGCAACATCAAAATCGGCAACATTTAGGCAAAGAACTTGGATCTAATACGGGCTATGGAAAGAAAATGTCTCAAGAAGAATGTTTTACAAACCCTGATGTCTTAGTTTCAACCGTCATTGTCCTTTATTTTACTAAAATATTTCCAGAAAATTCATTTCAAATAGACCTTTTCTCTGATGCTTGGCAGTAGCCTTAGCTATAGAGTTTATCGTTTAATGGTATATAATTTTTGTCGAATTTTCGTAAAAAATCAATAAAGCTCAATATATCCGTTATTATACAAGATATGAAAAAATATTGTATACATTAATTATAGGGTGTCTTGAGCTACATCTTAAAAAATTATTTCTACAATCATAGCATGTCCCATAAGTCATTAGTGATACAAATTTTCTTTTTTTTTTAATCAAACACGCCTTATGTTATTGCATTTTAGCATTTTCCATCGAAATATAATGCATGTTTGTAAGAAAAGAAATTCTGGACGCAGCAAGTGGGCTATGGTAGCGAATTTTGATCAAATGCTTCATATTTAAATAGCTCATTTTGCTATTAACCTTTAAGGTTGACCAAGAAGCGAGTTTTTTCCGGAACACTTTAAGTTTACTTTCGGATTTTTTTTTTACGTTTTCAAACAATAAAGTTATTTTGATGAAACATAATAGCACATTGTTTTTACTATATAGGTTATACTGGTAACTAAATTTGATGCCTGCTTTCTTAAAAAAAAAACACATATTTGCTATTAAAAACATTTTTATGAAAATTCACTACCATAACGCACTTGCTGCGTCCCAAATTTTTTAATTATGTTTAAAGATCAGGAACTTCATTTCTGGTAGTATTACTGTTTCTTCAGGAGTTCCTCAGGGTTCACATTGTGGACCAGTCCTCTTTAATCTTTTTATCAATGATGTCATACATTCACTTAAGCATAGTCAGATTTTGATGTTTGCTGATGATATCAAAATTTTCAAGATTGTTCGTTCCAGACAGGACGCTTTACTTTTACAGGAAGACTTAGATCGTTTTGCTCGGTGGTGTGGTGACAATCTTCTGACTCTGAATGTTGATAAGTGTTTCTGCATTACATTCACTAGAGCTCAGTTTCCCATTGACTTTGTGTACTCCATGGGCTCTGGTGCTTTACAGAGGAAGGAAATGATTCAAGACTTGGGCATTGTATTGGATAGGGAATTATCTTTTGGGGATCACATGGAGTACATAGTGTCTAAGGCATATAAAATGTTAGGATTTATTCATAGATCAACTCTGGATTTTTCATGCAATAGCTTTAGAAGGCTGTATTGTGCTCTGGTTCGCTCTTTGTTGGAATGCTCTTCTGTAGTCTGGAGCCCGAATTACAATATTTATATCAATCAGATTGAGGCTGTACAAAATAGATTCTTAAGAATTTGTGCTTACAGAATGGGCTTGCAGAGAAATGATCTTAACCTTTCTTATTTGCGGAATCGGCTGCACTTGCAGTCACTGAGAGGTAGAAGGATTGTCAGTGATGTTTGTTTTTTGCACAAATTATTAGTGAATAAAATTGATAGTCCTTCTTTGCTTGAGTTAGTCTCTCTAAGGATTCCGAACTGCACGAGAGCGAGGGAGGTTTTTGTGGTTCCCTTCCATCGAACCAATTATGGCTTTTTCAGTCCGATGTCGAGAGTGGCGAGAACTGCAAATGAGTATTCGGAGCTCTTGGACATGTTTAATGATTCTGACCGTGTAATTAGAGGAATTTTGAGAGGTGTTATTGATTGAATTGTCATACATATGGTATACAGGTTATGTTTTGCTTTTTTTTGTGTTCTCATATTGTGATTATTTAAGACTAATGTAGTTTTAGATGTTCTTATTATTATTGTAAATGGTTAATCCGTTGAATAAATAAATAAAAATAAAATAAAAAAATAAAAATACTGTTGCTTCATTTTTATTTGCATATAAACAAGGCAACCCAATACATCCACTTTTTACCAAATAAAAAAGAATTTACTTGGTCAAAGATCCATTTGTTAAGATTGGAACCTGTGATGAGCACTGATAGGTACACTTTGGAGAACCCAAAAAACTGTATTGTGATGAATTGGGTGTTACAAATGGTACTTATTGGTCACAGATCATTTAAGAAACTTCATAAATACAATTTGGTGAACCCACAGGTTCCAATTTTCACTCATTAACACACCTTGTTCAAAAACATATAATAAACAAAATCGAGAGATTGAGGATGTCATAGTTTTGGGTAATGTAGAGGCTTACCCTACAAACTCCTGTAGAACCATTGAAAGGAGCGGATGGATTCCAAAAGCTAAAGTTCAAAAATTCTAAGAAAACACAAATACCACCCATACAAATTTAGGTTTGTCCAGCACCTACACCCTGGGGATGCTCAACATCGGGTAGTCTTCTGCAATTGGAATTGGAAAAGATGTTATATGGTTAGAGATTTTGCAATGAAGGTTATATGGTCAGACAAAGCTCATTTTAATATTTCTGGTATACTTAATAGCAGATTCTGGTCCCAGGAAAACAAACACCAAATATTTGCCAGAGAGGAGCATGGCAGGTTTGGTCTAAATGTGCAACAAACAAAATCTGCAACACATAAATGTTATATATTTGAGGGAAAATTAACAGCCAACCGCTACGTTGAAATTTTAAAGAGAGCGAGCTATACCTGAATTGCTCAATTCCTTTAGCGCATGTAAACGAAATTAATTTTTAACAGGATGAGGCTTCTGCACACAATTCTCAAATGGCGAGGTTATTTCTGGAGAATAATTTTTCAAATCAATGGGTCGGAACCATTGGGCCTATAAGATGGCCCCCTAGGTCCCCAGACTTGTCTATATCGGATTTCTTTCTATGGAGATATCTGGATAGTAAAATTTACAAGGTTCATTATGATAATATTCAATATTTAGGAAACACAATAAGAAAAAGGTTTGATACTTACAAAATCATCCTATTGTTTTGCTTAATTCCTTTAAATGATTAGGAAAAGTATGGGAAGCATGCATACAACAAAATGGAAATCATTTTGAACAGTTATTTTCATTTACTAGATTACTTCAGTGCTTATGTTACGATCTTCAAAGTTGGTTTTTGCTGATAGGCTTATTGGATAATAGGTATTTATTAATGTTATTTACTTTTGTTGCATAAATCTATTTATATTTTTTTGATACCTTGTTTTGGCCTCGAGCAAAACTTTTAGCCATGGACACTCTAGGTCAACAACTAGTGCCTCAGCTAGGGAGCTGGTAGGGACCAAACTACCAAATTACGATGTTTTACACACAAAAAAAGACATTCTCTATGCTATCGTCTACCAAGCTCAGCAAGCAAACCCTCTAATTTTCTTTATTTCATATAAGCCAATAATAATTTAAAAAGAGAGAGAATGCCCATCATACTTTGTATTTTTTTGTTTTTTTGGGGTAAGGTGTATATGTTTAAGCCTTCTTAACTAGGCTTAAAATTAAGGAAAAAAGACATGGGACGACACACTTTACGCCTAGGGGTCCACACAGGCGATACATAAATCTGAGTAGGTACTGTTTTGGGAAAAATTAGCAATATATATATTGATAAATAGCTGTTATTAAATAATTTCCTCGATTTATTGCTGGTACATACAAATAAATAAAGAGCAGTTGTTTTTTTGCATGGCCTACTGTAAAATTTAGAATGAGAATTATGAAAATTTGGATTTTTTCGTTGTTTATTAAAATAGACCCATAATGTTATATATTTTTGAGAAGCTTGTTAAACTGCAAATTAACTTCTTGACAAACATGCTGGGTGTCCCATTTAAAAAAAAACATTGGTCGATATTTCAAAAACAATAATATTTAGAAAAAACTATCCACGCCACTAGATTCTACGTAAAAGGTTCTAAAAGGATTCGTTTTTACCTCTTTGACAAGTTGTCAGACAACTGAAATACAGGTGGTACCTGAAAATATTGCACTTTCAGGTACCCCTCATCTTTCGTTTCGCAAAAAAGTAGCTCAGCTTTGCGAAAACTGCAAAATTATATCATTACTAATAACCAAGATACCCAGCAGTTGCAGACAAAATGGGACACCTGTACAATGTTCTCTTTTTTTTTAAACTGTATTTTGTCCTTTAAGTGAAACCCACACAATTTACACCACGAGATATAATTTGTGTCTTGTGTATATTTTTATAGTGAGTAATAATAATAATAATAATAATAATAATAATACTTTATTTGTTCCATAAATACCCTATTGGGTGTAGAACACGTCATTTGTAAATATAAAATAAAATATACATATAAATCTTAATATAAACATATATACACACATATATAATAACATAATAAATAATAATAAATGTATACACAAATCTAAACATAAAATAAAATACTGTCAATGCAGCAGCATTAACTTGACAATATAAAACTTACAGACTTAACAAAGCAACCACAGACCCGCATGTACACCCCAGAAATATTACATTAACCCCTCTAGAGAGAGCATGCCATGGTGAACGTTGCCATGCCAAAGTGACAGCTATTAATCTTGATCTTAGAGTGGTGGCTATATGTCTCCTTCGCTGAAATTTGCAGGAACAGTAACACTTTCTCAGTAGAACATCCTTTAGTTCTTTTTTCAATGTTTTTACGTCCATATTTTTCCAACAGAGAGGTAGGTGATTGAATATTTTTATGATCTGATATTCTGCATTTCTATGCACCTTTGTTAATGATGTTTTTGGAAGTAGGAGTTTCTGATTCAATCTGAACCTTGTATGATGTTCATGCTCAGGCAGGTATTTTGAGAAAAACGACATATTTGGCTTGACAAACAGGACACATTCCAATATGTATACACAATGTAAGGTCAGTATCTTCTCTATGAAATACCGCCTGCAGGATTCTCGAGGTTTCAGCCCATACATGGACCTGATACAAGACTTCTGCAGTATGAATATACGGTCCACATCCACAGAGTTTCCCCAGAACACTATGCCATACTTAAGTATTGCATACACATAGGCATAATAGACCATAAGACATGTGCCCTCATCCACGCTTCTCTGCAGCACTCTTAAGGCATATGAAGAACTAGATATCTTGGGAGCAATATACTCTATGTGTTTCCTCCAGTTTACATTATTGTCTATAATTAGGCCTAGAAACTTGCAGCTTTGTGAAGTCTGCAACTGAGTGTTACCACAATTTATCGTCATTGCTTCTCCTCCAACAGCAGAAAATATAATTAGCTGTTTTTTCAGCATTCATCTTCATTTGATTTGCGCTAAACCAAGCGTCAAGGTCTCTCATGACAGAAATCATCTTATATTCTAGTTCATCTATCTGTCGCATGCGTAGGATGATCGAAGTGTCATCTGCATATAAGATT
This sequence comes from Tillus elongatus, assembly GCA_964006375.1. Lineage (NCBI taxonomy): Eukaryota > Metazoa > Arthropoda > Insecta > Coleoptera > Cleridae > Tillus > Tillus elongatus. Next base: position 292,140,138 of record OZ023262.1, on the reverse strand, counting down.
GTTTTGTGGTTGAGAAGTATAGGCAAGTCGTTAATGTAAATTATAAACAGCAGTGGGCCCAGCACTGACCCCTGTGGCACCCCTCTCTTAACTGTCTCTACTGAAGAATAGATGTTTTTACCTGTAGTTGTGTGTTTACTACGGATACACTGTTTTCTGTGGGTCAGATATGATTCCATCAACTCCAGCACTTACACCAATCATCTCCAACTTTTCATAAAGTATCTGACAGTCTATGCTGTCAAAGGCTTTGGACAGATCCGCAAAAACACCAACAACCTCCTCTCCAAGAGTCATAGCCTGAAGAATCTCTGTGGTGAATTGGTAAATTGCTCTTGTCGTGCTTCTTTCTCTTATGTAAGCATTCTGCAAATCACTAATTATGTTGTATCTTTCAAGATGTTCCACAATTCTGGTGACAAGAACTCTCTCGTATATCTTTGCTATAACTGGGGTTAGCATAATAAGCCTGTAATTTGAGGGGTCAGAGGTAGCACCCTTTTTGTAGATTGGCACACCAGCCGACATCTTTAGATCATCTGGGAAGGCCCCAGTCATGATACATTCATTGATGGCCTCTGCAAGAGTTGTAGATATAATGTCAGCATTATCCTTCAATATCTTAATAGGCAGCTCATCAATTCCCCCTGACATGGTATTCTTGAGCCCCCTAATTATTTTAAATACTTCCAAGTGACAAGTTGGAGTCGGCGTCATGATCGAATCTATATTCATCAGGTTCTCAGTCTGAATTTTTGGCCCCCTAACTGGATTACTCATATTGTCGCAGATATTAATAAAAACTTATTCAGACTATTTAGTTTCTCCTCTACACTCGAACAATCAGGATATATACTGTCGAGGTTCATCCCAAGTTTATGCTTTGTCCTTCTGCCGGTCAATGCATTCACAATCCTCCAAGTTGCAACAACTTTATTTTGAGCCTCCTGAAGAATTTTTGAACTGTTATTTATTTTCGACTTACGTATTGCATGTTCAAGTAACCTACAATATCCCTTATAGCATTCATTACTCACTTTTTTTCTTCTGAAGCTCGGTGTATAAAAATATTTTTGTTTGGCACATTTGTCTGATATCATCATTCAGCCATAGTTTTTCATGAGTAACTTTATTTCTAATTCTGGTGTGAACACAGTGCTTATTATATGTGCCGAGGATTTTGTCAGATACAAACTTATATTTTATATTGGATCCATTCAGGTTCTCCATGTTCCAATCCATGCTTGACAATTCATCCCTAATCAGAGATTTGGTCACCTCATTATATTTACGCACACATCTGAAGGATGCTTCCACTTTGACATTGGCTCCCTCTATGGTGGCCAGGATGGCATAATGATCTGACAGAGCCGATACAACAACGTCACCTCTACATGTGCTATCATTGGTGATAACATTGTCAATTGTAGTGGCTGAATGATTGCCAACTCTTGTGTAATCTTTTATAATTGATGTCATATTGTATGAAGATAGTACATCTTCAAGCTGTGTTAGCCGCTTGTTACTTGATTCGAGTACCTAATATTTGCCAAGAATAAAAGTTAAAATAAAACTACTTTCAAATAAATGACTTATTGCTTTAATTTTAAGAAATGCTATGTCTACATCTATACTATTATTAAAAAATTTGTATATTTTAGATGCTCAACCATACCACATTAAGGATAAGTCAGCGTGGAGAAAGTCAACTTTGAATGTTTCAAACAGCACAGAAGAAACTAATCTGAGGCACAGGCATACCTTACCCCGTACTCACTCTTCAACAAGTGAAACATCAAGTAAAAAACCTGAAGGCCTCAGTGACAAACGAACTTTTAAATCATATATTACAGATGAGCCAAGTTCAGACACACTGACACTCTATTTTAGACCTCCTGATCCAACCCAACCATCGATATCGGGAAGCAACTCCAATCTACAAAACGTCAATAGAAGAATTCGAGATTCACAGCAAAGTTTAGATACAATAAGCAATAATAAGATTGACATCGATCAAGATAATGTAGAAACACCACCAGCAGTTCGAAAAGTCTTTTCCCCGAATTTCACAGAACGTAGAGAACCTGTGCCGCCAACCCCATGTCGTCGATTGATGGGGAGACCTAGAGATGATGAACTTGATTTTGGAACACCTCTAGGTGATGGACAGTTCGACAGATTCTCAGCAACTAGAAGAACAAGAAGGTATAAGAAGAGCACGGAAAATTCGGAGAATGCATCTCCCACGGAACAGTCTCCCGAAACACATTTTACCAGTCAAACTTCGGAAATGACCAAAACTGCAACACCTGATGATTCTGAAGCTACTAGAGAAGATCGACTCAAAACTTGGCAGGAGAAACTGAAATCTCAGTACAGAGAGTCACATGCAAATAGGCGACTTAGGAATCAGACAAGTATCAACTTTGATGATGTTCAGAAAGCGCTACAACTGAGCAGTTCTGAAACTAAAAGGAATGAAAACCCCGTCCAAATCGCTACAACCTTTGTGCCATTAGTAAATAATAAATCACCAGCTGGTGCTATCGACATTCCAGCAAGAAAAGGAAAGGAACATGATAATGATGAAGGATTTGAGGAAAGTCACAGTTTAATGTCTGAATCACCAAGTCAAGGTACTTCTTCTGGTAATTACGAAACAGATGTAGCTGACATAGCAGATAAAAATAAAGTGAACGTTGAAGAAAACTTGAATATAGACAAGAAATATAAAGAGGATGCTCCTAAAGTTAGAAACAAAACAGCTTCGAAACAGCAAACTAGATTAACATCCTCTTTAACACCAACTCCCCTAAGAAGATTCTCCAGCTTAAGTAGTACAGGTCGATCTCTACACCAACCTTCTGTGATTAGTAAACGAGTTACCCCTTTAAAAAATACAGGAAACCTAAAAAAGAGCGATTCTCAATCAAGTGTTTCTTCAAAGAAAGGTAATGGTGTTAAGAAATCAAGTTCACATAACAGTATAGTCAGTTCAAGAAGCTCATTGAACAGCACAACTTCTGTGAACACTGTAAAAAAGTCACCCATAAAGAGGAGTGCTTCAGAAAAACCAAAGCAAGATCAAGTGGTTAGAAAACCATCTATTACCTCTAGCCTAAATATCAGATCTTCTCTAAGAAGGGGAAATCCTACGACTACCAGTACTAATGAAAAACCTCCAAGACCTCAATCTTTGTCTTTCATGAAGCCAACTGCTTCGAGTACAACGAAAAGTACTACGAGTGCAAGTCCAAACAAACCGACGCTTAAATCTAGATTTAGATAAATTATAATTAAATAGTAATCATAATACGATATAAAAGAAGGAAATTTTCATATTTTTGTAGAAATTTAAGTATATACCAAGATCTAATATTAATGTTAAAATTAACGGGTTTTTTCCCTGATTTAACCATAAACCAAATGTTTTTGTTAGTTCTAATTCTAATAAATGTTTAATTCACTTTTATGGGTTTTTTTCATCATACATTCTTGGAGAGACGCAAATTGAATTTATTAAAAGTAAAAAAGAGGCTGCGACACCACCTTCCTAATTTTTCACTCAGCCCATGGGTGTTCATGTGCTTCCTTTACTGTAAGGATTGGTACTATAGAAAGACAGTCATTAGGCGTATCTACATCCTTCTCCTGTAGCCTCGCCATACCTATCTATATTAGATTTCCTATAAAAAGTGTTCTAAATTTTTTTTTGTATCTTCAATATTCTAAATTGAATTTAAAACTCTCAAAGTATTTTTTCATTTGATAACTCAAAAATGTTTCTTATGACTTTTTTAAATTGAAAATTCTGTCCAAAGGACAAGAGGTACGATAAAAGTGATAAGGACCTTTTTGATAGTAAATGTAATTTTTTATAAACAAGTATTCTTACAATTTATTCATATTTTCAATATTTTACTCAGAATTAAAATTCAAGCCCCTTACAAATGATTTTTACATAATGAAACACTGTGTACATTGTAACTTTCACACCAAATCATGTATACACCACACCGGAGACCAGTAATTTTTTAGTGTATGTCCGGGTTGAAAATGTTATCTGTTATAATAATGTATATTCTCTGAAATAAAAAATTGATGTGACATTTTAATTGACCCCTCGTCCCCACCAAATGAGATTTGGCGAGACTTTGTCAATCCACCACCCCCTCCAAGCTTTGAACACACGTAATTAATGGATATCCCCTCATCGTATATTTAGTACCTATTATTATTATCATTATTTTTTCGGTGGTTAGTTATATAAGATATATGTCTACAGTCTAGTGTGATTTCGCAATGGGTTGAGTGGAAAAACAGAGGGGGGTGCCACTTTATGGGGACTTTGATCGAAACTCCGTCCTTTCACGTACTGATGTCAATTCAATGTTTATTTGATAGTTTACTTTATACTTGTAAAGTGGATCTGTGAATAAAGGCTATTATTATTATTATTCATTAGAAAGATCAAGTAGATGTTCACTTTTGACAATGAAAGTTTTTTTGTGAGGGAGAATCCTTCATGGACACCCAGGCACGTATTGGATCTGCTGCGCTGGGTAGTGCCGGTCTGCTACCGACTAAAACCCCTCATTCTCACCATTTGCCCACTGGAACCGCATCGGCGCATGTCTTCAGGAGGCATGGTCCTCTGTTCTTTTGCTTCAAGTTTGCCCTACGTTTCAGTGGTTTGGGAGTTCGCTTGGTCCTGCAATCTCCCTTCGCTTCTCTTCGTTTCCATGATCTGTCGCACCATTCTCCTTACTTTCTCCCAGTTCCGCTTTGAGCTAAGCATCACTGCGATTAGGTTACCAGTGGTGAGTAGTTCCGCGATGTTTGTCTGACACATTGACCTTATTTTACCCCACCTCTGGCAATAGAAAATTGGGTACTCCGTGTCATCAAATTCTAGGCAGTATGGACATCTTGGGTCTTCTGTCAAGTTGAATCTCTGTAGGTATGGCTTGAAATAGCCATGGCCTGCCAACACCTGGGTCAGGAAGTAGTCAGTTTTCCTCGGTTTTCCTATGTTTCAATATTGGGGATCAGCAACGCTGTCCATCGGCCCTTACTCGACGTCTCCCATCGGTCTTGCCATCTTGTAAGCATTGTTTTCCTTGCTTCTTGAATATTTTCCTCCCTCCGCTCGTGTATTAGAAGATTAACAGGTGGCACAACTGGCACCACTTGAAGTGCCACCGTGGATGTCGTCCTGTATGCGCATGCTACCCTTAGGAGCATCTTTCTCCAGCAAGTTGGCGTATTTCTGTGTTTCACCCGCTGTGTGCCATATATCCGCTCCATATAGGAGAATAGAGTGCATGACCTCGCACAGTGTTGCTCTCTTTTGACTTCGACGTCCTCCTGTTTGGTAGCGTATTCTTCCAACAGCCGATATTCAGCATTGCACCTTACTAATTACCGATTTTTGGTGTTCTCCAAAGGTGAGGCGCTGATCCAGTACAATTCCCATATAACCTACGGATTCCTTCGGGGATATTCGGACCCTCGCAATTGAAATGTTAGGTTTTGGCAGCTTCTGCTGCCTTTGAGAATGACCGCTTCAGTCTTGGCTAGGGCTAGCTCGAGATAGTGTCCCCTCATCCACACACTTATCCTCTCCATGTCCACCTTCTGCTTTACAGTCTTTAGGACGTCAGCAAAGTTCCTCCTCTCTGCTTTGAAGATTATGTCTTCTCTCTGTTTTCAGTGCTTTGGTGCATTTCTTGTTTGACTCTTTGGGGTCGCATATTTCACAGTTACACACTCCACAGTTTTCCTGATTTAGTTTCTATCTAGTTCTTCCGGCGTTATGAGCATTAACTCCTTGCTTGGTTTTGCCTCCAGGAAGTTTCTCAGTGACTTCGTCTGGTTGTAAATTCCTCTCATATCATTCACTCCACTTATGTCTGTGGTCTGTGGCAATAAGTATGTAATTTTTTTAGATACTTCATCTTCGTTTTTTCGGCTGGTTCTGGTCTCATTGACTATGTATTCCAGCTGGTCTTCGGTGTATCCTTCTTCCATCAGATCTCTGACTTCTGGATATCTCTCCATTATTTTCCGGAGTATACCTTTCGCCTTTGTCGTTTGAATCAACAATTATAGCCACGTCTCCCTTCTGACACTTGAGCCAATTTACTTTGATCATCTCACCTGTTTTGAAGATCTGTCACTGCTTCCTGTGCAATGCAACCCGAGGTCATACAGTCATCACACCCACATATCGTTTGGCACTACAACTCCGCGAACTGGGACGAAATGCGGGATTATTTTTCCTCATTTTTGCAGATGACACTGTATTAAAATTTGAGCTATGAAAATTAAAAAATAGCACAGATCCTAAATGCTCATTTTGACCTGGTAAAAAACTGGCTTGAAAAACACAGTCAAAGTGAATGAGTCTACATGTGTACAAGTTAATTTTACTTTCAATGGAAGTGAGTATCCTCCAGTACAAATAACTCATGCCAATGAAGGAAAATAGTTGGGGCTACATCTTAATAAAAAAATTTACTTGGAAAGCACATATATTGGAGAAGAAAGCAAAGTTAAAATCAAAATGATAAAACTGTATGTGTAACTAGATAGAAAATCACCATTAAAAACAAATTATTCATATACAAATCAATTATTAAACCAGTTTGGACTTACGGAAGAGAACTGTGGCGATGCTCAAGTAAATCTAACATATACATTATATAGTGGTTCAAATCCAAAATTTTAGGAATCATAGCAGGTGCTCCATGGTATGTTACCACAAGATACCATGGGTCTGCGATGAAATCCCCAAGGCAGCTAGGAAACACCAGGTGAAGCTGGATGTTCATCAAAGTAGCACAGCAAGGGCGCCAACAGAAGATACCGCCCAAAGAAGACTAAAGAAAAATGACCCAAAGACCTCATAAAGTCATAACGGGTCCATTACCTATCTAGACAACACTTGGGATAGCACCACTGGGTGGTATTCAGCCCTGACAACCGTTATCAAACTGTTTAGGTTTAAAGATAAAAGAAACTATTTTAGAATCATTTTAATAGAGACTTGGCTTGATTTTATTTACATTTCTACTATATTATGCGACAGCATAATAAATCTATGCTGTGCTAAAACAGTGTTTGAGGCCGTTCGTAAAGCTTTAAATATATGGTCTTTTAATAATTGATTGAATCCCTGAGTTAAATAACAATCATTTGGCAAATTTTTAATTTCATGTCGTCTGTGAGTCTCCATAATTCCGGCCGAGATTTCATGATTGTTGGTTCGGGTATTGTTTTATGCCTGGTATATATATATATATATATATATATATATATATATATATATATATATATATATATATATATATATATATATATATATATATATATATATATATATATATATATATATATATATATAGTTTGGTTACTGTTGATGTACGGTTTATACCTGGTGTATGAATCAATCTACATGTGGCAGTAAACTACTCTGTCTGTCAGACATTGGACTTTAACCACTAAGTCGTCTCAATCCATGTCTTTGGGATTTTATTTTTAATTTGGAAAAAACTAAATATTGTGTACCGAATTATACTTAAAATTCACAACATAGGTTTATTTGCACTATTTCTAGTCACATGTAAAGTCTCATTTCAGTTACTCTGATACTTACAAAAATATAGCGTTTTCAAAAAGTTTTCTCCGATTTTCCACCGGAAAAACTTGAGCATAAAGGCTGATTAATGAATTCGAACTCGGTTTTCGCCCAAATAAGATTTTTGTCAAGTTTGATTGAAATCAGTTTAGTATTTGTTGAGTTATCACTCGGATACATACATACATATATATATATATATATATATATATATATATATATATATATATATATATATATATATATATATATATATATATATATATATATATATATATATATATACCGGGTGGTCCTCCGGGAGGTCCCACGATCGATTGCGGGAAAACTATCAATAGAAAAAACCTGAAAATTGGATATTGCACTAAAGTTGTTGGGGGCCACAAGTTAAAAATATTTTCAAGATGGAGGCACTTACGGTTATACCGGAAGTAGATGTCGATTCGCTTATTTTAAATGGAACACCCTGTATTTTATTGCAGTTTCGGATTCCACAATAAATTCGGAACACTTTTTGTAAATAATGTTCTATACCTATCATCAACCGTCCAGAAGATATTTAGACTTTAAGATAAAATTTGACATTTACGGCCAGTCATAAAGATACCGATATTTTTATAATAAGAACATATTTCGTTACGATTTTTAGAATTATCTTGAAAGTTATTTCACTTCATCTATTTCCACATCTAGACTAATGATAGAGTATACAGAGTGTCCAAAAAAAATTCTTGAAGTTTGCAATGAGAAATTGCGAAAATCTCGCGATTTTCAAATTGGAACCCCCTTTTTTTATAACACTATCGTGTTAAGCTCAAAAAATCACTGATACTTTGTATGTAATTACCTATACCCAAATCAAACGGTTTTCATTTTATTTTGAAAAAACTCATTTCAAAGCCAGATATTTTGATAAATTTCTTACCATAAGCGTTAGACATGAAAAATAAATTACCGAGTGTGTTTCTATGGAAACTTTGACAGTTTGTTGATTAACTAGCTATAAATGGCACGGTTAAATTACAGAATGTAATAAAGTAATTTCGAGAACGTGTGATACATTTGCTGATAGATATCCATATAAACAGAAACCGTCACGTAAAACCCTCAAACGAATAGTAGACAATTTCAAAAACTGCGGATCTGTCAAGAAAAAGGTGCATAGGGCTAAACCCGTTGTTAACAACGAACAAATTGAGACAGCAATTTTGGGATATTTTGCCGCATACCCTACAAAGTCAACGAGGCAAGTAGCACTGGAGTCAGGATTGTCGAAAACCTCTGTTCTGCGAATTTTACGTAAACATAAGTTCCATCCTTATGCTTTTTCAGTTGTGCAACATTTGAAGTAAACTAATTATTTCAGAAGGGTGGAGTTCTGTGAATTTATTTTAATGTGATTCCAAGAAAACGAGCTGTTTTTAGATAACATCATTTGGACGGATGAAGCAAAATTTTCAAAAAATTGACTTTTCAATCGTCGTAATTCTCACTATTGGAGTGACATAAATGTTCATCCTTCTAGGGAAGGACACTTTCAGGAATGCTGGCAGTTTAATGTTTATTGTGCTATAAGGAATGACGGCGGCGTTGCCCTAGAAATATACGACGATAATTTGAATGGTGAGAATTATTCCGAAATTCATAAAATACGTTGTTTATTATTATTTATTTATTTGTAGGTGAGCGTTATTTGGAAATTTTGCAAAATTTGGAAGTAACTTATTTGGACAACCTTCCTTTGAATGAATATAGGCAAATATTTTACAAACATGATGGGGCCCCTCCTCATAATGGTCACCTGGTTAACAATCTTTTACAATCTCTATTTGCTGACCAATGGATTGCCAACAATGGGGCACACCTTTGGCCGCCTCGATCGCCTGACTTATCTGTTCTCGATGTTTTTATATGGGGTACTATAAAAAATAAAATCTACAACACTGCAGTTTCTACTAAAGAAGATTTCATGCAGGGGGTTCGAGATTAATTTCATGAATTGGATCCGGATTCAATAAGAAGGGCCACACATGAGGGATTGACACGTAGGTGTGAAAAATGTCTTTACGCCAGAGGTCGTCAATTTGAAGACATAGGACGTTAATTTTTGTTTCATTTTATTCAGTCCATATTGTGTGTGAATTATTATTATTTTTAATTTGTATTATCTGTTTGATGGTTTTATATAAGGTTATATGGAAAAATACCTGAAAATTGCTGTCTCAATTTGTTCGTTGTTAACAACGGGTTTAGCCCTATGCACCTTTTTCTTGAGAGATCCGCAGTTTTTGAAATTGTCTACTATTCGTTTGACGGTTTCATGTGACGGTTTCTGTTTATCTGGATATCTATCAGCAAATGTATCACACGTTTGCGAAATTACTTTATTACATTGTCCATAAATAGTAAATAAAATTTAACTAATCTTCGTGTGTGTAATTTAACCATGCCATTATTAGCTAGTTAATCAACAAACAGTCAGAGTTTCGATAGAAACACATTCGACAATGTATTCTCCATGTCTAACGCTTATGGTAAGAAATTTATCAAAATATCTGGCTTTGAAATTAGTTTTTTCAAAATAAAATAAAAACTGTTTGATTTGGGTATAGGTAATTACATACAAAGTACCAGTGATTTTTTGAGCTTAACACGATAGTGTTATAAAAAAAGGGGGTTCCAATTTGAAAATCGCGAGTTTTTCGCAATTTCTCATTGCAAACTTCAAGAATTTTTTTTGAACACTCTGTATACTCTATCATTAGTCTCGATGTGTAAATAGATGAAGTGAAATATCTTTCAAAATAATTCTAAAAATCGTAACGAAATATGTTCTTATTATAAAAATATCGGTATTTTTATGACTGGCCGTAAATGTCAAAATTTATCTTAAAGTCTAAATATCTTCTGGACGGTTGACGATAGGTATAGAATATTATTTACAGAAAGTGTTCAGAATTTATTGTAGAATTCGAAACTGCAATAAACTACAGGGTGTTCCATTTAAAATAAGCGAATCGACATCTACTTCCGGTATAACCGGAAGTGCCGCCATCTTGCAAATATTTTTAACCTGTGGCCCCCAACGACTTTAGTGTAATATCCAATTTTCAGGTTTTTCCTATTGATAGTTTTCCCGCAATCGATCGTGGGACGTCCCGGAGGACCACCCTGTATATATATAAATTTTAACAGACCTTGGCTTTGGGTTCTAGGGACCCAAATTCGCGCTCATCTGAAGGTTTTTATCGTGACCTCTATATTAGCGAATTTTTCTTAATGAAAATTCGCTAATATATGTCTTCTACTTTCTAACATTGACTATTTATTAGGACATGGACAGTGTAATCCGATTTTTTCATATCTTTATTCTTTTATTATTTATGAAGTACCTAAGTCATAAAATTGATGTCAATTATCCTCAAAGAGGAGTAGACCATAAATTATTTTTATCTTGTTTTGTGGTTAGTTTTGCTAATAAGAGATTTTATACATGTATGTTGCTTTACTTGTTGATACTTTGCTATGTAGACTGTTCATTTTAATTGGGTGTGCTTTGCTTTCTTATTCCTAGAATATCAGGCACACGTAATTTGTGTTTCTATTTACCAGCTGCAGTGTCGTTCATGCAGTATAACTCTCCTTTGTATAAGATGTCTAGAAATTATAACCAAGTGTGCAAATTAACTGACTTCAGTGATTCTTGTAGCAGATCCTCGGTGGCACTGCTAACATCAATGTGTAGTTTAATTACTGAGTAATTCATATTCAATGTGCCTGTATTGCTGTTATTACTTTTAATGATGTTCCACTATTGTTATAACATCTTAAACAGTATAATTAGGTAGATCATCTAATTGGCTTTGGCTGGTCTGTTGGGCTTTACAATAAATAAATAAGCTATAACCAAACTTTTAGTTTTTCAAATTCCATATTTTGTAGATTTTTTATTTGCCTTTACCTGCAAATTTTTAAAAGAAGAGGAAACTATCTCTGTCAGCACAGGGTATGTGTCATCCTGTTCTGTTTTTAGTAATAAATGTTTTGTTGCTGCTGGAATATCAAACTTTGCAAGTTTCTCTGCAGATAGGGCGGAAAGTTACTAGTTACATTAATTCGTAACGCAGTGAACATGTTAATTGATCAAAATATTATAGAAGTCGATTCGAAATGAGTTTGATCTGATTTTAATATGTAGAGATTACTAAAAGTATTTAAACTGGTATCCAGCAATGCTGAAGGCAAACCAGGTCTATAGTTATGTTGTTATTCTAATTATTTGCTAAATTTTAGCACCACAGCTTTTAATAAACTGTATTGTTTCTTTGACGTCTGTTATCGCGACTCTGGCTAATAACCGACGCCCGAGAGCAGTTTCAATTTACCATCCTGCTGTAAATTTTGTAGCGCCTCTTCCTTCTGTAAGTGGGGTAGGGAAATTTTATGTGTGCAACATCGTTACGGTTCACTGGCTTTTCGCCTTCTCCTTTCTAAGAGCTGAGCATGTAGACATTTAACTTGCTCTGCAATCCCAAAACCTCAATTGATGTAATTTTACAGTATGAACAGAAAAAGTGAAATGATGCTTCTGCTGAGTATAGAATATATGACCTTTGGCTTTATAGGTGCACGTTCTTAGTTCTTACCAATAAGCCACCAAAGCACTTTACCTTGATAAATAAAACAGTTTTAAACACAAATATGTGTTTCGTACCAGTTAACTTGTTGCTGAGGCAGAAATATCTTTGTCTTAAAAGTTCAAATAGCCATCACTTACCTAAAATTTCTAATTTGCAAGTTATTAAAAAAAACAGGTTTTGAAATGCCTTATTTTAAGATGCCATTTTTTTATATTGCATTTACATGTCTGAATATGAAACAATTGGCCCAACTGGTAGTTTTTTAGCTCTCAAGCCTCTGTGTTTAATTATCTCTGCTTCTTAGATATACCATCAACTTTCTTACTACAAGCTCAAAAAAAACATAGAAAGAAATAAAGCATATTGTTTCACAAAACACTTTATTTTCAATCAAATGTATCAAAGAATTCTTCTTCTGAAAAGTTTGTGGGAATAGTAGCGTTTGTGTCATTTGTTCCTGGTGATCTAACATTTTGATTAGGTATGGACTGGTTGTTGTTAATAATGTCGGTATTAATATTACTACTAGAAGTTCCTTGCGCTGGACCAGACACTGCTGAGACATTACCGAGAGCAGCAGTATTAATGTTGTGATGAATCCCCTGAAATGGGCTATATCCGGGGAAGCTATTAGTGGTGGCGATGACTGTGTTGCGGTTATACGGTACAGGCAAGCTAGTCGTGGTAATAACTAAGTTAAGGCTGTTAGGATCTTCGTTTGAAACGTCTTCTTCTATAGGCGGAAGGATATCCTGCTGTGATTGGTCCTGGTCAGCTTCAGCAAAATCTTCAGAGCTTGTTGTTGACGAATCTGTAGAAGCGCCCTCCGCCTCTTCTACGTCGACGGCAATAACTGACGGATGGACCCCTTAAATCATGACAATCTTTAGCCATTTGATTTTAATATTGTTATCACAGTTGACTTTCAGATCCGTCATTTTAAAGACTCTGTGAATCAAGCTAGTGAGAAACTTAAGAGAGAAACAGCATGAGACAAAGATATATTTCTTACCAACGCCATCACCCTGGCAATAGAAATGTGGTTCATCATGTGACTCAGGTTCTTCTGCTGCAGGATTACCAACCAACATAATTTGTAACAGCCAATCGGGAAATCCATTATTGTTTACTGCATTTCCTGTATTTCCTGCAAGAATTTATAGTAAACCGTATTAGGATTCTGAGTTTGCGCCATTGCTTAACCTGGTTGAAAGGTGTATAGATCAATTTTATAACATATACTCCAAGCTCTCACTATACAAATCATTACTTTATAAAACACCCAAAATTGAAAATATTAAAATGATAGGAAAATACATCAAAATTATTGAAGACCTGGCAGACTATGTTCTATATGCCATTATTGGTTTTTGTCGAATTTTAGAAATTAATGAAAATGAAATGATTTTACAACACAAAAGCCCTAACCAACCTTTATGTTATTTATTGAAAAAAATAGTGCTGCAAATTGAATCATAACTTCCACACAGCTGTGATAATCTACTGTCATCAGAAAGACAATTTCATAAAATGAATTTGGGGTCCATGACTTGACCAACAAGAAAATATTTGCATTCCTGTACGTATAAACCTCTGAAACGATATATTACTTGATTTTTCATAGTAAAGTGTCAGTTTACCGAATCAACCCACTATTTCTTCCCTTTTTTCTGAAGTGATCTTACTCACAATTAATCCAGGCTATTCAGCTGTGCACCAAATTTGATGTCGACTGCTTAATTACAAAACAATTTAATATTTCACCTCTGCAGTTATGAAATGATCTTAAAATTAAAAAAGTCTGGACGCAGCAAGTGCGTTATGGTAGTGAATTTTCATAGAAATGATCTGGCACAAAATATTTTATTATAACTTTTTTTTCTTGTAACATAGAAATCTAAATTTTGGTGTATAGTTGACTTTTTATATCGTAAACCTACCTACCAAATTTGGTTATCATAGATTTTATATTTTTAAGATAAAAATTTTTTTCAAATGAAAACTCAAAATTTTCCCGGAAAACCTCGTCCAATTTTTCTAAATAACGAACTTGTCAAAGCCATTTACAAAAGGAAGGTACATGCCAAATTTTATTAAAATCGGCTTATTACTTTTTGAGATATGAATTTTTTTCAAATGAAAACTCAAAATTTTCCCGGAAAACCTCGTCCGATTTTCTTGACTAACAAACATGTCAAAGCCATTTACAAAAGTAAGGTATGTGCCAAATTTTATTAAAATCGGCTTATTACTTTTTGAGATATGAATTTTTTTCGAATAAAAACTCAAAATTTTCCCGGAAAACCTCGTCCGATTTTCCTGACTAACAAACATGTCAAAGCCATTTACAAAAGGAAGGTATGTGCCAAATTTTATTAAAATCGGCTTATTACTTTTTGAGATATGAATTTTTTTCGAATGAAAACTCAAAATTTTCCCGGAAAACCTCGTCCGATTTTCCTGACTAACGAACTTATCCAAGCTATTAACAAAAGAAAGGTACATGCCAAATTTTATCAAAATCGGCCCATTATTTTTTGAGTTATCGGTGTGATACATACATACATATATATATATATATATATATATATATATATATATATATATATATATATATATATATATATATATATATATATATATATATATATATATATATATATATATATATATATATATATATATATTAATATAAACATATAAAAATTGAAACTGACCCCGGATATGGGTTATAGGGGTCCTAGTTCGCGCTCATTTGCAAAAAATTTTTCAAAATTCAAAAGTCGGGATCTCCCCATTAGTGAATTTTTTCTACGAAAATTCACTAAAACAATACACAAAATAAATACAAGTATTATCAAACAACTATAGCAAGTGTTCGAAGTACCCACATTCAGCCGCAATATAGGCTGGTACTGTCGTATCGATGCATACACATGGCACATATTTAAGTTACCACGAATTCCATTTTCAGCCATTGTAATTCATTCTTGCACCGGTTCTTTATTGTTAATTACTTCGCTGTAAATCCGTTGTTTTAAATACCTCCATAAAAAGACACCTAGCGGATTTAAGTCAGGATTTCCTGAGGGCCACCCTCACAGGACTAAACCGACCAATCAATTTATCATGAAAATTATAATTCAGCCACTCTGTCACAAATCTGACATTGTGAGGAGGTGCACCATCTTGATGGAAGTACATTTGTTGTCTAATATTCAACGGAGTGCCTTCTAGTAAGTCATATAAATGGTTTTCGAGAAAGTCCCTGTAACTATTTGCATTCATGCCATTATAATAATAATAATTTTTATTGAACATAAATACATTTCATGTCAGAGATAATGTGCAAAATAAATGAAATTTGACTCATAAAAATGTATAATTAAAAAATTCCTCTAGAGAGTAGAAGCATTCCTCTTGCAAAATGTTCTTCATAGTTTTTTAAATAGTTTAACTGGCAGCTGTTTTATATCTACTGGTATCTTGTTATACATCTTTAAACACATATAATTTAGGCTAGTTTGAGAATGTTTCAGTCGGTGGTATGTTATTGTTAGGTTATTTCCACCTCTGGTTCCATATGAGTGGAAGTCAGAGCCTGTTGGGAATTTATCTCGACTCTCATGTGCGTAAACAGCACAATCAAGTATGAAAACACAAGACAATGTTAGTATTCACATCTTCTTAAATATATTCCGTCAGCTAGCGTGACTAGGAGAGTTGGTTAGTATTCTTACTGCCTTCTTTTGTAGCAAGAAAAATTTCTCCTTCTCAGGTGAGAAACCCTATATCCGTATGGCATAGGCTGCCACATTATTTCCAGCAAGCTATCCAATCGATCTCTCAAGCAGAGATTCAAACAGCCGCTTCCTCTACAATAAAAATAACTCGGTTATGTATTGAAAATGACGGAAAACAGCTTGAACATCTCAGGGACCAAGATCTATGAATGCCATTTTGAACATTTTCACAGCCTACTTTTATTTGTTTTTAGCATATTGAGAGTGTGCTGCAGAGTATGAAATAAAATTTTGATTGGTTATATTCCATGTTCTAGTAAAGATATCTTGATTTTGTTTGTGTGTATTTCTCTCACTTTTACAATCCTAATCCTACTGACATGAGAAAACTTTATGCTCCTATTTGAAAATTTTGAAAAAAATTACACGGGTCAAATTGTTGAAAGGCCCATCAGAACCATATTGTGAGTTGAAACGCGATAAGGAGTGATGTATATGTCTATGTATTTGAGTAGATCAAATAACCGCTATCAGTAAGAGTGAGCATGCGCACATGACTACTTCACCAGAACAGAGCATGCAGCTCACGACCTCAGCCTCTCTTCTGCAGGCCGTTGAACAGTCAACACTTTGTCACATCGTCGTAATAATTAGATCATAAGTTAACCATAAGTGTTATGTTAGTACGTTGTTAATACATTATTATTCGTGGAACCAACGAGTTAATTATTATCCTCACCTACCCCAAACATATCAAGGAGTAGTTAATATTAAATACCAATTAAAAATTTATAAGAGAAAATAAACCATTCTAATTTTTGTCTGTTCATGCCCGAGTTATGACCTATTCACTTTACTACTTATTGTCATGCTGTAACGTTTCTCGTTCGAAAGCTAAAGCAAAAAGATATGTGTGAAAATTGTTTATAATTTTCCAGTGATTATGATATCGTCACATAATTCATATCTTTATTAGCGATTTTTCCAACAAAAAAAAACTTTTTAGATCGGCAGTTACTATTATGTGCTCTTGCGGCTGATAGGAACTTTCAAAGACTTTCCAAAAAATCTCCCATGCCATATTTGTAATTAAAATTTTTATACGGAAGCTCTAAGCTCTAAATGGTTACAGAGATATGGTAGACAGTCAAAGTTATTTGAACACCTCCTGCACATTCAAAAATGTTACCTATAAAGCTCATACCTTCTTTTGTTTTACTAAGGCCTACCCTGTAAGCACATTGTTAAGTTTGTGATTAGTGACTTTCTGGATCTCAAAAATTATAGAGTACTGTCATAAAAAGTAACTAACCGGCTTCATCCTCACTAATAAAGTTCAACCCAATCAAAAATATCCGGTTAGAACTTGAGCTGGCCTGATTGAGATCAGCAATGTCAGGAAAAAGAGGTGCTAAATCATAATCTTCAAGTAGGCTTATCTCGGAATCAGGATCGAACAGCGCCTCTCTGCTTGCTCTAGCGACTTCTTGCTCAGTTTCAGTGGCAGGCGGTGTAGAGTCCTCAAGTGCTGGAGGTTTAGTTATGTCAGTAGGGTCCTCAGAACTGGAAGTAGGTGGTAGGTTGGGAGTAATAACATGTTCTAGTTTATTATTATTATTACTAGGAATGGTATCAAAAGGATCTATATCTGTGGATAAGAAAAGAAAAATGCGTTTTAGTATTTATTCAGAGTATAGCAAAAGACACTTTAAGAGAGACAATGTATTAATTAATAATAATAATAATGATAATATTTATTAATGCACTTGGCATTTTGCATAATATAGAGAAAAAAATTACAAATCTATAGACAATCAAAACAATAATAATACAATACTTCGCGGATTTAAAATTCTATGTGCAGATGACCTAAGCTGGCTATATGACATGCCAAACATATCAAATTTTGAACAGAAGCTGCTACTATTAATAACTACTCTGCTGAGAGGGCTGTATTTGCCATAGTTAGTTCAGTGGAATTCACTACCCAGCATCCCTGAATTACGAACAGTACGTGAACAAACTCGTAATCTGAATTGAGATAGGATATCACAGCTATCTATAAGTCCATTAAGAACTCTGTAAACAAATATAGGTTGAAGAGAAAACGCCTAGTATGAATGGAATGTAGACCAAAATAAGAATCCAATAAACTGTAACTATAATTATAAAAGCACATGAAATTTCTATAACACAAAGTTTTGAGAAATCTTCTCTGAACATTTTCAAGTCTATCAATATGTACAGCGTAGTGAGGTGACAAAGTCACTGAACAATAATCAAATGAAGACTGTACAATGGATGAGTAGAGAATGGTCAATGTAGGGACACTGCTAAAAAGATTAGTGATTCTAATTATCAAACCCAACATTCTTGCAACCATGTAAGGCTAGATGCATTCTCACAACAACTAGAACCGTACACCGGTTTCGCTATAATTAGAGCTCATCAGTACGACATACTAATTGTAGAGAAAATACACCTATAAAGTAATACAGCTGTGGTAGCCAGCCTTCCAACACTATGTGAGTGGTACGACATAAATCAACGTGCCGCCACCTACTTGCGGAACCAAGTAGTATGTTGTCACGCCAGATCCAAATAACACAAAGTGTTAAAAAAATAGAGACTGTATACAACTAACTAACAGTTTAGTAAATTGTTAGCCCTGGCCCATTTCTACCCTAATATAGGGACAAAGTATGTAAGGCTAGATGCATTCTCGCAATAATTAGAACCGTAGACCGGTTTCGCTCTCATTAGGGCTCTTCAGTACGGCATACTAATTGCAGCAAAAATACACCTATAAAGTAATACGGCTATAGTAGCCAGCCTTTCAACACTATGTGAGTGGTGGACGTGCCGCCACCTAGTTACGGAACCAAGTAGTATGTTGTCACGCCAGCTCCAAATAACACAAAGTGTTAAAAAAATAGAAACTGAAATGGGCCAGGGCTAATAATTTACTAAATTGTTAGTTAGTTGTATACAGTCTCTATTTTTTTAACACTTTGCGTTATTTGGACCTGGCATGACAACATGCTACTTGATTTCGCAACTAGGTGGCGGCACGTCCACCACTCACTTAGTGTTGAAAGGCTGGCTACTATAGCCATATTCCTTTATAGGTGTATTTTTGCTGAAATTTGTGTGCCGTATTGAAGAGCTCTAATGAAAGCAAAACTGGTCTACGGTTCTAATTCTTGCGAGAATGCATCTAGCCTTACATATTGTCCCTATATTAGGGTAGAAATGGGCGAGGGCTAACAATTTACTAAATTTTTAGTTAGTTGTATACAGTCTCTATTTTTTCAACACTTTGTGTTATTTGGAGCTCGCGTGACAACATACTACTTGGTTCCGCAACTAGGTGGCGACACGCTCACCACTCACTTAGTGTTGAAAGGCTGGCTACTATAGCCGTATTACTTTATAGGTGTATTTTTGCTGCAATTAGTATGCCATACTGAAGAGCTCTAATGAGAGCGAAACCGGTCTACGGTTCTAATTGTTGCGAGAATGCATCTAGCCTTGCATAACAAAAAGCCATGTAAGAAATTAACTTGATATTTGGGAGAAGCACCAATGCTATTACACTGGAGCAAAACGCCAGGCTTAGGGCAAGCAAAACGGTTCATCACCATATCAGCAGAGAAGTCTGAACTGTTTCTTGAATTGAACAGGAACAACTTGAGAAGAAGCACGGAACTTTTCACATGATATTCTCCAGTAGGGTATCACCTTATGAAAATGGATAAGTAGGACAATGAAAACTGCAGATGGCCCATTAGGGTCGCAGCGTTGAGAGGCCAAAGGCCTATACGACCCATTAAACAATCTACAATCTTCCTTTCCTTTAATGAACAGTGGTATATGTAGCAAGGAACTGAGAAGGATCGCGATGGCAAAGCAAGCTTCCAACAGACAAAACAGTCTTCTTATCAGCAAATATTTTAAATTGGACCAGACGAATATGTTCATTAAGTGCAGATATGAAGGCTTATAATGTATTAAGGCAGTAAGCTGGACCTTGAATAAGCAGCACCTGAAGAGAATATAAGCTCGTGAAACATGAACATAGACACAAATGACAAAGACAAGATACACCGATAGGAAGATGAATAAAAGTGTGCAAGAAGAAATTAGAGAAGAAAGACGCTTGCTGAAACAAACTTAAAGAAAGGGCAAATATTGGACATGTTCTGAGACGTAATAACTTTCTGACCACATTATTTTCAAAACACATACTTGAAAAAAAAAGCGAAAAACTAGACCAAGAGGAAAACTCTGGAAAACTGGATACAATTGATGGAGTGGGGAAGCTGCAAGGAAATGAAAAGTAAGATAGTCATGGTTGCGATAACTAGGCGGCATCACCATGACATAAATGTCACATATCAGAGCATGACTAAAAGAGTTGTGATTCAACATATGCCTATTAGTCATACGAGGCTTATTTTTGAAAAAAGGTCCGTTTCTGAATGAGAGCGAGTATTGCGCGCGATCTCCGCAGTGCGCACGCGCGTCTGCGCCCAACATGCTTTGTGCACGATTAGACGCCATTTGTAGCCGTATATCCTGTCTGTGTGCTGAGCTGTAGAAGTTTATAGTGTTTAAGAAAATGGAGAAACTTGGCAACAATGGAAATTCACCGTCAGATTTGTAAAGTGTACGGTGATGATACAATGAGTGACAGTAAAGTTCTAAAGTGGGTGAAAATGTTCAAGGACAAGTGTGTTAATGTGCATGATGCGACCTTGTTTGTGATGTAGACAAAATTCAAGAGGACCGATTTTATTCTAAGAGGCACAATTTATTCTGACGCATATTTGTGTGAACTTGGGAAAACTCTGATGTGCCATATAAAACAAGGCCACACGTTTCTGCACAAACAGAAGGTCAAATCAGGTCCTTTTTATGTGACGAGATCCAGTTTTTACAAGATATTATTGCCAGTCTCTTGACTCCTCGTTAAATGCAGATTCTACTATATAACTGGAAAACTGCCGAGTACAACCCGTCCCCAAGAAAGGATCCAAAACGCTTCCTAGCAACTACAGGCCTATCTTTTTCCTTTCAGTCATCTCTAAAGTGATGGAAAAGTATATAAACACCAAATTACTAAAATTTCTTGAAAAACACAGTTTAATCCACGACAGACAGTATGGATTCCGTCGGCGCAGATCAACTGCTGACCTCCTTTCCTTTGTCACCCATTCTTGGAACAAGTCTATGGAACTACACAGTGAATCCCAGATTGTCGCTCTAGACATATCCAAAGCATTCGACCAGGTTTGGCACGCAGCACTGCTTAATAAACTTCCCGCCTGTGGCCTACCACCAAAACTCTGTACCTGGACAGCAAACTTCCTCTCCAACCGGAGCATTTCTGTTGTCGTGGATGGCCATTCCTCTAAAATATATCCAATTAATGCATGAGTTCCTCAAGGTCAGCTTTAGCCCCTACTTTGTTTCTTCTCCACATCAATGACCTCCACTCTAGCACATCCACCTCAGTTCACAGTTACGCGGACAACAGCACCTTCCACTCAAATATACAATATTCTAAGCCTGTCTCTTTGGCCCAATTAGATGAGGATCGCAGACTCATGGAGGGTTCTGTCTATGTGGATCTCCAAAAAGTATTAGACTGGTGAAGTAGAAATCTTGTACAATTCAACCCCACCAAATCTCAGTCTTACTTTCTTTCTCATAAAAGATACACCAGCCCTAGACCCATCACAATGAACAACCAAGTTATTCAAAGTAATGAGTCGTTTTCACTTGTTGGCATTTCTGTGGATC
The DNA here is from genome assembly GCA_964006375.1 of Tillus elongatus. Taxonomy (NCBI): domain Eukaryota; kingdom Metazoa; phylum Arthropoda; class Insecta; order Coleoptera; family Cleridae; genus Tillus; species Tillus elongatus. The sequence continues at coordinate 292,118,311 of OZ023262.1, read as the reverse complement.
GAAATCTCAATTGGCACCAACATGTCACATCAATTGCAGAAGCGGCTGCTAAGAAATTAGGTTTCCCCTTCCGGGCTCGCAAATACTTTTCACCAGCTAATCTCTATACCTTATATACTTCGCAAATAAGGCCAAACCTCGAATACTGCTCCCACATCTGGGGTGCTGCTGCCGCTTCTACACTCGCTATCCTGGACTGCATTCAGAAGAGAGCTATACGTCTCATTGGTGACCCTACCCTCACCCAAAGGCTGCCATCCCTTGCCCACCGACGTGCCGTTGGTGACCTCTCTCTCTCTCTCTCTCTTTTATAGATATCTCCACGGGCACTGCTCAGAGGAGCTTTCTTCCATAGTTCCTCCACCTGCTGCCCCCAACAGATCTACCAGGGGAACAGGGCGAATGCACCCTTTTACTGTCCAGGTCACCAGACATAGAACATCTTTTTATGCCCGCTATTTTGTCCCGAGGACTTCCAAGTTGTGGAATTCCTTGCCGGCGCATGTTTTTCCTTCTCCTCCGAACCACCAAACCTTCAAGTCCAGAATTAACAAGTTGCCTCTTTTCTCCTTGTCGACACCCACAGTACGATAGTATTTAGGCTTTAAGCCCTCGTGGTGTGTTGTTGAAATAAATAAATAAATATATATATATATATATATATATATATATATATATATATATATATATATATATATATATATATATATATATATATATATATATATATATATATATATATATATATATATAAAGAAGAGCCTTGGTGGTCAACGATTCAACAACGACGAAGTGAAAACTCCAGCCATGGATTGGGCTTCTTCACAGGCAGCAGATTTCTTTGACGTTTTGAACGTTATGACATAAATGTTTGAACGAAATTGGAAATTATGTAGAAAGGTATATTAAAGTATGTAGAATATGGAAAAAAGATATTTGAATGGTATTTACAGTATTTTCCTTCCTATAAAAAAACGGACCATATTTAAAAAATATTGCTCGCATTATTAACATGAGGCTACGAGCGCAACAGTGGACTAACCCAAATTATGATAAATGGCAGGAAATACTTTTTAAAAAAACTGCAAAAATTGTCTTATCTGCAGTAATATAATTTGAACAAATTTTACTTTAAATCAACTTGAGTTTGTAAAAGTTAACTTAAAGTAAATTAAAAATGTTCAAAATTATAAAATAAAGTCTTATTTTGGATTTTTAAATGTTGGTTAGTCCGCTCCGCTTTTATAAGATTTCAATTATATTTTAATATTTTGGTAATTAACTACTCCATAATATTACAAATATTTTATCTCAAGCGGTAATTATTACAAGAAATAACAACAAAATGACAATACTTGAACAATAGTTTGTTTTTTACTTAATTCTAGTCATCATCGGATGGCCCAATTAGTTCTCCACCAGTTGCTTGAGCTGACGATTTAATATTTTTATAAAAATTGTGATGTATGGGGGGAATAAGTTCCAGTAGCTCGATGAGATTTTTCTTTTTTTTTATCATTTATGATATTGCCAGTAGGATACAACAATGGAAGTTCAATTTGGTTTGAAGTTGAATTCCTTTTACTTATATCAACTGTGTCAAAATAAACGTCTTCTCTGTTTGAATATTTATATTGAATCGTATCAGGTGATTCTTTTCTGAACCGCAACCATTGCATTTTAAGCCACTCCACCTTACTTTTGGCTTCAAAGATTTTTCTGTTGGTTATGTTACCTTCAAGTACTTAAGTGGAAGTAAAATCAGACTTTTTCATTTCTATCACCGTAAAGGGGTTTCTCTTCCTAGCATTTTTGTTTAGCGTTTGCCAGTCTTTAGGTAGAAAAATATGAGCATGATTTTTTTTTCCTTTTCAATTAGTCCGAAATCTTGATCGCAAGGTAAGTATGAATGGCCACTGACCAAAAAATTGCGGTTTATCTCTTCCACGTTAAAATCTGGAGATGCAGTGATGTATTTACATAATAGTGACAGCTTTATATAGCGGATTTGACTTCCGCACTGGTCAGAATACATGGTAAGGCTTTTTGAAGTCACGAAATTTTTTATGTAATACAAAAGACAAGAGCCCACCTCTTGAGGACCCCTCTAGGTACCTGTTTCATCCCAAACAAACATAAATGAGTTATCAGTGCCCATATAATGAACATTGAAGCAGTATGTCCATAACTGCCTTTTGTAATAAACAATTCCAGTACTTAATACAGGCGTAGGTAGGGTTTTCATTAGGTTAAAGCAAATCACAGATGCTTCTCCCCTTTTTGTCAGAGCAGTGTCACTTTTTAAACCATCTCTAGCACTCTGGGCATTTATTTCACGTAGGTCTTTTGTAAATTAAGGTGTTGTTTTCTCGTTTCATCTGCAGCTTTTATCTGAACGTTGGAGGATGGAAGTGAACACCTTATTGAAGATTTCTCGAAACATAAAATAGGACACAAGGTTCCTTTCTTTATTCTTATCGTTATACAACTGGTACATCTTACCGAGGCTTAAATCTGGCGAAAGATATGTTCTGTGGTTACTTTTTTATCTAGCGTAATGAGATTCATAGTATGGAAATTTTTCAATAAATGCCTTAATCTCATTTTTCTTTTTGATGGTTGTTTTATTGTGTGGGGAGTGCTTCTCACGTCTGTCGCATGGCGGTGATGTTCCAACGGATTTATTCTTTACCAGTCTATCTATTCTGCCAGCAGAAATTTGGAAAGCAGCTTGAAAAAATGGCTTGCACACCTTTTGTTCTACTCCATTGTCATCAGGTAGATAATAAATTCTAGTTTTCTGTCTAAGAGGATCTTGATTTTGGGTATGTGTACGTAATTTATTCACAACTTTAACCAAGGAAAACAAATAAGAAGTTTGCAAATCAAAGCTTGCTCTGGCATAAAAAATTGTATGCAGTTCCATTTGACGTTCATTGGGAATCAAAACCGAGCATCCAGCTTTACAAGTACATGCAAACGGCACGAAAGATTTTGGAGGAATAATTTTCCCGTATTTTGTTTTGTATTCTTGTCCAGCACATCTTCTCCTTTTATTGACGTTTCTTTTCCAATTTTCTAGATTACGAACTCGCTTTTTGGTTTTAAATTTCTGGATGTTGTTACTTCAGTTTCTTCAGGTTCATGTCCTTCATGTGTGCTTTCTTGGTCCTCTTCACTATCAATGTTTGCTTTTTCTTCGTCAGATGGCAAGAAATCCCATCCAGAATACTCAAATGAATCTGATTCTGATGTACCTGTAATAAGCGTAGGTCAAAAATTGTAAGAATAGTCAGTTTCCACATATAGACCATATTCTTTTGTGCAATAGTAGACAAAATTTAAAAAACATGTTAAACGAACTATTTTACTGTTTCACAAATATTATTGGTGACACAAATTGTCATTATTGACGTTTCTTTAGTTATTAACTTGATAAACGAAACCTCCAACCTGTTTTAAAATCACGGCTTTTGTTTGTCTGTGCTAAACAATAACTTAAATTACCAAACCAGTACTTACCTTCAATTATTGTAACATCCATTTCACTAAGAATTTAGCCGCTGAATAATATAGAACGATAAATATACACAAAATGCTCAACTATTAATGACAAACAACGTAACATACACGCAAAGATTTGAGCGACACAGTGGACTAACTGACTTGGACCACTGCTTCTATAAGTTCACAAATAATATAAAATGCCAAACCTAGTATAGTGCTGCCACCTAGTAAAGCATAAGGTGGTTTGATCCACTTTGCAGTTGATAGATACCAATTTAACGGTTTGAAGTCTGCATTAAAACGAAAATCACATTTTTGTGGGTTAGTCCACTATTGTGCTCGTAGCCTCATATATCCTATGAGTTAGACTTTACACTAATCTCTTATGTAAACAGGTATAGAGATCTACCTCTATGTCCTATAATAATACATGTAAATAGGGTGTTAGTAGGGGTGAGATCACAAAAACGCCTTTTTTAGATATGTCCCTTTGTCTTTATGGTGGCAATGTTTTATTGTGTTTTGGGAGCCTCATTTCCTGGAGTCCCTATAGAGCAGCCGCCACCAGCAGCGCTCCCCCACCCACTTCCCCTAAAAATAACCTCACCATAACACAGTTAAAACTATTTTTTTATATTTACCCAGTAAAATAAGATCTTCATTCTCTCTAGGCGTGAGATCTATTTTTACGGTACTCGATGGCTGCTGTTGAAGACTTTGAATGAGCTGATGCTCGATTAAATTAATTTCCCTGTTACTATTAATCCGATTTAAACTATTTTCTAGAATACAATTTGCTATTGCTCTAATGTCTTCAGCAGAGTTCTTGCTCTCCCCTTTTGTTGGTTTCTTCTTTTTGACTGATGTAGAAGCCCCCGGGGCAGGATCTTTATTTTCTTTGCAGAATTTTTTCGCAACTTCTGTTAATGGCCCAGGAAAATGATTGGTAAATGTTCGACTGCATGGAAATTGATACGATTGATTTTGATTACCGAATGAATCAAGTTCATTAATTCTATGTATATCTACTTTTGGTTTATTTCCTTTTGTGACATCCAGATCAAATTTGGCAGCATCACTTTTCTTAACAAGGGCAAAAGCATCATTCACGTTCTTAAGGCCTGACGGGCCAGCTTGATGAGTGGAATTCTTAAAGTTACCTACAAGTTTTTGATGAGCTGCATCGAATGATGTGGTTCTGTTTCCTGAAATTATTTCACTTTTCTTCTCAGGGAATTCTCTTGCTCTTAGTTTCTGATGATCTATAAATTAAAAAATAATAATAATTTGAAATACACTATATATTTAATAGAGTCACGAAAGTATGCCAGGTTTAAATAATTTTCTGTGACTAGCCCTTTGGCTCCGCTATTCAGATGCATCCAGAATATGTTATGATGCCAGTCTTATTATGTTTGCAATAACCAGTATTAATACAAATCCTAGTCGTCATAATAATATAATAATAATAGAAATACTTCACATATTTAAAACTCTACACGCATTTGACCTAAACTAGCCAGATGACATGCCAAACATATCAAACACTGCATAAAGGCTATTGTTACGTGTAAAAATCGCCCCAGAGAAAATTCGGTATAATAACATCTTTATTTTACACGTCGCACGTTATTTGTTTGAGAACAGGCAATAACTGTACTTATTTTTGCGGCAAGTTTGATATGCTGCGTCTTTTGTGATCACCTGTAGATGAAACATTTTATGAACGCAGCCTTGCTTGATCGGTCTATCATTAGGAGGCGCTAACCGTTTCCGCCGAAGATCCTGAGTGGTTATTAGCGTTGTTGCCGAGCTATCTTATGCTGTAGGTCGTTTCACTTTACATATTTTGTCAATTAACTTATTTCTTGTTTGTCAGGCATAATTCAGAGCTGTAAGGTTGTTAAAATTTATTAGAAGAGCTCTAGTCATGTGTAATTGGTTGCATACAAAGACGACATATGCGCATCACATAATGTGTGTTGCCTATAGGAGGGGTCAATCAGAGGAGAAGTGCGAGAACAGAGCAAGCTCGTCGCCGTACTCTGAGAGAGGCGTGGTCAAGAATATATGCGTGTTGCTTCCACATACGAGAGTTTAACAAGTGTGGCAGAGAGAAACATACCCTTGTTGAAAGTCGACCTTACGATCTAGTTTCGAGATTGACAGGAAAAGCCAGCATTCTAAAAGATGGGTTAACTGCAGAACCGTGGAAGTAGGTTCAAAAGGTACCGGCGAGTGTTGGTGTAAAATTTAGATGTCAGAAATATAGAATTATGTGTAAATTATATCCCGCTGGATTTCGGGGATTACTCGACATACAAATAAGCTTTACAAGTCCTAAGTGGAGCTCTCACTAACTGGTTTACAGACGAGATAGAAGTAGACAGGAACACAATCAGCCGTTGAATCGGGAAAAGACCCCATTTGCAAGCCGTTCTCACGTAGAAGGGTGAGACAGGTCACTGGTGTTATCTGTAATATATGGTTCTGGTAGAAAGCAATCATAATACTGCCTGTATCTGGTTATGCTGTAAGCATTTGTGTCAGGGCTATGTCAAGTAGAAGTGCTGCACTGTTAACTTGTCCATTAATGGTTGAATATGCAAAGTATTAAGGAAGGGCTTGGCAGTAAGTTTGGGAAACATAAAGAAATTCATGGTAGCCTTCCAAATCATAGTGGCAGACAGATTTAGTAGCGAATTTTCATACTTTTGTAGCAGCATCTTGGGATGGGTATAGGTGTCCCCCGAGAGTTGGAGTTTTGGGACAGTATCTTGGTAGTCTTTTGTCAGATAGAAGCCCAAGGAATTTTCACACAGGACTTTTGTTCAGATAAGTAATAGTTGATGTTTTTTTTTTGGAGATACGAAAGACACTGATAGCTCAGAGTACAGGAATTTTAATAACTTAATTCGATAAGTACACTTGGAGAGCCCAAATCACCACAACACATTTTAAAAAGACCTGACGATCGTTTCACTAACCAAGTTAGCGTCATCAGAGGATGAAACATTCTAAATACTTAAAAAACTAACATCAACTTATATACCGGATCTCAGGTAAAGAGATCGAACCAAGATGAGACACTAGTCGTAGGCAAATTCCACAGTGTATTTTATTTTTATCGGTTAGTGAAACGATCGTCAGGTCTTTTTAAAATGTGTTGTGGTGATTTGGGCTCTCCAAGTGTACTTATCAGTGCTCATCACAGGTTCCAATCTTCACTTAGTAACTTAATTCGATTTAATATATCTTTAAAGGCAAGATGTATTCTCACCATAATTAGATCCGCAAACCGGTTACGCCCTAATTAGAGCAGTATGGTATATTAATTACATTAAGAACACACGTATGAAGTAATATGGCTATAGTAGCCAGCCTCCTAGAACATTGTGAGATGTACGGCAGGGTCGCCATCTCGGTGTGGAACCAGGTAGAATGTTTTCAAGACAGCTCCAAATAACACAAAATATCATAAAATGGAGACTGTGTATAACCAACTAACAATTTTGTAAATTGTCAGCCCTGGTCAATTTCTTCCCTAATACAGGGACAATGTATGTAAGGCTAGATGTATTCTCACCCTAATTAAAACCGAAGACCGGTTTTGTTCTAATTAGAGCTCATCAGTATGGTATACTAATTACAGGGAGGTGAAAATTTTCATTTGAAAATAATATGGACTGATGAATCCAGATTTACAAATTGTGGTGTGTATAATCGCCATAATAGGCATTATTGGGCAAATGAAAATCCCCATATAAAAGAAGAAAGACGATTGCAAGACAGATTTGGTATTAATGTTTGGTGCAGCTTATTAGGTAAAAAACTGTTATTTTTATTTGTAGATTAGACAGTTAATTTAAAAAAATGTCAGGTAACTTCATTGTTGGTCCATTCTTTTCTGAAAATAATTTAACTGGGGAAAGGTATCTTAATCTATTGAGAAATGATATCTTACCAACAATTAGAAGAGTTCATGATAATTTAGACGAGATTTGGTACCAACAAGACGGTTGTCCAGCTCACAATGCTAGGATCATCAAAGAATTTTTGTACCAAAATTTTAATAATCGTGCCATTTGTAACAATGGGACAGTTCATTGGTATGCTCGAAGTCCTGATATAACACCCATGGATTTTTACCTTTGGGGTACTCTGAAGAATGATGTGTATAAATTCGATCCACCACAAAATATCAATGAATTACGAAACAGAATCACGGAAGCTATAAATCATATTAACCAAAACACCCTCACCAGAGTTTGCAGGCATGTTTCAAAAAGCTGTATAAAGTGCATTGAACAAAACGGTGGCCATATTGAACAATTTTCTATTTAGTGTATTTTTAAGTTTATATTTTATTCTTTGTTGAGTTCCGTTTCTAATTGTGTTGCTTTGTGGAGTTTAAGTTTCTATTTGTTATTGCCGGGTTTCGTTATTAAACTGTTTCACATAACATTACCTAGCATTATTACCTAATTAAGTATTGTAAATTAAATCACAATATTTTTTATAGTGAATCATTACGGAAAATTATGTTAAAAGTAGAAGTCTATTGTTAGATTCCGTGGCCTACTGTTTCTTGATCACTTTTTTTTTGTCATTTGTTTTCTGGTATTGGATTTAATAGCCTACTATCCTCAAAACGGTCTTTCTCAAAATTGTCAGTGCAATTACAAGATTTCTCAAGCATGTTGTACATCATTGGAAAGCTCTTTTCACAGGCTATCACATGAGCAAAAAATCCAATATGGCTGCCATAATAAAAACAAACGTTGATACATGTAGCTCAAAAACAAATGACAATTCAAAGTTGAGAATAGCACAAAAAGATTACTCTGTACAAAGTGTCCTGATAATGTGCAAGTCTTAGACATGTCAGATCAACGCCTACTTAGATATTGAAGAAAAACGAAATCGACAAATTTTGGTTTTTTCAAAATAACTCGAAAACGAAAAGAGGCAGGGCAAAATACAAGTCATATTTGGAACGAGCATCAAATTCTACAAAACATTGCCAATTTAACCGTCTCCCTATCTCTAATAATAACGGAGATAGCAATACATTCCCATCCAGTTTGGGACACACTGTATACTGAAAGGGTTAATGAATAATTCATTAAGACCAACACGGTTCCAATGTGCCTGGAAGGGACATATATACTAAAAGGGTTAATGAATAATTAATTAAGACCAACACTATTCCAATTGTATCAAACATACCATACAATTTTCAGACTTGTTTAGATTTATGTCAGTACAACTATTTACTAGGTAATCAAGTATAAAGTTTAAAAAATTATAGGTGCTTTAATATCTTTTGACTAATTATAAGACATTTTACCTTCAGGGTTGATCTTGGCACAGTTAGAAGTAGTTGTAGCACTGATTTCTCCAGTATTATTCTTCTCACGGTTACCATCTAACTGAGGAAGACTATTTCTTTCCATTTCAGCATTACAGGATACATTAAGCTGTTGTATTTTAAGCTTGATTATGTTGTCCTTTCCATTATAATGAATGTAAATTATGAAAAAACTTTCACATGAATTTTGAAATGGATTGTGACTTTTAAATAAATATGACAAATGTGTGTGTGTCAAAGCAAACAAATGTCACTTATAGAATAAGTTTTTGTTGCCATAATGACTTAATAGTTCAATCAAACAGGACCCAAATAAAATTCATGAGACAAATAATTCTCAATGCTGAATGTTAGCACGCAGTAGATATCATTATCAAAAATAATATTTCAAAGGTTCTCACTAATATGACCCCTGCTAAAAAGAGATAATTGAAACAGCCCATACTTCTGTTATACAAGAGAACATCAGCATATGGTTTTATTTAACCCATTTACGGTAAAACATTCTTACAATAGAAAATTATTTCTTTTTTTCTAACAAAAATAAGACCTTGAACATAAAACTTGCTCAATTATTGTTAAATTTATGAAAAACAACATGATGCATAAACTCATCACTGGCCAAATATCGTGGGGTCAATACAAAAACTAGATAACTAAAATTTGATGCTTTTGAGATAATTAGCGTTAACAAATTCACTTGCACAGTTTCTGGTTGCTTTCTTAAAGGCAGCAGGTTTTAACATGATTCAACATGGTTTCGTGAGTTCAAAAAGTACACAAACAGCAATAATGAAGTCACTAGACGTGATCTATGATAATCTGGATAAGAAAAAGACAGTAATGGCTACCTTTCTGGATCAGGTATTTGATGTTGTCGATCACAAAATACTTCTAAGGAAACTAAAACAACTTGGTATCATGGGGCGACCTCTCAGAGTTCTACAAAGTTATTTGACACACAGAACAGTTTACTGTTATAGGAGGGGCGGCGAGTGAAAAGACTGAAGTGGTGACGGGCGTTCCAGAAGGTTCCATAATTGATCCTCTGATGTTTGTAATATTTATAAACGACCTCAGTAAATGTGAAATAAGTGGTTCACTGGTGTTATATGCAGATGACACGACGATTCTCTATGTCGGTGACAGCAAAACAGAAGTAATTAAAATAAAGCTCAAATGGATCTCCAAGTAATTGAAAAAGGGACTAACACCAATAAAATGAGACTCAATGTAGAAAAATGTAAGTTTGTATTCTTTAATAACTCAGATAGCAACATATACCAACTAAAACTATCTGAGAAGAATCTAACTGAAACTAACAGTATTATGTATCTGGGTATTACAATAGACTATAAACTAAACTACTTGAATCATATTGACAATATTATCAGAAAACTTAACACATTTACATATGATATTTATCGGAATACAAAATATCTAAGTCTGGAAACAAAGTACAAAATCTACTACTCATATGTACACCCACACTTAATCTACATGGCTGCTTTCTGGGGACAAGCTAATAAAACTATTCTGGAGAGGCTTCAAGTTGCACAAAATAGGACAGTTAAGACTCTTTTTCAAAAAAACTTTAGGCAGAATACGGTAACATTATATAACGACCTCAAAATCCTAACTGTCAACGAAATTATACAAGACAGTGTTATAACAATATATAAAATAAAAAAATAATATAATCGATAATACTGTCTCGAACCTCCAATATAATTGTAACATACATGATTATAAAACCAGGACGAATCAGCATATAAATCTTTTGCCAGCAGCCACAAACATGGGTAGAAGAAAGATAACTCATCAAGCAGCAATCTGGTTTAATGAACTTCCATCCAAAACAAAAACCATAAAGCATATAAAGGCCTTCTGTGATGCAGTGAAAAACTACTATATGAATAAAAGACTGATTCTGTTTCTATGGTGTATTGTTGTTTGTTATTTGTCTTGTAATCACTACTAATCTGAACTTAAGATACCCATGTATACTCTAGAAAAAGATACCTTTAGGAGTTACTAATAGGAATCACTTTAGATTGGCATTTACCTTTCTCACCTTGTATATATTTTAATACCGTTGTGGCTCCATGGGAAATTTTTGGTTTAATAAATATATCAACAACAAAAAAAGATATTTTTTGTGTGTATGATATGAAGGAGAGTATGTTAGTACGCTGAGGTTGACTTTTATGAAAATTATACTTACTAATTAATTACAATTTAATTAAGTAGTGAGATACCTAGTTTTTGCACTGCCTTGAGTTGTATTTTCTTAAGACGGCCATACACGTACCGGCCGGCCTGTCAGTTACGCCTGAACTGTTCACCGGATACTTGCGGCCTGTTGAACTGAAACCTCCATACACGTACCAACAAGCCGTATGACACCATCAGTTGAATCCAGGCTGTGGCAAGCATCTTTTACAAGTCGAAATTTACTTATTTTCATTTGTACTTTTAAATAATGTTCCCCAGTGATGAAGATACTCATGCGATTTTTGCTTTATTGGCCGTTTTAGAGGCAAATAAAAAACGGAGAAAAGAACGTGTAATGTGGTGCAAAAAGTGGTTGCTGATGAGAAACAAGTATTCGCACATTAATTTACTGAACGAATTGAAGGTGACTTCAAAGGATAGAAAGAATGGAGGCTGGCCCATAAGTCGTTGGCTATACCAATTTTCATTTATAAATCGAACACCCTTATATTATGAAAATTCACTACCATAACGCACTTGCTGCGTCCAGACTTTTTTAACATGAGAATGTAGCTGCTGGTGCCTGGTGAACTTGCGCAATGCTTTTATCACGCAGTTGGGCGGTCAGGTGATCACCGGCCTGACGCCTCACCCCACACACGTACCGGCTGGCCTGAACACTCTTCAGGCCAACCGGCTGGACTATTGTATTTTCGTTCGATCACAGGCCGCCGGAAAAGTCGGAACTGACAGGACGGTCAGACCCGACTCACGTTCCAGCCGCCGGTTACCTCTGGACTGTTCGTAACTGACAGACCGGCTGGTACGTGTATGGCGGGCATTAGTTATCTACTTGGTTGAGAAGGTAATAAAAAAGTTCGGGACGCAGCAAGTGCGTTATGGTAGTGAATTTTTATTAAATGCTTCAAACTTGAATAACTCAATTTTCTATAAACTTAGAAAGTTTAATTCAGGTACGTAGTAAAGTCTTTCCTAAGGCAAATCCACCAAATTTCATTAAAATAACTTTGCAATATTCGGAGAAAAAAAATTTTTTCGAAAGAAAATTCAAAATCTGAATAACTCAATTTTCTATAAACTTAGAAAGTTGAATTTTGGTACGTAGTAAGGTCTCTCCCAAGGCAACATATCTAGTAAATTTCATTAAAACAGCTTTGTCATTTTCGGAGAAAAAAAAATTTTTCGAAAGAAAACTCAAAACTGTCCGGAAAACCCTGTCCGATTTTCCTAGCTAACGAACTCATCCAAGCCATTATTAAAAGAAAGGCACTTGCCGAGTTTTATCAAAATCGGTTAATTATATATATATATATATATATATATATATATATATATATATATATATATATATATATATATATATATATATATATATATATATATATATATATATATATATATATATATCAGTAGCGGCTCGTGCCTTAATGCAGTGGGGGTGCGCAAGAAAAAAAAAGTTCGGGACGCAGCAAGTGCGTTATGGTAGTAAATTTTTATTAAATGCTTCAAATTTTAATAACTCAAGGTCCTACGAACTTAGAAAGTTGAATTTTGGTGTATAGTAGGGTCTTACCCAGGGCAACATATCCGCAAAATTTCATCAAAATAACTTTGTAATTTTCGAAGAACACTTTTTTTTTCAAAAGAAAACTCAAAATTTGAATAACTTAATTTTCTAAAAATGTAGAAAGTTAAATTCTAGTGTGTAGTAAGGTCCTTTACAAGGCAACATATCCACCAAATTTCATTAAATACCTTTGTAATTTTCGCAGAAAAAGATTTTTTTTTAAACAAAACTCAAAATTTTCCCGGAAACGTTATCCGATTTTCCTGACTAACGAACTCATCCAAGCCATTATTAAAAGAAAGGCACTTGCCGAGTTTTATCAAAATCGGTTAATTATATATATATATATATATATATATATATATATATATATATATATATATATATATATATATATATATATATATATATCAGTAGCGGCTCGTGCCTTAATGCAGTGGGGGTGCGCAAGAAAAAAAAAGTTCGGGACGCAGCAAGTGCGTTATGGTAGTAAATTTTTATTAAATGCTTCAAATTTTTATAACTCAAGTTCCTACGAACTTAGAAAGTTGAATTTTGGTGTATAGTAGGGTCTTACCCAGGGCAACATATCCGCAAAATTTCATCAAAATAACTTTGTAATTTTCGAAGAAAACTTTTTTTTTCAAAAGAAAACTCAAAATTTGAATAACTTAATTTTCTAAAAATGTAGAAAGTTAAATTCTAGTGTGTAGTAAGGTCCTTTACAAGGCAACATATCCACCAAATTTCATTAAATACCTTTGTAATTTTCGCAGAAAAAGATTTTTTTTTAAACAAAACTCAAAATTTTCCCGGAAACGTTATCCGATTTTCCTGACTAACGTACTCATTCAAGCCATTAATAAAAGAAAGGCACTTGCCGAGTTTCATCAAAATCAGTTGCTTATTTTTTGAGTTAACGGTTGGATATATATATATATATATATATATATATATATATATATATATATATATATATATATATATATATATATATATATATATATATATATATAACATATAAAAACTAAAACTGACCCCGGATATGGGTTCTAGGGGTCTTAATTCGCGCTCATTTGAAAAAAATTTACAAAGTCTCTTTATCTATACCTCTTTATTGGTGAATTTTTTTAAATAAAAATTCAGTAACAATGAAGGGCTTGCCTATTTTTTCCCCGAAAATGTATTATAAAGAAACCTATTTACTAAACTTAATAATTATTAACTACTTACCAAGTTTTCCTCTAGTTAGTTATACGTTATAGTAGTTAAAAAGTCTGTTAAAAAGTTAACCTTTAAATTTAAAATATCCCCTGAATTAATCACAGTATCAAAATTATTTTGTCCACTTATTAAGCAACCCGAAGTAGTAGCCATAATAATAATAATAATTGTCTTGTTAGAACATGTAAACAACAACAAAATGATTAATTAAAAATCAATCTGACGCGAAGACGAAAATTACTAGCTAGTAGGTACACACGCTCTTCCAAAACTCCACTACAAACTGGAAGTGTGTAATTTTATAGCGCACAACAGATTGCTTATTCGGTCGTTTTCGATCATTTCGCACTGAAGTATCGCATTTCGTGAGAGCGCCGAAAAATACACACCGCTCCCGACTGCTTTATATGGACATGGATGTATATTTATACCACATGTATAGTCTCATTCCAGTTACTCTGATACTCACCAAAATATTGCGTTTTCAAAAAGTTTTCAGTGATTTGCCACCAGAAAAACTTGAGTATAAAGGCTGATTAACGAACTCAACCTCGGTTTTCACTTAACAAGATTTTTGCAAAGTTTGATTGAAATCAGTTTAGTATTTTTTGGGTTATCGCTCGGATACATACATACATACATACATACATACATACATATATATATATATATATATATATATATATATATATATATATATATATATATATATATATATATATATATATATATATATATATATATATATATATACATATAAAAATTTTAACGGACCTTGGATTTGGGTTCTACGGGCCCAAATTCGCGTTCATCTGAAGAATTTTTTCGGAAAGCTTATCATCGTAACCTCTCTATTAGCGAATTTTTCTTAATGAAAATTCGCTAAAAACATACATTCATCGAGCTGGATTCGTTCGCGTTACCTTCTGCTTATGTGGTAAGCGCGACGTAGTTCAGCCATCTAGGCATACGTCAATTGACTTTTTCTTAACATGATACATTAGATCGGCTTCGTGTCCGGGATATTATATTCAAAGTATACATAACAATTAATTACAGAATTAGTAGAATTACCATTGAAACACGTCCCACGACTGTTTCGGTCTTATATGACGTCTTATGTTTAAGTTTAAAGATAAAAGAAATTATTTTAGAATCATATTTATAGAGACTTGGCTGGATTTTGTTTACATTTCTACTATATAGTTTATATTATGCGACAGAGCATGCTAATATTTCCTGTCACAGTTTTTATCACGCTTTACCACAAACTTTTAGCTGTCTATTCATTTGTACAAAACGCAGAAGAATATGTCATCTTTGACATTTAATAAATTTCACTTAACCAAACTTTTGAATGTGTTTAAAACTCATGATGTTTACAAAATTGTTGGAATAATTACTTTTAATACTGATTTTCAAATGCCTGTAGTACAAAAAAAAACCCACTTATTTATCTTATTTCTTTAAGTAGTGGTATTAGAACTGATTCCCCATTTCTAAGGTTAGTAGAAAACATCTTAATATTTACAAACCAAATTTTGTTTATATCATAATCATACACAATTCATCTTTAGCTTAAATTACATTCTAACTAATAAAATTTTTCTATCATTATTATTTGAGAAACACTCCTTTTGTTTATTTAAAAGTTAAATTATTTGAATTTCAAAAGCGTAAAACATTTCATTGTCATTTCTCTTTTCAAAACTAATTTCTCACATATATCTATTTTTAATTATTTTTTCATTATGTTTACATCCCCACCTTGCTGTGTATGCAGAGTAGTACTGGGACCAGTGCAGTATTAGTTGAAAACTTAGAAATTTTACAGGATATTTGGTCATCTGCACTTTTGGTGCATTTTGAATGTATCTGTACCTGTTCTCTCTCTCTCTCCCTCTCTCTCTCTCTCTCTCTCTCTCTATATATATATATATATATATATATATATATATATATATATATATATATATATATATATATATATATATATATATACACACACACACATACAGTGAGGACCTAAAGTCCCCCCCCCCCTAATTTCTGAACCGTCCAGTGCATTGTGATGAAATTTGGAATGATAATATATGAGCAAGGTTTGCATTTTTTGACATATAAATGACAGCTTTAGATATCAAGGTGACAGCTGCGCGCGCTTTTGGAATACTTTTTTAAATGGAAATGGGGGTCGAGTGATACCTCATTTTGAAGGTCTTTTTGTGCTCAGAACATTGTCCAGTTTTGAAAACATTTGGTTCAGTATTTTCCAAATAAGAATCAATAATATCAGTTTCTGCGTTATGACTACCCTTGTTTATAACACACTTTTTCTAAAAAATATTACTACTATTCATCAGTAGCAAATTATGCACACATTTGCAAGTTCTTTGGAGAACCACAGAGGCTATTTAGTTCATCTGTGGTTTCTCCATTTTCTACCTATTACATGTCATTATTGTTTGTTGCTGTCATACTGTTTTTTAATATCTCGATTTAGTGTTGACAGAAAGCATTAGTTCGAAAAATTTTTAAATGGCTCGTTCTTTACAAGATAAATTTGAATCGGTTATTATTTTTGGCGAAGCTAAGCGAAATTACCATGATGCTGTTCGTATGTTCAATGTACGCTATCCGGAACGCCAAATATGCAGAAAATTTTTACGAAAACTAATTTCAAAATTTTAAGAAATGGGTACGGTGCAAGACGCTCCAAGGCCTGGGAGACCTAAAATTGTGGAAGATGTAAAAGTCCAGGTCTTAGCTGAAATGATTGTGAATCTCCAACAGCCAACGAAGCACGTTGCTGAGGCATGTATTATTACGCGTATTTCTGTTAAAAGAATTTTGAAAAGCCATAAGTTTCACCCATATAAAATGAAAATTATACACAAAATAACAGAAGACGATCCTGATAGACGACTCGAATTTTGCGAAATTATGTCAGGAAGAATCGTAGGGAATCATAACTACTTGCGGAATATATGTTTCAGTGACGAGAGTACTTTTTTTACATGGGAAAGGTAATACCCAAAACTGTAGGTACTGGAGTGACGAAAACCCCCATGTTTTGCGGGATGGACACACACAGTTCCCCCAGAAAATAAATGTTTGGGCGGGCATTTTGGGTAATCACATCATAGGTCCCATTTTTGAGGAATAAAATCTTAATGGCCCCAGATATCTGGATATGTTGCAAAATACAATTACTCCACTTATTGATGATGTTGTTGCCCAAAACCCACATGAGTTTCAAGAGGTTATATTTCAACAAGACGGAGCCCCACCTCACTATTTTAGACAAGTCAGAAATTACCTGGATGAGAGTTAGGAAAATAGGTGGATTGGTTGTCGAGGTCCTACGGAATGGCCAGCTAGATCCCCAGACCTCACGCCTCTAGATTTTTTTCTTTGGGGATACGTTAAATCTGAGGTTTATAAAACGGCTCCCAGTTAATTAGATGAACTTAGACAACGAATTACAGATGTTTGTTCAAGAATAACGTGACAGACGCTTCATAATGTCAGAGAAGAATTTACCCGTAGAATATTTATTTGTCAGGACGTCCATGGTGGTATTTTCAACATCTGTTGAAGTAACCACATTAACAGTTTGTGCCTTTAGATTTTATTTGAATTGTTTTTCAATTTTCTCAGTTAGGGTTAATTAGTTGTTATTTGTTTACTGTTAAATTGTGTTTCATTTTGACACATAAATAATTTAAAATTATCTATGTGTACTTTACTGGGGAAACAGGAACAATCAATAATGACATCTAATAGGTAAAAAAATTGTGTTATAAACAAGGGTAGTCATAACGCAGAAACCGATATTATTGATTCTTATTTGAAAAATACCGCACCAAATATTTTCAAGACTGGAGAATGTTCTGAGCATAAAAAGACCTTCAAAATGAGATATCACTCGACCCCCGTTTCCATTTAAAAAAATATTCCAAAAGCGCGCGCAGCTGTCACCTTGACAACTAAAGCTGTCATTTATATGTCAAAAAATGCAGACCTTGCTCTTATATTATCGTTCCAAATTTCATCACAATATACCGGACGGTTCAGAAATTAGAGGGGGGGGGATTTTAGTTCCTCACTATATATATATATATATATATATATATATATATATATATATATATATATATATATATATATATATATATATATATATATATATATATATATATATATATATATATATATATATATATATATAACATCATTTACTATTTATTTACACACTGTATATGAACTTTGTTATGGTTGCTTTAACTTTTTATTTCTATATTTCAGATAAATTCAAGAATTCATTGGCAATGCTCACTCAAACTGTTCTGTGCAACCCCGTCTCTCCTACTGGAGTCAGCATTATGCAAGATCCTATCTGCCTGCTCACGATGCTTGTAAATTTGTTGTACAATGCCTTACAAATTTCAAGATATTGCCATTTTCTCAAACGAGTGGCATTTTATGGCTGTGTTAGTGTTGTGACAATAATTGTTTTTGAACATTTAGTTCTTAATTTTGTATAGTTTTAATTGTAAGTATCTAGTTCTTAAGTTTTAACTTTAAGTTTTAATTTTAGTTTTGCTAGGTAGTTCTTAAGTATTATTCTAGGTTTGATATTTATAAATATCAATACAATATATATCATATTTAAATACATGTGTAATAAACAATAAAATCTGAACAGTATATAAAGAAATAATAACAAGAATCCGTAAGAACCTAATATTATCAGAACACTGTAAAACTTAAAATTAAAAATGAAAAAACTGATCACACAATACTGTTTCACATGTGTCTTGACATTACTCTTGTCACAGTCGTTTGTTTATATAAGAAGGCTCTGAAAGAACCTGAAATATAAAAAACACTGTAAATTTCCACATTATTAATTAAAAAGTTGTAACAGTTTTTTGTATAACAAATTTTTAGTCAATTACATTTGCTAATGAGGAACGTAAATACCACAAATATACATGGTGTCTGAAGGGTGTGTTAAAGTCCAATATCGGCCTTATTAAAAATAATTGGGAATCTTTTTTTTTTTATGGAGGTGGTATGGTATCAAAAGGCGAAATTTTTTAAATTATTTCCAAATATGGAACAGGATGATTCACTATAGCGTGTTTCGTTGGGTCTGAGGATTGGGATTCAGAAGATAAATCATTGTGAGTGAATTAGCATAACAAAAAGTATTTATTCTGTAACTAATAATTATGAATAAAACTATACATTCTTGGTTACTTTCTTAACTGTCTTCTGTCAACTGTCAACATTGATTCCCCATGACAGAAGTCATTTCTGTCAAACCTCTATGAATCAATGCTGCCAATTTAACTGACGGAACATCCCTCTTTTCAAGATGGGAGAAATGGCTATTACATACTACTTTTTAAACATTTAACTTGAGCAATAAATTTAATAGGTCACATAATCAGACAGTCAAGCAGGTTTGAAATGGGCTGCCTAGGTCTGCAAGGTTCCATATTAGGACAGATGTGACCTCAGAACAATTCGTAAAATTTTGTTCTCGTATTTCACTCTTTTCGATATCACTTCCACTTACACCTGTGTTATCTGCATTATTATCACTAACTGTTGCAGGAAAATGTGACTGATGTGTCTGAGGCACTGACTGAGATGGTCTGTTTGTTTTAACATATGCAGTATTTATCAAATGCCACTGGTTTCTTCAGTATAAACCATTTTGTGTTTCTATTATATAAGATCGGGGTTCTTCAGCACGCTTGACGATTCTACCATAGCATCGCAAGTCAGTGACCCATACTGCATCATTTCCATAGAATAAGTCTTTATCTTTAACTCTGTTACTTTATTATAGTTACTCTCCACCTTATCCTCCCCAGTCCTGTTGTTCTGTAAAAATGTTTCGTGGCTTGCGGCCCTTGGGTTTAGTTTACTAGGAGGTATAGGTAGGGTACTTCTCATTTTCTGAGAGAACAGCAACTCGTCTGGACTAAATCCACATTCCATGGGTGTAGACCTGTAGTATAGCAGAGCAAAATAAATATCAGTTTTTTTTCTCTTCAATAAGTGTGTTGCTACTTTAACGGCAGCCTCAACACAACCATTGGATTGTTGATAGTATGGAGAACTAGTCACGTGTTTACAATTATGTTCTTCTGCAAACATTTTAAACATATTTTGGTATTGGTCTCCGCTATCTGTGCAAACTAGCTCTGGAAATCCTAGTCTTGAAAAGAAGTCCTTCATTTTGTCTATTATACAATCTTCAGTTAGATTTGGTAAGTAAGACTAGATGCATTCTCGCAACAATTAGAACCTAATTAATGCGAGAATGCATCTAGCCTTACATACTTTGTCCCTATATTGGGGTAGAAATGGGCCAGGGCTGACAATTTTCTAAATTGTTAGTTGGTTGTATACAGTCTCTATTTTTTCAACACTTTGTGTTATTTGGAGCTGGCGTGACAACATACTACTTGGTTCCGCAACTAGGTGGCGGCACGTCCACCACTCACTGAGTAGATTTGGTAAGTCAAAAATTTCAAAATACCTAGAATAATATTCAGTCACAATGAGGTACCATTTGTCTAGTTTAAATAAGTCTGTTGCAACTTTTTGCCAAGGTCTAGCAGGCAATTATTCTTGTAAAAATGATTGCTCAATATTGATGCATTTTGACACACAATCGGGACAATTTGTAACTAGGTTCTTAAATATAAGGCTAGATGTATTCTCACCATAATTAGAACTGCAGAATGGTTTCACTCTAATTAGAGAATTGTTTGTTTGCGTCACGAGTGTACGCTGATGGTTTTCCTACACAATGGAGCTCGTGCACATAATAGCCGTGTTGTTCGGCAATATCTTGATAAACGGTCACCGGATTCATGGACTGGTCTTGGGGGTTCAGTAAGGTGGCCGTCAAGATCTCCAGACCTCACTTCCCTCGACTTCTTCTTCTCGGGTTACATAAAGAACGTGGTCTACAGATCGGTACGAAATACAGCCGAAGATATGTGGGAGAGGACTCGCGTGGCTTTCCATGATGTATCACCAGAAGTCCTCAGGGCGGTGTCTAGGGCTGCGAGTCAATGTTGCGGTTATGCATCCAACTGAAAGGTCGTCATTTCGAACATTTAGTTTAGGTTGCTAAATTTTCCAACCTCTTTTTGTGTGTTTTTTTTCACTTAATGTAAATGTATCCAACAATATTTAAAAGGCTTGTTGATATGAATGTGTGATGTCAGAGTATCTCTGAGAGTACATTTCTGATGTTAACTATCAATTCTTGTGACATTGCAGAATAAACACCATGTTGGCCACTTTTTTTTTTAAATAATGGCAAGACTTGGTTCCGGAAAAGGACATTTTCCGCCAAATTGGCGTTATAATTTGTTTTTTCCTCCGAAATTTTGTTATGGAATGTGTTTTTTTTTTGTAGCAATGGAAAATTTGGGCTATCCAATGAAAAAATGACAGTTTGCGAAGGTCAATCAAAAATAAATCTTTCCATACATTAACCAAAAGAAATAAAATTCATGTGAAGGTACAAGGGGTCTTAGCCTATCCCTAAATTCAAATTCGAGGTGCCTTTGCAATTTAGTGTATTTAAAAAAAATATCCCAAAAATGGTCGCACTGTGAGGATAAAAAAATATGTACTTTTCGAGCACTTTCCAAATCTGCAATAAAATATAGGCTGCTCCATTTAGAAAACATATATTTGATACAACATTGGAATATGGCACACCACTGGTGACTAGAAATATTTTAGAAACATAGCGATGGTAATTTTCCACAATTTTGTTCCAAGAATTTTTTCAATATCTTGTATGATAGAGAAGCTATGGTCCGAAGTGTCTTAGGTGCTACACCCTGTATACGGTTATTCGTGGAGAGGTGGACTGTCCAGAGATCCTTACCCAGCTGCCATTTCATGCACCGCTCTTTTCCTTCCATATGTGGTGTAGTGACACTTTTTTCCTTACCATCCCTAAAACAAATATCCTTCTGAAATCTCCCATTTATTTTATGTTCAGCTTGTAATAAAACTGGTAGCGATATTTTCAAAAATTATAGCTGTGTGGCTTCCTTCTTGAGATGTCTTAATGAACCACTTTGCACCTGATAATTATTCAAGCTTCCATATGTGGTGTAGTGACACTTTTTCCTTACCATCTCTAAAACAAATATCCTTCTGAAATCTCCCATTTATTTTATGTTCAGCTTGTAATAAAACCTGTAGCGATATTTTTAAAAATTATAGCTGTGTGGCTTCCTTCTTGAGATGTCTTAATGAACCACTTTGCACCTGATAATTATTCAAGCTTCCATATGTGGTGTAGTGACACTTTTTACCATACCATCCCTAAAACAAATATCCTTCTGAAATCTCCCATTTATTTTATATGTTCAGCTTGTAATAAAACCGGTAGCGATATTTTAAAAAATTATAACTCTGTTGCTTTCTTCTTGAGGCATCTTAATGAACCACTTTGCACCTAATAATTATTCAAGCTTCCATATGTGGTGTAATGACGCTTTTTCCTTACCATATCTAAAACAAATATCCTTCTGAAATCTCCCATTTATTTTATGTGTTCAGCTTGTAATAAAACCGATAGCGATATTTTCAAAAATTATAGCTTTGTGGTTTCCTTCTTGAGACGTCTGAACG
Source organism: Tillus elongatus (assembly GCA_964006375.1). Lineage (NCBI taxonomy): Eukaryota > Metazoa > Arthropoda > Insecta > Coleoptera > Cleridae > Tillus > Tillus elongatus. The sequence goes on along the minus strand of OZ023262.1, from coordinate 292,095,722 downwards.
AACCACTTTCCACCTGATAATTATTCAAGCTTCCATATGTGGTGTAGTGACACTTTTTCCTTACCATCTCTAAAACAAATATCCTTCTGAAATCTCCCATTTATTTGATGTGTTCAGTTTGTAATAAAGCCGGTAGTGATATTTCCAAAAATGATAGCTGTGTGGCTTCCTTCTTGAGGCGTCTTAATGAACCACTTTGCACCTAATAATTATTCAAGCTTCCATATGTGGTGTAGTGACACTTTTTCCTTACCATCCCTAAAAGAAACATCCTTCTGAAATCTCCCATTTATTTTATGTGTTCAGTTTGTAATAAAACCTGTAGTGATATTTTCAAAAATTATAGCTTTGTGGCTTCCTTCTTGAGACGTCTTAATGAACCACTTTGCACCTGATAATTATTCAAGCTTCCATATGTGGTGTAGTGACACTTTTTCCTTACCATCTCTAAAACAAATATCCTTCTGAAATCTCCCATTTATTTTATGTGTTCAGCTTGTAATAAAACCTGTAGCGATATTTTCAAAAATTATAGCTTTGTGGCTTCCTTCTTGAGACGTCTGAACGAACCACTTTGCACCAAATAATTATTCAAGCTTCCATATGTGGTGTAGTGACGCTTTTTCCTTACCATATCTAAAACAAATATCCTTCTGAAATCTCCCATTTATTTTATGTGTTCAGCTTATAATAAAACCGATAGCGATATTTTCAAAAATTATAGCTTTGTGGCTTCCTTCTTGAGACGTCTGAACGAACCACTTTGCACCTGATAATTATTCAAGCTTCCATATGTGGTGTAGTGACACTTTTTCCTTACCATCTCTAAAACAAATATCCTTCTGAAATCTCCCATTTATTTTATGTGTTCAGCTTGTAATAAAACCGGTAGCGATATTTTCAAAAATTATAGCTTTGTGGCTTCCTTCTTGAGACGTCTGAACGAACCACTTTCCACCTGATAATTATTCAAGCTTCCATATGTGGTGTAGTGACACTTTTTCCTTACCATCTCTAAAACAAATATCCTTCTGAAATCTCCCATTTATTTGATGTGTTCAGTTTGTAATAAAGCCGGTAGTGATATTTCCAAAAATGATAGCTGTGTGGCTTCCTTCTTGAGGCGTCTTAATGAACTACTTTGCACCTAATAATTATTCAAGCTTCCATATGTGGTGTAGTGACACTTTTTCCTTACCATATCTAAAACAAATATCCTTCTGAAATCTCCCATTTATTTTATGTGTTCAGCTTGTAATAAAACCGGTAGCGATATTTTCAAAAATTATAGCTATGTGGCTTCCTTCTTGAGACGTCTTAATGAACCACTTTGCCCCTGATAATTATCCAAGCTTGCATTTTTGTTTTCCTCATTTCGTATACTGAATATTATTGTACTTGGGTTAATGTCTATAATTAATAAGTAAATGTCACACGAAATATTCTTACTCCGCTTGCTTTCTATGGATTTTATAGTGAAAGTACGCACTAAATAACTCATAAGTAATACCTGCTTTTATTGGCAACGTCTTGGAGTCTTGAATGTGTATTTATTTTCACTCGTAATTTATTATTATCAAAATCATTTGCTATTAATTGCATTAATATTTTTGCTTACATCTTATTTAGATAAGAAAACGGCCAGTAACTGGAAGTAAGTAATTAAAGGGTACCTGCCTCTCACGCATATACTTGAAGACAATAAAAACTAAACTCCTGGCCTACAGTTTTCTCCACTAAGATACCAAGGGACAACGCCCTTCTTAAACAGTATGTAACACAAGACCTTAGCAGAAGACTTCGAGGGGATCATACCTCGTCCTAAACACAGGGAACCAAGATCACGCCCGAAGAAAATAATTATAAAATCGATATTTCCGGCTCAGATTGTGAGTGGCTGCATAGTCACGCCCGAGCGGAGATTTACGCATTACAATACTCAAAATAAAAATATATCCTATTATATTCTAGTACTTTCTATCAGTTGTGCTTTGGAACTCACCATCTAATTATTGTCCCAGGCAGAAAGCGACCATTCGTTTTGACAATCAGGAATTTCTTCATTGTCCCAATCAGAAACAGGGGAGTCATTCCTTGTACAAGATTCTGTTATATAATACTCAACTTCTTCATCTGATTCTTCTTCACTATCTGAAGGACAAGCTTCCCTTCCAATCACAAGACACGGAACAAGTGATTCTTCGTCATTTGACTTGCATTCTTCTATACTATAACCTGCTTCAACCAACATGGACCTACAAATTATTTTTATTTAGAAAGGCTTTTTCCCCACTTGCAACTGCTAGTGGTAAAGTCAGAAGAATTCTGAGAGAAAATACTGATGTTTGGACCAAATCTTATATCTGTTATAAATTTTAAAGCGCCCTGAGGAGCCAAATTACTATAAAATCATACAAAAAACTGATAACTTCTCCGAAAGTTCTAATCCATTTATATCAGATGACTCCTCGTGGGTTAAAACAGTCTCAATATTCTTATAATGTTCTTACAATTGATCTTCTGGCAGTTCTCTTAAGGCATTAATGTTATACAAAAAAGCAAAATGTTCACTATGCTCAGTAATCTGGGGAAACCGCGACTCCGAGGGTTTATAGCTGTATCTCTAATGTGAAAAAATACTTCAATCTTATATTTTTGACGAGGATCAATGAGTGGTTCATCACCACACTCGTAAGCAATCTGCTTCTTTTTGGATCGTACATGATGTTTAGGCACATTTTCAAAATCTAACACCTCGCTGTCCATTTCAGCAGCTAAGGCCTTGGCATCTTCAAGAACTTGAGTAAAATACTCATCTGAACATGAGTTTTAAAAGAAAACTTTGAGCTAAAAAAATTGCCTTTTGTCTTTTAAGAGACGAGCAAAAAATGCTAATAGAGGGAGGTTTCTACTGCACCAGGGAATCATGGGATTTTGAATTTGAAATAGAGCCATCTGCTCTTAGTATTACCTTGGGTCTGTTGTTGTTTTGCTGTGTCTTAATTAATTTATGTCTTACTGTTAGCTTTACTATTTTATGTGTGTACATCTTATTCATTTTATTGATTGATTCTCATGATGCTGTCTTTTGCTTGTCTTCTTTTGTGTTGATACTGTCATTTAAATACTTATGACTTGCCATATGCACGGTAGTGTGCCCGAAGTGAGTGATAAAATATTTATTTATTTATTCTTAGTTTAAAATGGATTTTACAATCTGTCACAAATCTTACCCCACTAAATATGCTCGTGTTTGTTACAAAAATTAGAAGTTGACAGAAAATGAAAAAGAGCGATGGCACCAGTTTCAATTGTTTGCCCCGCCTTGACAAAATCCAAGATCCAGGGCTGCTGATATACCTATTCGTTAATAGATTCTGACAGAGTTTAATAAAAAACCAGGTAAAGAAATAAGTACTAACCTTAATTCTGTAACTGTTAATATCAGGTCTTCAGACCAACTATATGGTAACAGTGACAATGGTATCTCAAATCTCTGGGAATCCTCGTTATAAAATAAACTACGAGGATAAATGTAGGTATTTATCCTACCCTTTACAGTGTCCAGGAGTCTTTGTTCAGGTGTGCGTGTGTCTTTATCATATGGATATTCTATTGTATTAACTAACTTGTAAAAACTATCATCTTTGGTAGCGTCAAGATATACATCTTTTGAACAAGTGTGGTGTGTGCATATACCATAAGATTGCTTAGGCTGACATTTGTTACAATTGCAGTCACAATCTAAGCTGTTAGGAATGTGTGAGTTGCAACTTTCAGTTTGACACGTATCTTCTATATTAATTGAATCTTCTCTAATGAAAACAGCCATCTGACTACAGCAACCAACTTCCTCAACGTCAGGTGGACCATGACCAATTCCAATAATATAAACCTTATATTCAGGAAATCGAAGCACTAGATTGTTGGCCCTGTGAACACAAAAATATTCTAAAAACCCCAATATTGTATGCACCAGACAGTACAGAGTAATAAAAATATACAGCTTTCTAATTTTTCCAACTAATTACAGAATATTGTGAGATTTATCATAGTAGCGCCGTCTCGTTTGTGGTTAGGAACTATGTTTTCTAAACAGTTCTAATATGACAATGTTCTTATCTGTAAAATGGTTTTGCCACTTGTCGATTTTATTACCCTATTGTAAATACAACAACTGGTAGAAATGTCAACCCTCACTGTGCTCGTTCCTCCACAGAACAGTATTTACAATTTCGATAGGCTTTAGTCAGATCTTAATTCCATCAACAAGTAAAACATAGCCACCTTCTTTTTTTTAAATTTTATTTCAACAACACACCACGAGGGCTTATAGCCTAAATACTATCATACCGTGGGTGTCGACAAGGAGGAAAGAGGCAACTTGTTAATTCTGGAGTTGAAGGTTTGGAGGTTCGGGGGAGAAGGAAAAACATGTGCCGGCAAGGAGTTCCACAACTTGAAAGTCCTCGGGACAAAAGAGCGGGCATAACAAGATGTTCTATGTCTGGTGACCTGGACAGTAAAAGGATGCATTCGCTCTGTTCCCCTGATAGATCTGTTGGGGGCAGCAGGTGGAGGAACTATGGAAGAAAGCTCCTCTGAGCAGTGCCCGTGCAGATATCTATAAAAGAGAGAGAAGTCACCAACGGCACGTCGGTGGCAAGGGATGGCAGCCTTTGGGTGAGGGTAGGGTCACCGAAGAGATATAGCTCTCTTCTGAATGGAGTCCAGGATAGCGAGTGTAGAAGCGGCAGCAGCACCCCAGATGTGGGAGCAGTATTCGAGGTTTGGTCTTATTTGTGAAGTATATAAAGTATAGAGATTAGCTGGTGAAAAGTATTTGCGAGCCTGGAAGAGGAAACCTAATTTCTTAGCAGACGCTGCTGCAATTGATGTGACATGTTGGTGCCAATTGAGATTTCGATCCACAGAGATGCCAACAAGTGAAAAGGACTCATTACTTTGAATAACTTGGTTGTTTATTGTGATGGGTCTAGGGCTGGTGTATCTCTTATGAGAAAGAAAGCTGTGATTTGGTGGGGTTGAATTGTACAAGACTCCTGTCTTACATCTCACTATGTGCTGTGTGGTTGGCTATCATAGCCGTATTACTTTATAGGTGTTTTCTCGCTGCAATTTGTATACTACTGATAAGCTCTAATTAGAGTGAAACCTGTCTAAGGGTCTAATTGTGGTGAGAATACATCTAGCCTTACATGTCAAAGTAGAATAAACACATACAGAGAAACAACAGATTTTCCAATACTTAACTGTATAACAATAATAAGTATAGGAAGTAACCAAAAACTAAATTGCAGCACATGCACACACACACACATACATACTCACAAACAAACAATAAAACCACAAGAGAAACAAATTTAATTATTGAAAAACTCTTTAAGAGAGTAAGCTTCAGTGGCAATTAAATAGTTCATTAGCTCTTTCTTTAATGCTTTATAACTAACTGCATTGCGAATATGATCAGGTAATTTATTATAAACACTATTTCCCATGTTTAGTGGACTCAAGGAACGGTTCACATTTCTTTGTTGATGTGGTGATGAACCGTTTTGCCTGCCTTAAGCCTGGCGTAGTCCTCCAGTATGACAGAATTTGGCGCATCTCCCAAATATCAAATTCATATCTGACATGGCTTTTTGTTAGCCCACAATAGGGCTCTGGACCACAAAATTGTGTTGTTGCTGCCCTTCTTGCAAGGCTACGTGCTTCCTCATTTCTTTAAATGCCTGGATGCCCTGGTACCCACATCAAAGTTACTTTGTTGCTGATAACCAGTTGCTGCAAGGAATTTTTGCAGTCCCAGGTCATTTCCAACCCAGTTCACAGTTACGCGGACGACAGCACCCTCCACTCAAATATACAACATTCTAAGCCTGTCTCTTTAGCCCAATCAGATGAGGATCGCAGACTCATGGAGGGTTCTATCTCCGTGAATCTCCAAAAAATATTAGACTGGATAAGTAGAAAGCTTGTACAATTCTACCCCACCAAATCACAATCTTGCTTTCTTTCTCATAAGAGATACACCAGCCCTAGACCCAACACAATAAACAACCAAGTTATTCAAAGTAATGACTCATTTTCACTTGTTGGCATTTCTGTGGATCAAAATCTCAATTGGCACCAACATGTCACATCAATTGCAGAAGCGGCTGCTAAGAAATTAGGTTTCCTCTTCCGGGCTTGCAAATACTTTTCACCAGCTAATCTCTATACCTTATATACTTCACAAATAAGACCAAACCTCGAGTACTGCTCCCACATCTGGGGTGCTGCTGCCGCTTCTACACTCGCTATCCTGGACTCCATTCAGAAGAGAGCAGTACGTCTCATCGGTGACCATACCCTCACCCAAAGGCTGCCATGCCTTGCCCACCGACGTGCCATTGGTGACCTCTCTCTCTCTCTCTCTCTCTCTCTCTCTTATAGATATCTGCACAGGCACTGCTCAGAGGAGCTTTCTTCCATAGTTCCTCCACCTGCTGCCACCAACAGATCTACCAGGGGAACAGAGCGAATGCACCCTTTTACTGTCCAGGTCACCAGACATAGAACATCTTGTTATGCCCGCTCTTTTGTCCCGAGGACATCCAAGTTGAATTCCTTGCCAGCACATGTTTTTCCCCCGAACCTCCAAACCTTCAAGTGCAGAATTAACAAGTTGCCTCTTTCCTCTTTGTCGACACCCACGGTACGATAGTATTTAGGCTGTAAGCCCTCGTGGTGTGTTGTTGAAATAAAAAAAGTTTAGACTTGCTTTTGAAAGATTTCAGAGTTTGTGCCTGACTGAGAGGATGTAGACCTCTTTATTTCTGAGTCTTCTTTGTAAGCACCCCTATTTACAGAGATTTATAGCATGCATTTCTGCTTGGAATATAGTGAAAATTTTTCCTAGGGACTTAGCGAGTCTAAGCTTAGGTCATCTTATTGCCAGTCCTGCTCCCTCCATTTGTTTAGACCCGTCTGTATAACTTATAGTTGAGTTGTTTGCCAGCCTCTCACTGTCTCTGTGCCATGCTTGGATGTGACTTATGACATCAAGTGCAACTATGTAGTCTAGTTTATCTGGAATTCATCTGTTGGTTTAGCGAGTGACTCTAATGGAATAATTTCCAGGATCGTTAAGTGACCAACTAAGTCTCCTGGCTTTACTTTGTTTGCTTGAAATAGTCTTGAGGCACTTAGTGCTGCTTCTCTCTTCACACATATCTGCAGCGATGTAAGATTCAGCATTGCCCCTACTGTAGCTGTAGGGCATGATGCCATAGCTCCCGTTATTCCAAGACAGATCAGCCTGAGCAATTTGCTTTGTGTTGTCTTGTTCCGTGTTTGGCCATACTAGATGCACATGTGACCATGGGTTTGACCACGGTTTGGTATATCCAATAAACCAACCTCGGACCCAGTTCTCATGTCTTTCCTAAGAGTCTACGGTAAGTCCAGGTCACCACTGTGACTCTCGAATGAGTTTTTTCCAAGTGTGTGTTCCAGCTCAGTTTCTGGTCTAAGAAAATCTGTCATATGTCTAACTTTTGTAGGTAAGTGATTGTTTAAGCAACTTTTTGTCCGGCAGTAAACTTGTGTTTTCTCATTTTACTTTTCTTAATTAAAATGTAAATAAACAAAATTTAACATTTACCAGTCTTCAAATTGCTTTCGAGTGCACTAAAATTTGTGATCTTCATGTGGAAATTCTCAATATTTTATTTTAGAAAACAAAAGATTGAAGTCTGCACTATTCCTAGTAAGCAGCTACCATTTACTTTTTTTTTTACTGCTGTATACAATTATGTATTGTCATTTGCATAACTTTTATAAATAACTGATTGTTTAAACAACTTTTTGTATGGAAATAAGCTTGTCTTTCCTCATGTTACCTTTCTTATTTAAAACTTAAATAAACAAAATTATTTAACAATTACCAGTCATTAAATTGCTGTCGAGTCCATTCAAATTTGTGATCTGCATGCCGAAATTCTCCATGTTTCATTTTAGAAAACAAAACATTGAAGTCTGCATTTGGGGTAGTGAAAATTGCCAATTTAGGACGTATCCAAGAAAATATATTGTAAGGAACAGCTTCTAGTACATCCGGGTAAAGATGTTCTATTCTGAAATTGCAAAAAAAAATAAGTTCTTCTGTTTTCCTACACAATGTATTTCTGACAATTAAAAGACAGCTTCAGCGAATCATTCAAAATATAATAAAATGCGTTCATTTCTATTCGACCTCTGGAAGGTGTTTAAAATCCCTGACAACAAAACTACGCAACACATAATATGTTGCAAATTTACACATTTTTACATTTCTATTAGTGAATTTTCGTAGAAAAAATTCACTAATGACGTGGTCTCGACTTCTTCAAATGAGCGCGAGCTAGGCCCCCTAGAACTCATATCCAGTGTCAATTTTTATATGTATATATGTATACAGTGAGGACCTAAAGTCCTCACTGTATACATATATACTTCAACAGATGTTGAAAATGACCACCATGGACCTCCTGACAAAAAAATATTCTACGGGTAAATTCTTCTCTGACATTATGAAGCATCTGTGGCGTTATTCTTGAACAAACATATGTAATTCTTTGTCTAAGTTCATCTAATGTGCCGGGAGCCGTTTTATAAACCTCATCCCCGAAAAAAAAATCTAAAGCGTGAGGTCTGGGGATGGAGCTGGCCATTCTGTAGGACCTCGACGATCAATCCACCTATTTTCATAACTCTCATCCAGGTAATTTCTGACTGATATTATTGATTTTTATTTGGAAAATACTGAACCAAACGTTTTCAAAACTGGAGAATGTTCTGAGCATAAAAATACCTTCAAAATGAGGTATCACTCGACCCCCGTTTCCATTTAAAAAAATATTCCGAAAGCGCGCGCAGCTGTCACCTTGACATTTAAAGCTGTCATTATTATGTCAAAAAATGCAGACCTTTCTCATATATTATCGTTCAAAATTTCATCACAATATACCGGACGGTTCAGAAATTAGGGGGGGGGGGACTTTAGGTCCTCACTGTATATATATATATATATATATATATATATATATATATATATATATATATATATATATATATATATATATATATATATATATATATATATATATATATATATAATGTGTATGTATGTATGTATGTATCGCACCGATAACACAAAAAATATTGGGACGATTTTGATCAAGTTTGGTGAGTGAGTTTGTTTTATCAGTGGTTTGGATAAGTTCGTTAGCCAGGAAAACTCTGAGATATGATAACGTCGAAATTTGAAGATATTATACACATTTTAAAAAACTTCACAGTTGAAAATCTCAATATTTTCAAATGCAACACCCTGCATATTATTAAACGGTCGAATACAGAAATAGATTTTCTTTCAAAAAGTATAAGGGTACCATATATTTAAAGTGAGCTATTTTTGAGTTATTAAACTTTTTACAAAATTTGTTACTACTACGTTGGCCAATGCCCTGATAAAGTAAAAGACTGGACGCAGCAAGTGCGTTATGGTAGTGAATTTTCATAGACATGATCTGGCACAAAATATTTTATTATAACTTTTTTTTCTTGTAACATATAAATCTAAATTTTGGTGTATAGTTTACTTTTTATATCGTAAACCTACCTACCAAATTTGGTTATCATAAATTTTTTATTTTTTAAGATAAAATTTTTTTTCAAATGAAAACTCAAAATTTTCCCGGAAAACCACGTCCGATTTTTTTGATTAACGAACTTGTCAAAGTCATTTACAAAAGGAAGGTACATGCCAAATTTTATCAAAATCGGCCTATTCTTTGAGATAAAAATTTTGTTCGAATGAAAACTCAAAATTTTCCCGGAAAACCTCGTCCGATTTTCCTGACTAACAAACTTGTCAAAGCCATTTACAAAAGAAAGGTACATGCCAAATTTTATTAAAATCGGCTTATTACTTTTTGAGATAAGAATTTTTTTCGAATGAAAACTCAAAATTTTCCCGGAAAACCTTGTCCGATTTTCCTGACTAACGAACTTATCCAAGCCATTTACAAAAGGAAGGTACATGCCAAATTTTATCAAAATCGGCCTATTATTCTTTGAGATAAAAAATTTTTTCGAATGAAAACTCAAAATTTTCCCGGAAAACCTCGTCCGATTTTCCTGAATAACAAACTTGTCAAAGCCATTTACAAAAGAAAGGTACATGCCAAATTTTATCAAAATCGGCCCAGTATTTTTTGAGTTATCGGTGTGATACACACACACACACACATATATATATATATATATATATATATATATATATATATATATATATATATATATATATATATATATATATATATATATATATATATATATATATATACATATAAAAATTGAAACTGACCCCGGATATGGGTTCTAGGGGTCATATATCGCGCTCATTTGAAGAAATTTTTTCAAAATTCAAAAGTCGAGATCTCCTCATTAGTGAATTTTTTCTAAGAAAATTCACTAACAAGCCAGCGCGCATTTGGAAATCTGGCTGCTCCTGAATTGTCAAATGAATGTATATTATTATCAACACGAATTTGTCAATCCTACCACTGTTGTTAGTTATGCTACTGAATCATATTTATTATAATTGCATTTATTCAAGTCTAACCATATTTTATTTCTAATTTCTGAACGAAGTATTTATATTTTTCTAAACACAACACTCTGTATATTATGAACAATTAGGAAGTAAAAATATATTTATTTTCTAATGGTATATCTGAAAAGATATCTGATTTCAATTAGACAAAGTCAACATGATCTCTATAAAACTCAAATAAGCAGAATAAAAATATAGTTTATTTAAACATAGATCAACAAAAGAAAACAACAACCACAGTATATATATATATATATATATATATATATATATATATATATATATATATATATATATATATATATATATATATATATATATATATATATATATATATATATATATATATATATATATATATATATATATATATATATATATTGTTACAAAGCACTTCAATAGACGTAGGTGCGGTGTTGCCACATCTCCAGAATTTCCCCAACATCTGGGAATTTTTGCACAATCTGGCAACACCGCCTCCCCACCCCCCCTGGGGGTGCCTGGGGTGACCCCCCTCAGGCGAAGTCTCAACCCTCTAGGACCAGAAATAACGAAGTTACCAACTTGTACCCCGTCGGAACGGATAACTGAGGTCTGCACATTCCGAACACCCTGTATATACACCCTGTATACGTAGAGAACCCTTACACCCTGTATACGCAGAGAGATCTTATAGTTCGAGAAACACCTCTTGTGTGACATAGGGGTGGTGACCACATTTGGATCATCCTGTATATACACCCCCCTGTATACACACGGGACCGATCTGTATTCACAGAACCTTCTAGTGAAAGAAGGTCCTGGAACGTTCTGGAATGGAATGCTCTAGAAAGGAGGGGAAGGTACGGCGAGTATATAAAAGCGAAAGCAAGCCAGCCCGAGTTGAGTTCAGTAAGAGAATGTGGTAGTGACTTGAAGAAGCAGTGTAAAGTGTTAAGAGAGTAGTGACTGTAGTACCAGATTAGTGACTTTTGTTGAGAGTAGTAATTGTAAGGCCAGTAAATGAAGTGTTTTGAGAGACATTCTAGAAATTTTATTGTATCCTTATTTAGAGTGTAAATAAAGTTGTTTTGTTAAAATTTAAAATCTCACTTATCCAGAACCCGGAGAAAACGTAACAATTTGGTGTCAGAAGTGGGATAAGTGAGTGAAGAAGTGAACAAGCAAGCTAGCTGTAAATGGTAAACACCAGATCGACTGACTACGACAAGATGGCTGAAATCAAAGAGTTGATGGACTTACTGAAAAAGCAACGTGAAGAAGACGAACAACGACGACAAGAAGAAGAAAGAAGACGGCGCGAAGAAGACGAACGACGGCGGCAAGAAGATAAAGAAGACCTCAAGAGGCAACGCGAAGAAGACGAACAACGACGACAAGAAGACCTCAAGAGGCAACGCGAAGAAGACGAACAACGACGACAAGAAGAAGAAAGAAGACGGCGCGAAGAAGACGAACGACGGCGGCAAGAAGATAAAGAAGACCTCAAGAGGCAACGCGAAGAAGACGAACAACGGCGACAAGAAGATGAAAGAAGACGGCGCGAAGAAGACGAGAGAAGACGACAAGAGGAGGAACAGAGGCGACAAGAAGATAAAGAAGAGCTTCGAAGTATGTTCCACAATATAAGAGTTGATGTAAAAGAAGAAATTGAACAGATCAACGAACAAATAGAAAATGTGGACAAGAAAGTAGAAAATGTGGACAAGAAAGTAGAAAATGTAACAGAGGATTTGAATAAACGATGGGAAGAAGTGGAAGGGTTGAAAGAACAAATGAAGATGATGATGAAAGGCACAGAAGTCAGACATAGAGAACTGACAGAGCAGGTGATGGGCCAGACTGACAGAACTCAACCAAGAGGAGTTACTGGAATGTCCCCAGTTCAAAATCGTCGGGAAGAAGATATGCCAATCGTGCAGCAGCCTCATGGAACTTTGAAGCCGCCGACTTTTGACGGAGAAACATCGTGGCCCATGTACAGGAGGCAGTTTGAAGCGGCAGCTCTCAGCAATGGGTGGAGCGAACAACAGGCAGCAACCGCTCTAATTCTCTCGCTTCGAGGTAAAGCCCTAGAAATCCTCCAGAACATCCCGGAGTCGAAACAGCAAAATTACTTAACAGTGATACAGGCCCTAGATTTGAGATATGGTAACAAGTACATGAGCCAGGTCTACCAGACACAACTAAAGTCAAGGGTCCAGAAGCCAAATGAGACGCTGCAAGAATTTAGTGCCGAAGTGGAGAAACTTGTGCGACTGGCATATCCCCAAGACCCAGAAGAATTTGTCAACCAGATAACCGTCCAGACCTTCATCGATGGGGTACTTGATAATGAAATGCAACAAGCTTTAAGGCTCGGAAGGTTCAAAACACTCACGGACTGCGTAATTTATGGCTTGGAATTTGAAGCAGCGAAGAATGCATCTCAACCTCGCCGCAACAGGCTGCGCGAAGTGAAGGAGATAGAGGACTTTGCAGACACAACAGCGGAACTAAGGCAAGAAATGAAGTTGATAAAAGAAGCCATAAGCAAGCTCACTGCACCGGTTGGGGCACGTAGGACGAAAGCAGATTGGTCAGATATAGAATGCTACAAGTGTGGTAGGAAAGGGCACATAAGTAGGCAGTGCTCACAAACCCAACAGGTGGCTCGCAGAAGACAAGAATACACCAACAGGGAGCGCCATCAGGGAAAACTACCTGACGCCAGTGTAGGTGGGCGACACGTGGCATGCGAGACCCAAGGCCCCAAAGTCAGGGTCTCCACTATCCGACGCTGCCACGAGAGCCTCGTTATACCTGGTAGCATAGACGGGAGACAATGCAGTTTCACCATCGATACTGGCGCCACTAGATCCGTTGTACGCCCAGACATGTTGCCAAACAGGTCCGCACTCACGACCAACAAACAGCCTGTGTTGGAGACGGCAAAAGGAGATAGGATACCTGTGCATGGAGAGGCCACTGTTTTCATTAGGCTGGGCAGTACTGAGCTACAGGTAAGGGCTGTCGTCGCAGAAATCGTCGACGAATTTATTCTGGGCCTGGATTTAATGGAAGATTTCGATGTCCTGTCAGTAGACTTCCAGAATAAGATCTTGAAAATCGGTAACGAAGAGTTGTATTTATCTCCAACAGCAGGCGAAGCTAATCCCAGGGTGAGACTTATTGTCGACGAGGATACACGGATTCCTGGTAACAGTGAGAAGATTGTCAGAGCCAGACTAGAGAAGAAACTTGATGGTATGTCTGCTCTCATAGCGGAGCCCCTAAAAGATAGACATGATGGTGCCCTCGTCGCACGATGCTTAGTAGACCCGAAGAGGACAATACCCATAAGAGTGGCTAACGTGCAAACTAACAGGGTCACATTGAAGAAAGGTGAGGTTATCGCCACTTGCGAGCCCATTGACCGAGTGACGTTGTCAAGAAAGGTGACACCCACGGCATTAGACAGAAGACTGCCAGTAGAAATGGTAGAGCGGTTCAAGAATTCTTGGGGCCAATTGAACGACATGGAGATGGAAATGGCCCTGAAGTTCGTATTAGAGGAGGCCGATATTTTCGCTCAAGATAAAATCACAGGTCGTACGAGTCTAGTGCAACACAGAATTAATACTGGCGACGCAAGACCAATTAGACAGCCGCCGAGAAGACTGCCTTTTGCCAAGCAATCAGAAATCAAGGCGATGGTTAACGAAATGCTGGAAGATGGTGTGATTGAGGAGTCTAATAGTCCTTGGTCGTCCCCAGTAGTTTTGGTCACCAAGAAAGACGGCACTATGAGATTTTGCGTGGACTATAGGAAGCTGAATGATGTCACCAAGAAAGACAGTTATCCCCTGCCCCGGATCGACGACACTTTGAACACTTTGGCCGGATCAAAGTGGTTCTCTACATTAGACCTGAAAAGTGGCTACTGGCAAGTAGAACTCCATAAAGAGGATAAGGAGAAGACTGCTTTTTCAACCGGGAATGGGTTGTACCAATTCAAGGTCATGCCATTCGGCTTATGTAATGCTCCTGCCACCTTCGAGCGACTAATGGAGTTAGTGCTGAGAGGACTTACATGGGAAACATGCCTGGTGTATCTCGACGATGTCATGGTGATTGGAAGGACTTTCGATGAACACCTGTCGAATCTGAAGCAGGTTTTCTCCAGGCTGAGAGGTGCCAATCTGCAACTCAATCCCAAGAAATGCGTCCTCTTCCAGAAGAAAGTGAATTTCCTCGGACATGTCGTTTCTGAGAAAGGGATAGAAACTGATCCAGAGAAAATAAAGGCAGTAAGAGACTGGCCTGTGCCGAAGAACAAACATGAGGTCAGAAGTTTTCTGGGACTTTGCAGCTACTACCGACGCTTTGTGAAGTACTTCAGCAGCATTGCGAAACCTCTGCATAGCCTGACTGAAAATAAGGTTGAGTTCATCTGGTCACCAGATTGCCAAGAGTCTTTTAGAGAACTCAAACATCGTCTTCTCACTGCTCCTATTCTGGCTTATCCTCAGGACGAAGGACTGTTCATACTGGACACCGATGCTTCCCAGTATGGCATTGGGGCAGTACTCTCGCAGCTCCAAGCCGGAGAAGAAGTTGTGATAGGCTACTTCAGCAAAACGTTCGGAAAAGCAGAAAGGAATTACTGTGTAACCCGGAAAGAACTGCTGGCAGTTGTAAGATCCATCGAACATTTCCACAGCTTCCTGTACGGAAGAACATTCCGCGTGAGGTCAGATCATTCTGCTCTGCAATGGCTTCTGAACTTTAGAAATCCCGAAGGACAGATAGCCCGATGGATAGAGAAACTGCAGAGCTACGACTTCCGGATTGAACATCGAAAAGGAAGAAGTCACGCCAATGCAGACAGCCTGTCAAGAAGACCATGTTCAGTGCATGAATGTAAATTTTGCGAGCGACAAGAGAACAAAGAGATCGACAAAGTAACTCATCAGATCAAACAACTGGTGGCAGGACAGGAGAATAACACCGATCTAGACGTAAATCTTGAATACATCAGAGACGCACAGAAGACAGATCCAGACTTGAAAAATATTAGAGAATGGCTACAAAAGGGGAAAAGACCTGAGTGGCACGATGTGTCCCGGTTTGGGGCGGAGGTTAAAGGCTACTGGCTACAATGGGACTCATTGTGTCTAAAGAATGACATGATCACTCGAAAATGGGAAACTGCCGATGGTAGAGACTGTATATACCAGACCGTTGTGCCAAGTGAGTGCATAAGCAGTGTTCTTCAAGAGTTACACAATAGTAGAAGTGGAGGCCACTTTGGGGTCAACAGGACTCTTGCCAGAGTGAGAGACCGCTTCTATTGGATAAACTGCCGAAGAAGCGTGGAAGAATGGTGCAAAAGGTGTGACCAATGTGCTTCAAAGAAAGGACCAAAGACCCGATCCAGAGGAAAAATGATGCAGTACATCTCAGGTACACCGTGGGAGAGAGTTGCCGTAGACATCGCAGGACCTTTTCCCATCACAGAGTCTGGGAACAGATACATAATGGTGGCGATGGACTACTTCTCGAAATGGCCTGAAGTTGCGCCGATCCCCAACCAAGAGGCAACGACCGTAGCAGAAGCCCTGATGGAAAATGTCATATCACGGCATGGCGTACCCTTGGAGATTCACACCGACCAAGGCCGGAATTTCGAATCAGAGGTCTGGAAGAGCCTAATGGACTTGCTAGGCATAAAGAAAACGAGAACAACGCCACTCCACCCTCAATCAGACGGCATGGTAGAACGGCATAACAGGACCATCAATCAGTATCTTGCTATGTTTGTCGACGAGAATCAGAGAACCTGGGACAAGCTGATACCTCTGTTCCTCCTAGCTTACAGAAGCTCTCAGCATGAATCTACCGGCTACACTCCATCCATGATGTTGACCGGCAGAGAGATGCGGCTACCAATCGACATGACGAGACCACCACCGAACGAGGACATAGCGGACCTAGCTACGTTACCTGAGTATGTCGCCGACCTAGAAGGAAAACTGCGCACTATACACAGATGTGTCAGAGATAGGCTCCTCTTAAGCAGTGACCGGATGAAGATGCGCTTGGATCGCAGAGCAACACCCCATACATTCAAGGAAGGTGATGCAGTGTGGCTGTACCAACCAACAAGGAGAAAGGGCCTCAGTCCCAAACTTCAGAAACCATGGGAAGGGCCATACTTGGTGACTAAGAAAATTAATGACCTAGTCTACAGAATCCAGCTGTCTCCAAGAACTAAACCCAAAGTTGTTCACATAGAGAGGTTGAGTCCCTATCGGGGCAACGAACCCCCAAGTTGGCGGCCGGTAAATACTGTTCGGGACGAACAGTCTTAAGGAGGGGGGCAGTGTTACAAAGCACTTCAATAGACGTAGGTGCGGTGTTGCCACATCTCCAGAATTTCCCCAACATCTGGGAATTTTTGCACAATCTGGCAACACCGCCTCCCCACCCCCCCTGGGGGTGCCTGGGGTGACCCCCCTCAGGCGAAGTCTCAACCCTCTAGGACCAGAAATAACGAAGTTACCAACTTGTACCCCGTCGGAACGGATAACTGAGGTCTGCACATTCCGAACACCCTGTATATACACCCTGTATACGTAGAGAACCCTTACACCCTGTATACGCAGAGAGATCTTATAGTTCGAGAAACACCTCTTGTGTGACATAGGGGTGGTGACCACATTTGGATCATCCTGTATATACACCCCCCTGTATACACACGGGACCGATCTGTATTCACAGAACCTTCTAGTGAAAGAAGGTCCTGGAACGTTCTGGAATGGAATGCTCTAGAAAGGAGGGGAAGGTACGGCGAGTATATAAAAGCGAAAGCAAGCCAGCCCGAGTTGAGTTCAGTAAGAGAATGTGGTAGTGACTTGAAGAAGCAGTGTAAAGTGTTAAGAGAGTAGTGACTGTAGTACCAGATTAGTGACTTTTGTTGAGAGTAGTAATTGTAAGGCCAGTAAATGAAGTGTTTTGAGAGACATTCTAGAAATTTTATTGTATCCTTATTTAGAGTGTAAATAAAGTTGTTTTGTTAAAATTTAAAATCTCACTTATCCAGAACCCGGAGAAAACGTAACAATATATATATATATATATATATATATATATATATATATATATATATATATATATATATATATATATATATATATATATATATATATATATATATATATATATATATACAGGAGTCCCAAAAGTCACAAATCAAACGTCACACAAAGATAGACTAGGTCAAGCCATTTCAGAAAAACGCTATATGATCTTACCAAAAAGTTTACGGTTTTCAAGACATTGAAAATTTTATGAAAAAAATGAAAATTGTCAAACTTTGTGCCCCCACATGCAGAAAAAACATTTCCGGAATGTGATTTTTGGGCATCCTCAATAATGGCGTTATTGAATCGATCTGAAATATTTTGTTATTATTCGGAAAATCTGAAAAAAAATTAAACAGACTTTTTCTTCCCCAATTTTTCTAAATTTAGAACAAACCTCTGTACCAGAAAAAAATTATAATAAAATTTACTGGCTCATAATTTTAGAAAGTTCCCGGTTTTATGGAGGTTCTAAAATGCTATAAAACATTATTAATATCTCTGAAAATAATTTACTGTCGACGATTGAAAGTAAGTTAGGAAGTGGTTTTTCATAAAGTTTATTTAAGCCACCCCAATAAAAAACGTCGAGGCCATACCACCTTTTACACCACCACCAATAAAAAAACGGCACGTGTCATCTCTCCATAAATGAGATCTATGTCCGCATACTCTATGAAACAAAGTGCAATAGAGAACTAATCTACTGAGAAGTGAGCGTGTGTGTAGCAAGTACAAACTAGTAATCTTACTAACACTAACAGAAATCATTTTTGTAAATGTCACAATCTGTTTGTTTTAGCTATCTGATTTCATTTCCTAATATTTTTTATTTTTTTTATTTCAACAACACACCACGAGGGCTTACAACCTAAATAATATCGTACCGTGGGTGTCGACAAGGAGGAAAGAAGCAACTTGTTAATTCTGGACTTGAAGGTTTGGAGGTTAGGGGGAGAAGGAAAAACATGTGCCGGCAAGGAATTCCACAACTTGGAAGTCCTCGGGGACAAAAGAGCGGGCATAACAAGATGTTCTACGTCTGGTGACCTGGACAGTAAAATGGTGTATTCGCTCTGTTCCCCTGGTAGATCTGTTGGGGGAGGAACTATGGAAGAAAGCTCCTCTGAGGAGTGCACGTGCATATATCTATAAAAGAGAGAGAGGTCACCAACGGCACGTCGGTGGGCAAGGGATGGCAGCCTTTGGGTGAGGGTAGGGTCACCAATGAGACGTATAGCTCTTTTCTGAATGGAGTCCAGGATAGAGAGTGTGGAAGCGGCAGCAGCACCCTAGATGTGGGAGCAGTATTCGAGGTTTGGTCTTATTTGTGAAGTATATAAGGTATACAGATTAGCTGGTGAAAAGCGAGCCCGGAAGAGGAAACCTAATTTCTTAGCAGCCGCTTCTGCAATTGATGTGACATGTTGGTGCCAATTGAGATTTCGATCCACAGAAATGCCAACAAGTGAAAAGGACTCATTACTTTAAATAACTTGGTTGTTTATTGTGATGGGTCTAGGGCTTGTGTATCTCTTATGAGAAAGAATGCAAGACTGTGATTTGGTGGGGTTGAATTGTACAAGATTTCTACTTCCCCAGTCCAATATTTTTGGAGATCCACGAAGACAGAACCCTCCATGAGTCTGCGATCCTCATCTAATTGGGCTAAAGAGACAGGCTTAGAATATTGTATATTTGAGTGGAGGGTGCTGTCGTCCGCGTAACTGTGAACTGGGTTGGATGTGCTAGAGAGGAAGTCATTGATGTGGAGACGAAACAAAGTAGGGGCTAAAGCTGAACCTTGATGAACTCCTGCATTAATTGGATACAGTTTAGAGGAATGGCCATCCACGACAACATGCTCTGGTTGGAGAGAAAATTTGCTGTCCACGTACAGAGTTTTGGTGGTAGGCCATAGGCCGGTAGTTTATTAAGCAGCGCTGCGTGCCAGACCTGGTCGAATGCTTTGGATATGTCTAGAGCGACAACCTGGGATTCACCGTGTAGTTCCATAGACTTGATCCAAGAATGGATGAGAAAGGAAAGTAGGTCAGCAGTTGATCTGCACTGACGGAATCCATATTGCCTGTCGTGGATTAGACTGTTTTTCAAGAAATTTTAATAATTCGGTGTTTATATACTTTTCCATCACTTTAGAGACGACTGAAAGGAGAGAAATAGGCCTGTAGTTGCTAGAAAGCGCTTTGGATCCTTTCTTGGGGACGGGTTGTACTCTAGCAGTTTTCCAGTTACTAGGGAATATGCCTCTATTGTCAGATGTCTGAAACAGGCGAGTCAGGACAGGAGCAAGTTCTGGTGCGCATTTTTTGAGAACAATTGCTGGGATCTCGTCAAGGCCAGAGGCTTTCCTGGTATTAAGAGAAGAGAGCATCTTTCGTACCTTTTTAGTTTTGAAATGGATATCAGTCATTTTATGCGCGACATTGGGGACTGTTGGTGGTTGAACATTTGGAGGTGGGTTGAGAGTAGAATTGCCGGCGAACAACGAGGAAAAAAGTTCAGCCTTGCCCAGGGCGGTAGAAACAATTTCATCCCCTGAGACAAGAGGTGAGAACGTGCTCTTGCAGAAATTATTCCCAATAGATTTAGCAAGAGTCCAGAAGGGTTTGCTGCCGCTGGAGCTCAAGAGGACTTTGTTTTTGATGTGGTTATTAAACGAGTTTTTTGCCTCAGAAAGAATGCGGACATAGCGGTTTCTTGCGTCGTTAAATGCTTGACGGTTTTCTTGACTGGGATTGTGTATAAGCTTTTTGTGAGCTTTGACCTTTTCAAGTCTGGCTTTGTCACAGGATTTAGAGAACCAGGGCTTTTGAGTGGCTGCAGAGGTTTTCTGTGTACGTGGAATAAATAATTCCATGCCAGCTTGGATAATTTCGGTGATGTTTTGTGAGTTATCAGAGGGGTCAGGATGAGAGAAGCAAACAGACGCCCATGGAAATGAGAAAAGTAATCTCGCATTTTGTCCCAGTTCGCGGAGTTGTAGTGCCAATTTACATTCAATCGTTGACAGTGAATTATTTTTAGAGATATTGATAATGTTTTATACCATTTTAGAATCTCCATAGAACAGGGAGGTTTCTGAAATTATGAACCCGTAAATTTTATTCTAATTTTTTTTCTGTACAGAGGTTTTTTCAAAATTAAAAAAAAATTGGGGAAGAAAAAGTCCGTTTTTAATTTTTCTTTCATATTTTGCGAATTAAAACAGAATGATTTGATAACGCCATTATTGAGGATTAACATGCACAAAAATCACACTCCCAAAATGTTTTTTCTGCATGTGGGACGGCAAAATACCTTAAAATTTGACAATTTTCATAAAATTGTGAATACTGTGAAACTGGTAAACTTTTCTAGAAGATCATATAGGGTTTTTTTAAAGAGCTTGAGCTAGTCTATCTCTGTGTGACATTTGATTTGCAACTTTTGGGGTGTATATATATATATATATATATATATATATATATATATATATATATATATATATATATATATATATATATATATATATATATATATTTGAAACAATGTTTCTCTTTAGTAGTAATAGTTCGGATGCAGCAAGTGTATTTTCATCATCTTTTCAAATTTTAATAAACTAATTTTCTTTTAATCAACAGAATACAATGATATGTAAGAAAAACTTTATAAAGGCAATGTGTGTACAGAACTTCATCAAACCAAATTTATCGTTTTGGGAGACACAATTTTGTTCTATTTTTCGAGGATTTTTCATATTTAAAAGATTTTAATAAAAATTCGCTATGATAACGCACTTGCTGCATCCAGACTTTTTAATTATGTATCCATACTTGACGTTTACAGTATTCAGTATTTTCATTATATCTCATTTTTAACATCAACAACGAAAACATGAAACTACAGCCAGAACTTACATTTCAATTGCAAGAACCACATCTGTATCACACAATACAGTATCTGGATCTGTTATACTTCCAGCAAACACCTTAATTGTCAAAGGACGACTTCTTGGGAACATGTAGTTATAAGTAATTGGTCGAAGTCTATATAAGTGCTCTTCAAGGATATACCTATCAACATCTACAAAACAAAGTTCTTCCACTGATTCTAATCTCTTAAGAAGATCTGCCATACGAAACTCTGCACATCCAAAATCTACAACTTTTTTTACTTGTTTCCTCCACTTTTCCTCCAGCAAGATAGTATATACTTGGCCATATCTTTGCCGATACACTGGAGGATCAAATGTTATATCATTTTTTCTATAAAATGCACGAGATAAATCGTTAATTTGAAATGGAATTTCAGTATTTTGAGAATCACATTTTTCAGTCATCTTTGTGGTATATTTAAGAGGCTTGGTATACATCCAAAAAATAGATTAAAGATAATGATAATAATTTGTCCTTGTCCAAATGAATTTAAGAAGTGTCCAGTCCCAGTCTACGAATTGTGCAATCATAAATCTTTTTAGCATTCCAAACTACAAATTTATTGAATTTTCAAAATTAAATAAATGGGATGCCTTTCGATGTCTTCTGAGTCAGAACCGTGGATGCCTACCTAAAGTGAATACTAAACATAAACATTGTATTAAATAAAACAAAGTTAAAACTTTAAACATGAATCTTGTTAAGTTATAGAGTTACAAGTTATAGATATAGAAGAGTTATAGGTTGTTATAGGTTATAGACGAATCCAGAACACGTGACTTTGACAGCTACGTCAATTTTTCTGGGTGGCACTCAAAATGATTATTTGACATTTGTTTTGCATGCGTTTTCGTGTTAACTTGAATTTCCAGTAAATTGATGATAAAACATTTGTTGTCATCGTCATCGGCAAGGTAAAATACTAAAATATCATAGTTAAATTGTAATATTTTATTATTTTGAATAGTTATGTATACATTTTTGTTGTGAAACATTGGTTTTGACTGAGGTATAAACACTTGTGTTTATAATTTGACCAGCACCGAGCAGCATTCACAACATTTGGAGGAGTAGTTGGCCTTATTGCAAAATCTATGAGAGATATTTTAAGGGTAACTTTACTTTAGCAAGAGTTTCATAAAAGTAAGTAGCAGCTCTTAAAAAGTAGAACGAGCTTTGTTGGGATCTGAAGAAAGATGTAAAGAAACATAATCGTGTAAAATATAATCTTTTTGTGTCACCATTTTGAAAACAATCCTCATGTATATCAATGACGTCATTCTAGAATGATCAATAGGCTATGTCACTAACTGAAGATGGGAACCTGTGATGAGCACTGATAATTCACCTGAAGCCCCCAATTCACCACAAACGTCTTTTCAAAGACCTCTTTAAAAGGATGTGTTGTGGTGAATTGGGTGCCCCAAGTGTACTTATCAATAGATTTAGGTTAGATCATAGAAAACTAATGTTTCTATGGGTTACAGTAGAGCATAGAGAATTACCTTACTCCATGAGTCAGGTTTAAAACATAGAGAAGCATTCTCCATGGAAATGGGCAACGTGTGAGGAGACACAAGCCAACTATAAATATCGTAATATATAATAAAAAATTAGATGTAAGCAACTTCTTTCTGATTTTTAGAAACGTTTTCTTCCATCTTAAAAACAAATGTTTATTTTATACCCACAGTTAGCGGCAATTCAGCTCGTGGAGTAAAATATATTTCCCCTTATTTTGCTATGATTAAAAACGAGGTTTTGCTAATTATATGTGAAGCGATATATCATGGATATATAACATAATGTATGTGAGTGCAGTCTGTGTACGAAATAGATAGTAGACATGTCAAAAACAAAAGTAATGAATATGAGTAGGGCTGGGACTGTAGAAATGCATATAAAGTTAAACAGACGACAACTTAAAACAAGTAGAAATGTTCGCACGCTACCTTGAGAGGATTATTACTGTTGATGGTAAATATATGGCAAAAAAATTAAGAAGAGGGATCGCGAAGGACAAAGCAAGAATTCAATAGACCAACGACTCTCACTAATAAGAATTTTTGGCTTGGACCTGAGGAAGAGGTTCATCGTCATAAGTATAGTGTCAGTATCTTAACTGAGCAGGAGATAAAGGGCGTAGTAGGCGCTTTAAAATGTGGACATGAAGACATGATAAAGACAAGATACACCGGTGGAAAGATGAATAAAAGTGTGTCGGAAGAGGTGAGAGAAGAAATAGACCTTTGATGAAAGAAAGTGAAAAGAGGAAGGCAGCATTTATTGGACATATAGTAACTTTCTGACAACTTTATTGAAGATGCTAAGTGGATTACATAATTATTCAGGCACTTAAAAACATAGTAAAAAACAGTTTAGATATTTAATTTAAACTTAAATATTAAAAACATATAAGAATATGGCAGTTACTATTAATTTTCGTAAAAAAATTAAAGAGTTTGTACTTTGCCACCCGTTACAGATCCATAATTTTTATTTAGGGAATTACACGTGATTATGGTTATTGGAAAAGCAACTCCTCTAAGGCAAAAAGTGTCGAAATTAACATTATTAAAAAATTATTAATTATTAGGTTAATAACTAAGTAATATTTTCGATGTGTATTTTTAATTGATACATGTAGATATCTCTATAATGTAGGTAGGTATTAAAAGACCGAGGTTGGGCAACTGTGGTTGTAAACTGCAACAAAAAGCAGAATCACCCCAAAAACCATAAATGAATTATGCGCTAGAAGTTGCGAAGTTGTCTTCATCAGTAGCTGTCGCTAAAAACTGTTAGTTTAGCAACGAAGATGTCTTCATCAGTAGCCGTCGCTAAACTTTTAGTTTAGTTCTTCAAAGATACTTATCTAGGGCATATAATAGCTCTCTGTTATCTGTTATTGGTTTGTGGTTTTTGGGGTGATTCCGCTTTTTGTTTTAGGTAAAGGTAATATCTTAGTTATACTTTAAATAAATTGACGTATTAAATTTACATATGTACAACCTTTTTATTTTTACAATAATACTACCGCCCTTCCCCTTTCCTTTTTAAACTTATTTCCTAAATAAACATATTGTTACGTTCTACGGGGTTCTGGATTCGTTGAATAAAAAACATAGCTTTTCAAACTACTAATTTATTATAAGCAACTATTTTCCAACACCAGTTTCAACTAAAATGTTTCACTCTGTTATTAAATGTCCATAGAATTATATTCCACTATTCGCCTTCTATGATCGCTTCTTAAACACCAACACTTACCGTTGACTCGCTTAATACTCTATGATCACTTCTTCACCACACCGACTTAATACTGAACTGACTTACTCTGCGCACCGCTCGTATATTTATACTGTCCATAGAGATTCTAGACCTTCTACACTTTTCTATACCTGTCACTTCTGGTCCCTTCTAGAAATATAATTCCAGGGTGTTCGCTCTTACCAACAGACTTTATAATTGACATCTGACCATAGAATAAACAAAGTCCATAAACTTAATTCTCATAGACAAATGTGACAATATATTGTAATTTCTTACCATTCCCATATATATTGTGTATCTATAAAAAAAAATAGTGCCGCAAATTGAATCATAAGTTCCACATAGCTGTGATAATTTACTCTCCTCAGAACCACATTCTCATTATATAAATGTAGGGTCCATAACTTGACCACAAAGAAAATATTCGTATTGCTGCACGCATAAACTTCTGAAACGATATATCATTCGCTTTTTAATAGTAAAGCGTCAGTTTCCCAAATCAACCCACTAATTCTTGCCTTTTTTCTGAAATGAACTTTTTTTTGTTCCTTCGGGGCTCGTCCGCGGCCTTGCCGCCCCGATAGCACTGCAACCTTTGGTTGATTGTGCATACCCTTAGTATTACTCCACCCATTCCAAAATCACTGTGCCTTGAACTAATCTGCACAGCGATTGGTAGGGTGAAGTTTTATATTGCTCTGTCTCCGGTCTAGACTGACCGTTGATCAGTAGTCTTTTGCGGTCCAGAGCTTTACACTCGCACAAGATGTGCTGGGCTGATTCCTCGCCCTCGCCGCAGAGTCTGCATGCGAGATCCCCTTCGAACCGCCCCCTTTTATGCAGGTGTTTCTTGACGGCCATGTGTCCCGTCAAGAGACCTGTTGTGTTTCTGAGCTGTCCTCTGCTAAGATTTAGCAGCTCCACAGCTCTCTTTGAACTGGGTCCGTCAATTATTGACTTCCCATGTCTGAGCCCTGGACAGTCCGCCCAGTACACCTTGTGTTGGTTTCTGACCCAGGACCTAATGGCTCCCCTGGCAGTGCTCTTTGACACGCCCAGAGCCGGTTCTGGTTCCATAAATGGTTCTGCTGACCCTCTATTTGCGAGACTGTCAGCTTCTTCATTGCCTTTGACCCCCGAGTGACCCGGCACCCAGATGAGGGTCGCCTCATTCTGCCCAGCCAGGTCGCTCGCCTCGTCTCGGCACTCACTCACCAGTCAGGAATTTACCCGTGGGCTACTTAGTGCCTTAAGGGCTGCCTGGCTATCTGTGGCTACGAGGATCCGCTTGTTGGTGTAGCCCCTCCTCTTGTTCTCCCACACACAGTGCAGGATGGCGTACATCTCGGCCTGAAACACCGTTGGGCTCCGAGGGAAATACTATGACTTACCCTCGGTCCTTCTGAGTAAACACCTGCCCCCGTCCCACGCTCCCGTTTACTCACAAACAATCCAGACTATTATGAGGCAGTTCGTAGTTGGAGTTCATTAGCAGAAATGTGAAACGACAGCACATTCCTTTCAAAAGTTGTCGTACTTACAGACCAACACAAAAATTTTCATTCCGAAGACAAGTTTCTTATTTACACAGTTTCAGCAGAATTTTTATTATAAACATTGTGTCACTGTTACCATACTCCAACACGTTATGACAATTTGAAAGTTTTCTCAGCGACATGAACTTTCAGAGTTATTGTGACAGATTTTATACGCGAGCGTTTGACCTTTAGATGATTTGAAAAGGTCACTGCTCAAGGTCAGGTTTATGCACAATAAGCCAAAGGCTTCAGTGCTATCGGGGCGGCTAAGCCACGGACGAGGCCCGAGGGAGAAAAAAAAAAGATCCGGTTTTAAGGTGCTCTTTCGATTTTTGTGATGAACATTATAGGCTCCTATTCGAAAATATTATGTTGACCTTGGTGTAACCTTGAATGTCACCGTGAAAGTCGAATACAATGTAACCTTCATAGATAGCCAGGGAAACATTCTGAGGCCTTGAACTTGCCATATTTTATCTGTAACTCAAACATTCAGAGGAATTGTGGCATATTTTCGTTCACGAGCGTTTGACATACACATGATTGAATGGTCACTCTCCCTGAAGCGATGTTACCCGAGAACAATTCGAATCGTTCCTTTGTCGGGTGCTAACTGCATACCCAATTTGAAGATGATATCTCATTTCGTTCGAAAGTTATTGCGCCTACTAACGCAGACAGGCATACAGGCCAATATAGACGGACCGGCAGATAAAACAAAATTCGTTCCAGAATCAAGTGTCTTGAGACTTTTTACGGCGTTTTAGCAAAAAAATTCGAGATGTGTTTCACTGATATGCCACCTCCCCCACACCTTCTACCCCTAAATTAGTTTCAGCGCAGAAGACCAGATATGTTTGATGAAATTGAAAGTTTTTTAATAAAAAAAAAACCTAAAACGTTATATCACTTGAGTTTTAACGAAAAAATGTAAATTTTCACCAAATCATCCGCCATTCATCGTCTACCCCACTGGAATTATAAATAGGCATTTACTATTAACATGATTAATGGAAAATCAAACAAAATAAATTACACTTGTTTTTAGTGAATTTTCGTAGAAAAAATTCACTAATGGAGAGATCCCGAATCTTGAAAAAATTATTTGCAAATGAGCGCGAACTAGGACCCCTAGAACCCATATCCGGTGTCAGTTTCAATTTTTATATGTTTATATATATATATATATATATATATATATATATATATATATATATATATATATATATATATATATATATATGTATGTATGTATGTATGTATGTATGTATTACACCGATAACTCACAAAATAATAGGCCGATTTTGATAAAATTTGGCACGTACCTTCCTCTTGTAAGTGGCTTGGATAAGTTCGTTAGTCAAGAAAATCGAAAGAGGTTTTCCGGAAAAATTTTGAGTTTTCATTCAAAAAAAATTTATCTCAAAAAATAAAAAAGCTATGATAACCAAATTTAGTGGGTAGGTTTACGACATAAAGGGTAAACTATACACAAAAATTCAGATTTCTATGTTACAAGAAAAAATAGTTATAATACAATATTTGGTACCAGATCATTTCTATGAAAATTCACTACCATATCGCACTTGCTGCGTCTTTGAGTTTTTTAATAGATAGCACAGTATTACCATGATATAATTACTTAGAAGAGATATGATATTGCGCATATGCTCCGCCTCCTCCTATGACGTCGCGCGGTGAGTAACGTTATAGAAGTCCAACTACACACTAAAAACAAAGTCATTTGCAATTAAAAAGTTTCTATAAGTCAGTTTAATGCGGTTGAAGTTACGCCTATATTGTCTTTTTCAGATAATATAGATCGCAGCACTAAATTTAATGTTTTTCATTTTTATTACTTCCAACTGTATGCACTTAAATATTAGTAAAATACGTAATTTGTTAAGAGGTTGTGATGAAACGTCAAACCCCACTGCACGACAGCATAGTATTATTGCATTGGACTCACCATTTGGAACCATGCGCGTGACAGGTCTAAAAATAGGTAGTCTGAATACCATATCTCTCGTTATTTGTATCATGCAGTATTACTATTTCATTTATTTAAAAACAACTTAAATTCTGTAAGTAAAATGAAGTATAGAGTGCCATTTCTTATCAATAGATACACCGCAGTCTGATGCTTATACATATTGTCTTTGCTCATTAGTACAGAACCACATAGTTTCCAAAACTTGCAGCGATTCTCTCTAAAAGTTTTTATAAGGAGAAGTATCTGTGTTACTCCTCCCTTCAATGGCTGTCTCTTTGCGCTGATTCAAAATGCCTATTTAAACTGTCAAACAGTGTATGCATAAATAAAATAAATTTTCCAGAGTTCTTTTTCAAACTTAACTAGGACATCCACCAAAATAAACAATTTATTATTTTTTATCCAGCACCAGGAAATATTAGGGCTGTTTTTAGAAATTTTCACAAGAAAGAATTTGCTAGTAATGAAGCAAAGTCATATATAAATTATATTACCAATTAGCGTATATGATTTCTTACAGCTTTCATCTAGTATCATTGATCTTTTGATGGTTTGAACAGGAAGCTACTGTAAGAAAACTTTATTTACTTATAACTTATGAACTATTAAAACTTTCCAAAGAAACTATAAACTGAAAACCAAAACAGTTGTAATTCCACCAACAAAACTCGAAATATAAAAGCATCCTTGTTTTTTGTTACGAAAACTGAAAAAAGAATTGAAATTAAAATTTTGTTTAAACAGAAAACCTAGTATGACACCGTTTATCTTGCATTCACAAAAAAAAAACGCACCTTTAAAACACAAAATCGACGAACAATGAAAACGAGGACACTATCAAACTATCACTGAAACTTAATATAGGTAAGACTTAATCCAAAGAAACGTTTAACAACAAGCTTTGTATTATAATCATACAATGAAAAAACTAAATGTCAAGAATGTAGACTTTTTGCATTCAGAACATCTGAATTTTAAATGTATGTTAAATGTTGGTAGAATCTTAGCAGTGCTAGCGACATCTACGATATGCGATGACCGAACTATAGCCCAAAAAGTTCAGGAGAACTCTATTTTTAGTGAAACTTCTATTTGTTCTGTGTTCTGTGGTTCTGTGCTCTGTGGTTATGTGTATAGTTTGTTGTTATTGTTTATGTGTTTACATTACAGTTGCTGTTTCTACTTTTATGTTTAAGTTTAATTTATTATTTCTAATTTTTGTTATAGTGGTATAATATATCGCTCACAAATGATGACCTGCTTTTAACAACAATTTGCGAGTTATTATTTAAGTAAGTGTGTTTTAAACTAAGTTAAGCGTTACGTTAAGTAACTTCAAATAAGTGGCTATTATTCCTTTACAATCTGGAAATTTATCATTTAAATTTGGGGTAAATTTGCAGATGAGCTCACGACTGGCCTTTCTTTTAGACTTTTTTCAGAAACAAGGTTAGAACTTAGAATTCCCCTTGGATGAATTGAATACAGTAATGTAGTAATCTTCAAACAAAAGCTACTATTGTTTATATGCCTTCTTGTTAGTCAAACCACATTTTGCTCTTAGATTAAGTATAATTTATAATTTTTTTCAGAAACATTCTTAGAACCTCCCACTTGGATGCATAAACCACATCAAAAATGTCTTGCAAACAACCCCCAAGAAAGTTACCGGACCAGGAGTGAATAGGTGTGCTGGACGGAGAGGATAAAAAGAACGTATAAACGGAAAATAAAAAGAAAACAGCTTAGCTGGACCTATTTATCCCATTTTGCAGCTAGCTATACTTCCTTAAAATCCTGTTTACACTGCACAGAACCCCTATTCCCCACAGGTCCCTTAACTTTCTGGGGGTTATTCCCAAGAAATCTTTCTTGTGATTTGTGACCATGCAGAAGGCGAAAGAGAACCCTGGTTTGGGAGTGGGGTATAATGGAGGTGAGTGGGGAGTGCTTCGTATTGGGGGTTTTCCTTCCCCTTGTACATGCATACAACTACCCACAATGCATAAACCACAAGAAAAATTTCTTGGGAACAACACCCTGGGACCTGGGGTGAATAGGGGGTTCTATGCAGGTTGAACAGAATTTTAAGGAGGTATAGCTGCAAAATGGGATAGAGGCAGCTTAGATAGGTTCAGCGAAGCTGTTTTTTCACATTTTCCTTTTTATCTTCTGTGCTCAGCACCCATATTCCCTCCTATTCCCGCAACGGGGGTTGTTTGCAATACATTTTTCTTGTGGTTTCTGCGTCCAAGGCAGCTTCTATACAATAGTAGCTTTCGAATGAAAGTTACTACATTACTGTATTCAAAGAAGAGTTTAAACTTTATGGATTTGTGGATTCACCCTTCACTAGTTCCCTACAACTATGCATTTCTTATTCATTAAAAAAGAAATGCTTAACGAATACTGGTTTCTGTTAGTGAAAAATAACAAAAACACTTGGTACAAACTACACGAGATAATTTATTGGGCCCAGACCTATAACTTTTATTTATTAACCTTCAGTTTAGTAAGAAGGATTATTGTATAGGCTATGAAGTAGTAGTAGTAGCAGGGGTTAAGGAGTCGCGGGCCAAAGGACTCCAGGGGGCAAGCTGAGGAAGTGGAAATAACAACATAAACTCCCGATGAAGCTTTCCCCAAGACCGTCATGCGCGGTAAAAATCCGCATCCTGCACGAGGTGACCCTGCTAATAACTAAACATGACGGATCTAGACAAGGAGGTCGAACTAAACTCCCCCAATCTACGGTGTCACGTGACCCGTGCCTATGGATGGATGGCACCAGGGCGATGGTGTCGTGAACGGAACCTCTGGAGTACCAGGCAACCCTCCAGAGTAACCCGCCTTGCACCACACAGGGGGTTCTGATGGTGTGGACAGTATTTCCCCCATTCTCGTGGGAACAACATGAAGATTATAAATACATATAAAACCAAAACCAATGAGGCTCGAGGAGTGGCTCCGGCTACAGACTTGAGCCTTGAGTCTATCCCGGAAACGGAGACGAGCCAGGGTGCGGCAGCGGACTCTGGAGGTCCCACGACCGGCGTAGATACGGGGGATCAGGGGGTAGCTTCGGCCAGAGACCTGTCCCCGACACCCAAGCTGGAGGCTGGGTCCCACCGGAGGGCGGCGAGCTCCGCGGACTCCGGGGGCCCCTCCACCAGTGAGGACTCTACTGTTAGAGTAGAGGGACTGCCCCGGCAGTCCAAGCGTCTTTCCGGGGCGCAAAGAAAGAAGCTCCGGAGGGCGCAAAAAATGGCGGCCGGGACCTGGACGGTCGAGAAACCTGTAAAGGCGCAAGAGGGGAGTGCGGGTCAGAAGAGGACGCGCTCGAACTCTAGCACGCCCACTACAGACAGACGTTCCAAAAGGGCCAGGGTGCCTGTAAAGGCGCAAGAGGAGAGTGCGAGTCGGAAGACGCCGCGCTCTGGCTCTAGCACGCCTACTACAGACAGACCTCCCAAAGGAACTAAGGCCGGAACACCGGCGCAGACTGGCTCTTACAGGGAGGCTGCGGAGGGCCTCGGGATGGCGGTGATTGACAGACGCCATCCTGAGGTCACGCTAGACCAGGGGAAGGCGGACCTGATCCAGGCTGCGGTGGTAGCTGCAGTGGACTCTCTTCAGGAAGGGGAGAGCCCGCCTCAGTTCCACCGGACGCGCCTGACGGGGGGCATCCTCTGGATAACCTGTGCCGGCCCGCAGTCGCGGGACTGGCTGCGGAAAACGATCGGGGGCCTCGGTCAGATTTGGGAGGGGGCGGACTTGACAGCCGTCGAGCCCAAGGAACTCCCAAAGAGACGCAAGGTCCTCGTACGGATCCCTGACACCGTCCCGCAGGAGACGGTGATCAGCAGACTTAAGATCCAGAACCCTGAACTGGGGACGCAACACTGGTCGGTTCTAAGCAGGAAGGCAGAGGAGAAAGGACAGACGCTCGCCTTCTCGATCGACCCGACATCTTACAGAGCCCTTGAAGGAACCTCCTTCAAGGCATTCTGGGGCATGGGAAGGGTTAGCTTCCGCCCACTGGGGAAGCAATTAAGGGTTAATGGGACTTAGGTTCCTTCAGGTCAACCTCCAACACAGTAGGGCAGCCACGGCCGGACTACTAATGGCTCTGAGGAACACGGATGTGGCCCTCATCCAGGAACCGTACTCCTACAAAGGAGAGATCAAGGGACTCGGCGGAGCTAATGGAAAGCTCATCTACAGCAGGTCCAGCGAGAATCCGAGGGCCTGCATTTTTGTCAGGGAAGGGATAGAGTTTCTCCCTCTAATGAATTTCTGTTCCAGGGACCTGGCAACGATCAAAATCCGATGTGGAGGAGCGGATGGGCTGAGGGACATTACTGTCGCGTCAGCCTATCTGCCAGGGGACAGCACGGACCCTCCTCCGCCCAACGAATTGGAGCAGCTGATGGTGGGTAGCAGAGCAGGTGGATGGCAGACCATCATCGGCATGGATGCGAATGCGCACCATGAGTTGTGGGGTAGCTCGGACACAAACTCTAGGGGTGAGGCACTTTTACAGTTCTTTATGAAATTTAATTTAGACATATTGAATAGAGGTAATAAACCGACATTCGTCACAACACGGCGTGAGGAAGTTTTAGACCTAACAGTTTCCACCCAGTTTCTGGGTGACTTTGTTAAAAGCTGGGCTGTGTCTGGGGAAGTGAGTAGCTCAGACCACAGATACATCCGGTTTGAAATCGCCAAAGTCGAAAGAGAAACGGTATGGTACCGGGACCCCCGCAAGGCGGACTGGGAAGCCTACAGGGCAGACCTAGCTGTGGAACTGCGGGGGGTTGAGAGGGCCATAAGGGATTCAATAGACCTCGAGATTGCAGCAGTCCAATTGCGAGACGCAATTACCTCGGCCTATAACGCCAACTGCCCCCTGAAAATGAGGGTGTCCACCAGGAACGTCCCATGGTGGAACGAGGACCTCAGGCAAAGGAGGACGCAGGTTCGTAAGCTGTTTAACGCGGCCAAAAGGTCGGGAGCATGGGATGAATATAGACAGGCCCTATCGACCTATAACAAAAGACTGAGGGACGCCAAGAAGGAGTCGTGGAGGAGGCACTGCGAAGAAGTGGAAAACACGTCCGAGAGTGCTCGACTACACAAGATCCTGTCTAAGGGCCCTCAGACTAACATAGGCTCCCTTAGAACACCCACGGGAGGCTTTACAAGCTCGGGGGAGGAAACTATGGAAATTTTACTCCAGACGCACTTCCCCGGCTGTAACATAATAAACCAATCACCTCCGGACTGGGAACACTCAGAAATAGAGGCGCCTTATAGGCGGGCATCTAGAGTAGACTGGACAGTCGCTAAAGAGGTGGTTACCTGGAGCAAAATCAGATGGGCCATTAACAGCTTTAAGCCATACAAATCGCCGGGATTTGATGGAATAATGCCCATCATGCTCCAACAGGGGATAGATATACTGGCGCCGGTGCTTACCCTCATTATGAGGGCCAGCCTGGCTCTGGGGTACATTCCGAGGGCATGGAGACTGGCCAGGGTTGTATTTATTCCTAAACCTGGGCGTCCAACAGACCAGGCAAAGTCCCTGAGGCCAATAAGTCTCATGTCCTTCTTGCTGAAAACAGTGGAAAAACTGCTCGACCGGCACATTAGGGGCGGTGTACTGGAAGCATATCCTCTACACTGCGGACAATATGCATACAGAGCAGGATTCTCAACAGAAACAGCACTGCACCAACTGGTGCTGAAACTGGAGAATACGCTGGAGAACAAGGAGGTGGCGCTGGGGGCCTTCCTAGACATAGAGGGGGCCTTTAGCAACACCTCGTTCGGATCGGTTCTGGCAGCTGCCCGGGAGCGTGGAATAGAGGAGACCTGCTGCAGGTGGATCGGTTCCATGCTCAGGGACAGGGCGGTGTTCACCTCACTCGCGGGAGGGACTCTGCTGGCGGGGGTCGCGGCGGGGTGTCCGCAGGGGAGCGTTCTGTCTCCCTTGCTCTGGTGTCTAGTCGTGGACGGCCTGCTGGGGAGGCTCTCGGGAGGGGGGTATGAGGTACAGGGCTATGCGGACGACATTGTCATCATAGTCCGAGGAAAGGTCACACAGGCAGTGTGGGAGCGTATGCAGACTGCACTGAAAGTGGTGGAAGGGTGGACGGTTGATCAAGGGCTCGGGGTGAGCCCCGAGAAAGCAACCGTCGTGCCGTTTACGAGGAGGAGGAAGTGTGAAAGCCACAGAACTCTCACTCTATACGGTAGGAGCGTTCCAATGGCCAGGGAGGTAAAATATCTTGGGGTCGTATTGGACTCTAAGCTAACCTGGAATGGTCACATTGGAAAAATACTGCGTAAGGCAGTCATGACCTTAGCCGTCACTAGGCGGCTATATGGAAAAACGTGGGGACTAAGACCTAGTATGGCCCACTGGCTGTACACAAGGGTGGTCAGACCATCGTTAACATATGCGGCACTGGTCTGGTGGCCTAAGGTGACACAATCCAGTGCCAAACAAAAACTAGGCAAGATCCAAAGGATGGCTTGCCTA
This sequence comes from Tillus elongatus, assembly GCA_964006375.1. NCBI lineage: Eukaryota > Metazoa > Arthropoda > Insecta > Coleoptera > Cleridae > Tillus > Tillus elongatus. The sequence goes on along the minus strand of OZ023262.1, from coordinate 292,060,646 downwards.
GGCATCACAGGGGCCATGTCTTCAACCCCAACAGCCGCCATGGAGGTGTTGCTGGATCTACCCCCCCTACACTTCGTTATTATGGGAGAGGCCAGGCTAGGACTATACAGACTAGCCTGCAATGGTAGACTGAAGATCAACCCAGGCTTCAGGGGCCACTGCAAAATTCAGGAGATCGTGAAGGAACCCATGCTTGAAATGAGGTCAGACTTCGCGAGCCCGCGAATGTGCAGGGAAAACAACTTCACAGTGGAAATCCCTGATCGCGGGGCATGGCGGGAGGAGACACCGGGCATACCACGGGACGCGCTCGTCTGGTTCACGGACGGATCTGGTGGGGAGCGTGGGACGGGGGCAGGTGTTTACTCGGAAGGACCGAGGGTAAGTCACAGTATTTCCCTCGGAGCCCATGCAACGGTGTTTCAGGCCGAGATGTACGCCATCCTGCACTGTGTGCGGGAGAACAAGAGGAGGGGCTACACCAACAAGCGGATCCCCATAGCCACAGGCAGCCCTTAAGGCACTAAGTAGCCCACGGGTAAATTCCTGGCTGGTGAGTGAGTGCCGAGACGAGACGAGCGACCTGGCTGGGCAGAATGAGGTGACCCTCATCTGGGTGCCGGGTCACTCGGGGGTCAAAGGCAATGAAGAAGCTGACAGTCTCGCAAAGAGGGGGTCAGCAGAACCATTTATGGGACCAGAACCGGCTCTGGGCGTGTCAAAGAGCACTGCCAGGGGAGCCATTAAGTCCTGGGTCAGAAACCAACACAAGGTGTACTGGGCGGACTGTCCAGGGCTCAGACATGGGAAGTCAATAATTGACGGACCCAGTTCAAAGAGAGCTGTGGAGCTGCTAAACCTTAGCAGAGGACAGCTCAGAAACACAACAGGTCTCTTGACGGGACACATGGCCGTCAAGAAACACCTACATAAAATGGGGCGGTTCGAAGGGGACCTCGCATGCAGACTCTGCGGCGAGGGGGAGGAATCAGCCCAGCACATCTTGTGCGAGTGTATAGCTCTGGACCGGAAAAGACAACTGATCTACGGTCACTCTAGACCGGAGACAGAGCAATATAAAACTTCACCCTACCAATCGCTGTGCAGACTAGTTCAAGGCACAGTGATTTTGGAATGGGTGGAGTAAGACTAGGGGTATGCACAATCAACCAAGGGTTGCGGTGCTATCGGGGCGGCAAGGCCGCGGACGAGCCCTGAGGGAACAAAAAAAAAAAAAAAAAAAAAGTAGTAGTAGCAATGGTGGGGAGGCCAACGCCAAGCAAGTAGGCCACCATGGGCCCTTTTTGTCAACCCCAGCAACCATGCTCTACTCCTCCTCGGTTCTGTCGCCAAACCGCCTCGACCTCGAGATGAAGGCCGTGACGGTCTTCAATTGGACGGTACTTACCTGATTCTTCTGCAGAGTCCTTGATCCGAACAATTCTGCTCGAAGACGCCCAAAAGCCTCGCATTCGCACAGGTAGTGGTAGGACGTTTCTTCATCCTCGCCGCATTCCTGGCAAATGGGATCCCTCTCTACGCCTATCAGTGTGAGGTGTCTTCTAAGGGCGCAGTGGCCTGTGAGCACCCCAAAGATACGGCGAAGCGTAGGTCGACTCCTTCCGAGTAGCCAGACAGCTTTATCTCTGTCCGGCGGCCCCTCCACGAAGTCCCTCGCCTGCCTGCAGCCACCCTCCAGTTGGATATATCCTCTGTTATTCCTCTGCTCAGTAACGTAATGTCGATCACCTCCTGTCTATGTCTATGAAAGTAATAATTGGATTGGTAAGGGTTTTTGCCATTTTGTCCACCTAATATAAGTTAACATCGGACACACAGTTCCTGAATGGGTGACGGGTTTAGAATCTCATCTGTGTTTGGTGAAATTCACTATACAAAGCCTTTCTCTAATAAGCATAGGAGTAAAAAATGAGACATTTTTTTGGTGATACTGAATATTAGGGGCCAACTAGATTTGAACAAATTGGCTGCTGGTAGATGAAGTTAACTGTTATATGCACTTTCATACTATTTTTATGTTGTGGAAATTCGTTTTTACATTGCAGGAATTTCTTGTTGCCGAATTATTGACATTATTGGTTTATAGCTGCTTACATATCGTAAGTTTACACTAACATTGTTTTTTTTTGTTGTTGTAAAATACATGTTTTTTTGTGCACAAACGTCAAGAAAAATGTTGTTGCTTCAACCCCTAAACAAGCTGGGGGACTTGGAGCAAATAGGGGTGCTGAACGCGGAAGAACATTATACATTATTAAGAGAAAGTGTTAATGCGAAAAAAAAAAGATCGGGACACAGCAAGTGCGTTATGGTAGTGAATTTTTATTAAATGCTTCAAATTTGATTAACTCAATTTTCTATAAACTTAGAAAGTTGAATTTTGGTATGTAGCAAGGTCTTTCCTAAGGCAACGTACTCACCAAATTTCATTAAAATAACTTTGTAATTTTCGGAGAAAACAAAAATTTTTGAAAGAAATCTTAAAATTTGAATAACTCAATTTTTTATAAACTTAGAAAGCTGAATTTTGGCTCATAGGAAGATCTTTCACAAAGCAACATATCCATCAAATTTCATTAAAATAACTTTGTAATTTTCCAGGAAAACCTCATCGGATTTTCCTGGCTAACGAACTCATCCAAGCCATTAATAAAAGAAAGGTACTTGCCGAATTTCATTGAAATCGGATAATTATTTTTTGAGTTATCGGTTGGATACATATATATATATATATATATATATATATATATATATATATATATATATATATATATATATATATATATATATATATATATATATATATATATATATATATATATATACATAAACATATAAAAATTGAAACTGACCCCGGATATGGGTTCTAGGGGTCCTAGTTCGCGCTCATTTGAAAAATTTTTTGCAATGTCTCACCATCGATACCTCTTTATTAGTGAATTTTTTAAAATAAAAATTCACTAAAAGGCTGCTGATAGAGGTCCAACTAAGCTGTTTAGGTCGCTGTTGCTACTATATTTCCTCCCCCCTCCCATCACCCCTATCCACCTCAGGTCGTATAACTTTGGGTGGTTCTGTGAGTTTACATTACAGTTTCTGTTTGTACTTTTATGTTTAAGTTTATTATTTCTAATTTTTGATATAGTGGTATAATATATCGCTCACAAATGATGACCTGCTTTTAACAACAATTTGTGAGTTATTATCTATGTAAGAGTGTTTTAAACTAAGTTAAACTTTATGTTAACTAACTTCAAATAAGTGGCTATTATTTCTTTACAATCTGGAAATTCATCATTTAAATTTGGGGTAAATTTGCAGATGAGCTCACGAAGGGCCTTTCCTTTAGACTTTGTTTTTCAGAAACAAGGTTAGAACTTAGAATTCGCCTTGGATGAATTGAATACAGTAATGTAGTAATAACCTATAATCGCTACTATTGTTTTTATGCGTTCTTGTTAGTCAAACCACATTTTCGACTTAGACTTAAAATTTACAATTTTTTTCAGAAACATTCTTAGAACCTCCCACTTGGAAACGATCCTTAAGTAGACGGGTCCCATCCATGCATCGAGAGAGCGGCATTGCCGGACGGTGCTTATGGCTCTAGGGTCCTGCCTGACCTGACCTGCCTGACTTATAGGGCTGCCTGAAGGCAGGCCCCTAGAGCAATAAGCACTGTCTGGCAATGCCGCTCTCGCAATGCATGAAATGACGGGACCGCTCTACTTAAGGATCGCCGCTGTTTAGGTCGCTGTTGCTACTATATTTCCTCCCCCTCCCATCACCCCTATCCACCTCGGGTCGTATAACTTTGGGAGGGTTATTTCCACAATTCTACCACACAAACCCACCCCCCTTCCAACACCCCTATTCGCTCCGGGTCTGGTAACTTTTGGGGCCATAAATTTTTGGGGGTTTATTTCCCCAACATGTCCCTTCTTGCTTATGATTAGTGTGGTAGTTTTACACATGTTTATGAAAACATTTTCAAAAATCCCGTTGGGCCCCTAATATACAGCATAACTTTTTTTATGTACCAATACAATGCATGTAGTATAAATAGTTATTGTATCGATATATTTTATTTCAGGAAAAAATCAACCTCTATTTTTATAAGCCAACTGGGATGTTTTAATTCTTTACTTGTGGTGAATGAATATGATGGACTGTGAAGCTTCAGCAGAAAACTTAAGAGACTTGAAGGCGGAACCAATTTGTGGCTTAAATGATGATCTTCAAGGTGCCTGCTTTGAAAACTTTGATTCAGAGGATAATGGAACATATACAGAATATTGTGATAAGGATTTCAAACATTTTATTAAACATGAAACAGATATTGAGGAAACGTTAGGACTCGTAGATAATAAATGTATAGAAACAGATCCTTTTAAAGATGATCCAACAGTTAATACTGTATTTTCTGTTCCAAGTAAAGATAATGTAAGTGTGTTATATAACAGTTTTTATAATGAAAATCAATCATATAGAAACTCTTCTTTAAATAATTTTTCATACCAATGTAAAAAATGTGATTTTAAAACAAACCGAAAAGAAGCTTTTGTCTGTCATTCTAGACGTAACCATGAATCATTTAAATGCCTTAATTGTACATATAATACAAACACTCAGAAATGTATGATCAGACATTTGAAGATAAAACATTCTACATGTGAAACTTTTAAATGCTTCTCGTGTGGAATTGAAACAAGATACAAAAGTCACTTAATTAAGCATTTGAAAACTCTACACAGTAAACATAGTGAAGTTTTTCGATGCTTCCATTGTAGATTTTGTACGAAATATAAAACTGACTTAAGAAAACATATAAAAAGGTATCACGACACAACTGAAAGCACGTTTAATTGTACTTACTGTGATTATCAAGCAAAATTTAAGTCTGACCTGAACAAACACTTTAAACGGAAGCACGATAGAAGCTGTGAACTATTCTACTGTTTTCACTGCCATTATAAGTCAAAGTACAAATACGAACTGTCAAGACACATCAAAAGGCTGCATGCACTTCATGTATGTTCATATTGCCAGTACAGAGCTAAAAAATTTTCAGATTTCTCCAAGCATCTTGAAGATTTCCATCTTGAAACTCTTTATTGCAATTTATGCCAGTACAAGACCAAAAAGAAGAACACTTTGAGGCTTCATTTTAAATTAAAACATGACGAATCAACACCAATATTCAAGTGCTCTGACTGTGAGTATCAAACAAAATCAAGAAGCTATTTGACTCAACATTATAAAAAATATCATTGTGATACAGATAAAAATATGAAATGCTTAAAATGTGATTACACAACAAAAACTCCCTCAGCTTTGCATCGCCATTTAAAAGCTAAACACACCGAATCGAATGAAGTTTTTAAGTGTTCCCAATGTGAGTATCGGAGCATATTCAAATACGAAGTAAATAAGCATATAAAAACAAAACACAACTTGAATATAATGTTGCAGTGCCACTGTTGTCAGTATCGAACAAAATACAAGTCTGAGCTGAATCTGCACATCAAAATTAAACACACTGAAACTGCTGAGGTATTTCAGTGTACCAGTTGTGATTATAATACCAAGAGAAAGAAAAATCTGTTAGAACACATCAGATTAAAGCATGTCAAACAAGAAGTTCTAATAAAATTCAAATGTACTTTATGCAGTTTTGAAACAAGATTAAAGACTGGTTTAAGGCAGCACTATAAAATAAAACATGATGACACAGCCAAAATGTTTGAATGTGAAGTGTGTGACTATAAAACAAAAGTCAAAGGTAACTTGACCAAGCACACCAACACCAAACATGTAGCGTTGGAGTTGTACTGGTGTTGCATTTGTGGTTATAAAACACAGAATAAGTCTTATTTTGAAGAACATTGCAAAACAGTACATTTAAATAAATGACTTTCATCAGAAAAAAATGTTTTTTTTTTCATACCTGGAGGAAATTATTTTCTGTAAAAAGTATCTTATTATTATCCTTGTAACTAATTGGGCAATGGAGTTTTAAAAAATAATGTTTGTCGACTGAAACAGGAAAAACTCTGGACGCTGCAAGTGCGTTATGGCAGTGAATTTTTATAAAAATGCTTTGAATAGCAAATATGTCTTTAATGCAAGCAGTCATCAAATTGGTTACCGGTATAATCTATATAGTAGAAACAATCTGCCATATTTTATCAAAATAACTTATTGTTTGAAAATGTTGGTTTCCTATCCAACAAAACTTAGGTTAATAGCAAATTGAGTTATTGAAATTTGAAGCATTTAATGAAAATTTGCTACCAAAAGGCACTTACTGCGTCTTGATTTTTTTCTTACAAACATATTTCGATAAAAAATGCAATAAAATAAGGCTGTTCGAAAAAAAATTGTAGGGATCACCAACGACTTATGGGCCAGCCTGTGATAGTCAAAATAATTTCATAAGATGCAGCTCAAGACACCCTATAATTAACTTATACAGTTTTTTCTCGTCTCTTGTATAATAATAATTATATTGAGCTTTACCATATAAATGTGTCACCCTGAATATATGTAAACAGATCAAAACTGAACGTAAATGGATTCCAGGGGGCCTAGTTTGCGCTCATTTTAAGAAATCTTTTTAAAATTCTAAAGTCGCGGTCTCTTCATTGACGAATTTTTTGTACGAAAATTAGCTAAAAATTATGGGCTGTTAAACCATAAACTTAACTAAAACTACTGCCAAAGCATCAGAGAGAAAATAACTAACCTGTTGCATATCAGCCCTTTTTTAAAAACTTCGATCCTTTATATGTGTTGATAAAACATAACAAACACTGTTTAGTCCACCCACTAACATTAATAAAATCATAAAGGAATAATTTGCACTTTTATCTAAAAATTACCAAATAATGTGTCAACTGAAACAGATAAAACAATCTAATACCATACGATAAACGTCAGTTACAGCGTGTAACAGACCTGCGCAATAATATCAAATGTTCCATTGCCAGGCAACGCTCAGACATACTAGATCTCATATAAGCCAGGTTTGCCATTGTCAATGAAACGTGGTGATATTAAAAATAAATGTTTCAAATTTGAATAGCTCAATTTTCTGTAAACCTAGAAAGCTGAATTTCGGTACATATTTAGGTCTTTCCCAAAGCAACATGTACACCAAATTTCATCGAAATAGCTTTGTAATTTTCGGAGAAAAAATTTTTTTTCGAAAATAAAATCAAAATTTTCCCTTGTCGGATTTTTTTGGCTAACGAACTCATCCAAGCTATTAATAAAAGAAAGGCACTTTCCGAGTTTCATCAAAATCGGCTAATTATTTTTTGAGTTATCGGTTGGATACATACATATATATATATATATATATATATATATATATATATATATATATATATATATATATATATATATATATATATATATATATATATACATACAAAAATCGAAACTGACCCCGGATATGGGTTCTAGGGGCCCAAATTCACGCTCATTTGAAAACATTTTTGCAAACTCTCACCATCGATACCTCTCTATTAGTGAATTTTTTTAAATAAATATTCACTAAAATCAAAAACTTGAAGCATTATGTTAATATCAGGTACAGTCCGTGCGTTATTTGTTGGGATCTAATTCCAGAAAAGAATAAGCCAATATAGTTTAGGGATGCCGATTTTAAAAAAAAAGATTAACTCTCGGAATCAATCAAGACCGAAGCGAGGAAGATCGATCCCTGATTAAATCGATAGGAATAAGATCGATTCTGTGGAAATCGGTTTTATTTCAATTATCGAATAAAAAACATGTAACATATAATTGTCGTGTCATTTTTAATTTACAGAACCTTCAAGTTCTGTTTCACAGATGTCACCACATACTACTACTAAGTACAAAACAAACTATTCATATTAGCTAATTAAAGACTGTTAAAGCCAAGCTTTGAAAATTTAGAACCACATTTGTTTTTTAAATACATATATTAAAAATCGAAAGATCGATCTTTTTTATGCAAAGTATCGAAAATATTAATTCAAAACCAGCATCCCTAATAAAGTTCTGTTATCAGAACTACTGTAACAATTTACCACGGCAGGGGCGGTGTTCCTTGAAATTTTCTGGGATCTTTTCACAATATTAAAATATACAGGTGCCCCATAATGAATTGGACATTAGCTGAGGGGTGATAGCTGGCACAAAAACGAAGCGATTGGGCTCAACATGCCTTAGTAAAATGTTACTCATTTTCGTTTTACAGTGTGTTTCAATAATTTTTCTTAAAACTATTTTTTCAAGTATCTTGAAAGTGGTTCAACATATTATGAAATGTGGGATGGTATTATTAGGCAGCATGGGTAATACAATGATGGACTCACTTTCACCACTGCCGCTTGGTGGTGCCACCGACAGCAACACTGGTTAATCAACATGGTCATAACTTTTTGTCCATCCTGTATGTACATTTTTGAACAAAAATGAAGAAAGCCCATTTAGTTTCACACAAAAAAGGTATACTTTTTGAAGTCGAAAAAGTTGACCGTTTGCAACATAAACGTATTTTTTCATTGAAATTAACGATTACACGCAAACATTATGTATTCTCGAAGGCTTCAATCTTAGTGCAAATTATGTGTATCTGTTGTAGATACTTTTTAGCACAATAAAATGTACAAATATACGTTATCTAAAGAAACATTTTTATTAAGAATTCAACAAAGCCATTAAATGAAATAACATCTATAAAACTATTAATTAAAAACAAATAATTAACAAAATGGATGTTGGAAAGATGTTACAAATTGCATTAATCTACCTAATTAAATTAAACTGCAATTTTAAAAGCAAAACAACAACAAATCAGAGTAAGTGCTCAAAGTGTTCACCATTTACAGCAATGCATTTTCTCACTCGTTTATTACAATTATCTATTACTTTAAAAAATGAATTTTGTGGAGTTCTGATATCATTAACACCCTGTACGATCTTTTCCCATAATTGCTGGCGGTTATTTATTTGATCTTTGTAGACCAGTGACTTTAAATAACCCCAAAATTAAAAATCTAGCGGTTTTAACTCAGGACTACGCGCTGGCCATGGGTTAACTCTACCAATCCACCTTTGAGGGGAAAATTCATCTAAATACTTTCGCACCTCTCGGATGTAATGTGCTGGAGTACCATCCTGCATGAACCAAGAGTCACTCCTTAAAGTTAAAGGTACATCTTCTAAAATGATTGGTAAATTATCTTTCAAAAACCAAAGATATGTTGCTCTGTTAAGTATAGGTGGCAGTTCAAATGGTCCCACAAGAATGTCACACCAAATGTTTATTGAAAATTCATGTTGCAAATGATGTTCGCGGATAGCATGAGGATTTTCGATCGCATCGGTATGGCTATTCCACAAATTTAACATATATCTTCTGGTGAATGAGGCTTCATTAGTAAATAATTTTTTTTTGTAGAACATTGGATCCTCTCAATAGCATTCTCTCATAAAGTGGCAAAATTGAAGTCTTCGTCCTGTGGTAAAAGCTGCTGAACTTGTGTGAAATGATACATATGCAGCTTTTCTTTGCATTGCTTGCATTAGAGTGACACTTTTGCTATTAAAAACATTTTTATGAAAATTCACTTCCATAACGCACTTGCTGCGTCCAGACTTTTTTAGATGTAGAGGTTGTTTGCAACTACTTTTGCTAAATTAAGAAATAAATTATACTAAGTACACTCTGAGAACCCAAATCACCACAACACATCTTTTTAAAGACCTTATTACGATCGTTTCGCTAACAACGTTAGCGTTATCAGATGATGAAAACATTATTTTCATCCTCTTCTGGTGATGCTAACGTTGTTAGCGAAACGATCGTAAGGTCTTCAGAGGATGAAAAAATTATTTTCATCCTCTGATGATGCTAAAGTTGTTAGCGAAACGATCGTAAGGTCTTTAAAAAGATGTGTTGTGGTGATTTGGGTTTTCCAAGTGTAGGTACTTATTAGTGCTCATCGCAGGTTCCAGTCTTCACATAGTGAATAAATTATGCTTTGCGTTTGTAGGTATAATGTACCACCACACAGGTGTTTTACTTTCATTGGCTATATATGTTTATTTTATCACTTATTATTGCTTTGTTTTGCTGTAGTTTAATTGTACAAAATGTTGTGTTGACGAAAATAAACTTTATTATTAATTATTAGGTATTATTATTGTTATGTGTCTTCGGAAATATATCTGCCGGGAGGGCATTTCAAAGCTTAGTTACTGTAGAAATAAGGAATGAGGATTCGTAACGAATTGTTCGACGTGTGAGTAATTTGATACTAAAAGCGTGTGCGCTTTTTGACTCAAACTGGCTTGTCGATTAGAGGCCTCAAGCAGAGATACTAATGAGGCAATTTCTGAGAAGCAATGTCATGGAATGTATCGATACAAAAGGCAGATAACTCTAATCTTTCTCTTGTGGTATATAAAAGTAGAATTGATTGCGATATCATCTATCTCCTACATGGCACAGTCTAATCCACAACAGGCAGTATGGATCCTGTCAGCGCACATCAACTGCCGACCTCCTTTCCTTTGTCACCCATTCTTGGAACAAGTCTATGGAACTACACGGTGAATCCCATATTGTCGCTCTAGACATATCCAAAATTCGACCAGGTCTGGCACGCAGCGCTGCTTAATAAACTTCCGGCCTATGGCCTACCACCAAAACTCTGTACCTGGACAGCAACTTTCTTCTCCAACCGGAGCATTTCTGTTGTCATGGATGGCCATTCCTCTAAACTGTATCCAATTAATGCAGGAGTCCCTCAAGGTTCAGCTTTAGCCTCTACTTTGTTTCTTCTCCATATCAATGACCTCCTCTCTAGCACATCCAACCCAGTTCACAGTTACGCGCACGACAGCACCCTCCACTCATATATACAATATTCTAAGCCTCTCTCTTCAGCCCAATTAGATAAGGATCGCACACTCATTGAGGGTTCTGTCTCTGTGGATCTCCAAAAAATATTAGACTGGGAAAGTAGAAATCTGGTACAATTCAACTCCACCAAATCTCAATCTTGCTTTCTATCTCATAAGAGATACACCAGCCCTAGACCCATCACATTGAACAACCAAGTTATTCAAAGTAATGATTCCTTTTCACTTATTGGCATTTCTGTGGATCGAAATCTCAATTGGCACCAACATGTCACATCAATTGCAGAAGCGGCTGCTAAGAAATTAGGTTTCCTCTTCCGGGCTCGCAAATACTTTTCACCAGCTAATCTCTATACCTTATATACTTCACAAGTAAGGCCTAACCTCGAATACTGCTCCCACATCTGGGGTGCCGCTATCGCTTCTACACTCCCTATCCTGGACTCCATTCAGAAGAGAGCTATACGTCTCATCGGAGACCCTACCCTCACCTAAAGACTGCCATCCCTTACCCACCGACGTGCCGTTGGTGACCTCTCTCTCTATTTTATAGATATCTGCAGGGGCACTGCTCAGAGCAGCTTTCTTCCATAGTTCCTCCACCTACTGCCCCTAACAGATCTACCAGGGGAACAGAGCGAATGCACCCTTTTACTGTCCAGGTCACCAGACATAGAACATCTTGTTATGCCCGCTCTTTTGTCCCGAGGACTTCCAAGTTGTGGAATTCCTTGCTGGCACATGTTTTTCCTTCTCCTTCAAACCTTCAAGTCCAGAATTAACAAGTTGCCTCATTCCTCCTTGTCGACACCCACGGTACGATAGTATTTAGGCTGTAGGCCCTCGTGGTGTGTTGTTGAAATATAAAAAAATGGCGAACAGGTCGCTTCTGAATGAAATCTAGCAGGGATAAGGTTGTGGTTGCGGCAGTACCGCATACACGAGAACAATATTCAACTCTGTAAATGTGCTTTATATGCCGTAAGAAGCTGCCATATGAAAAACTTTTAACCCGAAACAGAAAGCCAAGCCTATCTTTGATGCTGCCTCACAATGAAAACGTGTTAATGCCAGCAGATATCCGCAACAGATATACTTCAGCTAGAAAATATAGATTTTTTGGGCAGTATTTTGCCAGCCAGCTGAACATTTGGATCGTGTAGGTCCCTCTTCCCAGAGAAGACGCAATTCTGTGTTTTTGAGGCATTAAATAACCAGATTTCAAAAGCCCCAGCTGATAATCTTAGACAGGTCATCATTTAGTGAGTTGGTTAATTTGACTCTCAATGAAACTGTGCTGTGAAGACTACTTTCATCAGCGAAGCTGTGAATTGGATTGTTGTTTGTTAACAGAAGGTAATCTACATGCAAAACAAAGCGCTTTGGAGCTAAAACGGAACCTTGTGGAATACACGCAATAATTTTTAATTCATGCGTCATGAAACACCATCGACAAGATGCAAGGAGTGCTCCGTCAAAAAACTAGATATAACAGGCATAGTATGTATGGATGTTAATTGCACTTGTTGATATTAAATCCATACGTAAACATTTAATATACTTTATTATTTCACTAACTGAATAAACTATATGATACATTTAACTATAAAACAATCACAGACAGCACATAACAGATAACTGACCGAGCGTGGAGAGACGTATCTTCACTGTCGGTTGGTAGCGAGGAGAGAGAGAGAGAGAGAGAGAGAGAGAGAGAGATCCCTGGTGTCTCTTATATAGTAGTTCTTGACAGCTTGCTGTCGAATAACGTAACGCAACGTTTAGCTGTCAAGAGAAACATAGGGTAGTGTTGACGAAAACACTGCGGTCGGAACCACCGCCACATACTCCCCTCTCAGTGGCAACGCTATTAGTTCAAGTATCTTCGTGGAAATCGAACTCTACGTCCATGGCGTGTAGTTTGAACGGGAACTTCACTGTCACTTTCAGTTTCACTAGGTGTTGGACTTTCACTGTCACTTTCAGTTTCACTAGGTGTTGGACGTTCACTGTCACTTTCAGTTTCACTAGGATGTCTCTGAGGCTGGAAAGTTGTCTGTTCGTCATCACAAAGAATGAATGCGGGTTTAAGACGGTCAACAGAAATTGTCTCTTCTCCGTGTGATTTCTTGATTTTGAAGACTTTGTCAGTTCGGGATAACACTTCAAAGGGGCCGTCATAAACTGGTTCGAGAGTTTTTCGCGGAATATCAATGCGAACAAAAACAAAAGGAGCTTCCATAAGCTTAGAATGGACAAATACCTTTTTTGCAGTGTGATGTTTAAAAGGTACTGGTCGAAGTTTCCTTATGTCTTCTTTCAGCTGAGATATAAGTGGTGGAACATCATGAGCTTGTGTGCTGTTGAAAAAGTCGGTGGGAAGTTTGATTGATTCTCCGTAGACTATTTCAGCGGGTGTTGAGCGATATTCTGGAATTATGTACGATCTGAGTCCTAGTAACACAATTGGCAATTTAGCGACCCAGTTTTCGTCCATATGAGCTTTCAAGGCCTGTTTGAGAACTCTATGCCATCTCTCGATTACACCATTTGCTGCTGGGTGGTAAGCTGTGGTCTTGATGTGGTCTGCACCTAGTGTTTTAGTGAGGTGTGTGAAAAGGTGGCAATCGAATTGTTTACCTCTGTCTGTGGTGATGTATTGCGGAACACCGAAACGAGAGATCCAGCATGATAAAATAGTGTTCGCTACTGTTTCTGCTGTAATATCTGACAATGGAATTGCTTCAGGCCATCGAGAAAATCTGTCTATTATTGTGAACAGATAGCGTTGACCTTGTGATGCTGGTAATGGTCCCACAATGTCAACATTTATATGCGAGAATCTTCTCATGGCTGGGGTGTATTGTCCAATGGCACTGGAAGTGTGTCTCCATATCTTGACTTTCTGGCAGGGAATGCAAGTTTTAGACCAAAGAGATACATCGCGTTTCAATTTGGGCCAACAAAATCTATCCTGGACCAGATCGACTGAAGCTGATATGCCTGGGTGAGATAAATTGTGGATAGAATCGAAAATCTTTCGGCGAAATTTGAGCGGAATGAATGGGCGAAGTTTCTTTGAAGAAGAATCGCAAATAAGATTCATTCCGTTGTCAAGAGGCATGTTTTGAAATTTGTATGAGGAAGATTTAGACTGCAGAAGGTGTTTGAGTTCCTCACAAGATGACTGAGCTTGCGCAATTTCTTGGAGTGACACAGTGGAAGAAAGTGAAATTGTTTCAATGCGAGAACAATAGTCTGCGGGAATGTTTGTAGGACCTGGTATGTAGCGAATGTCTGTGGTAAATTGACCTAGGAAGTCTAAATGTCGTAGTTGCCTTGGAGATGCTTTATCGACGCGTTGTTCAAAAGCGTATGTCAAAGGTTTGTGGTCCGTATAAATGGTGAAATGGCGACCTTCTAGGGTATATCTAAAGTATTTAACTGCCTGATAAGCAGCTAGAAGTTCGCGATCGTAGGTGCTGTAAGATTTTTGGGCTGAAGTAAGCTTTTTAGAGTAGAAACCTAGGGGTTCTAGTGTTTGATCACGTAGTTGTTGGAGGGAAGCGCCTACGGCATAATCAGAAGCATCGACATGGAGAATCAGTGGTAGCGAAGAAGACGGATGAGCTATTAGTGTAGCGTTTTTTAGTGCCTCTTTCAAACGTTCGAATGCTTCTCGAGTCTGAGGAGTCCACTCAATTTTACGTTTGTCGCGTTTTTTGGGATTCTGGCAGAGGTCGAATAGTGGTTGCTGAATTTCCGCAGCACGTGGAAGAGAACGACGGTAGAAATTTATGAGACCTAGAAATCTTCTGAGTTTTTCAATGGTATCGGGAAGAGGTAGGTCGGTAATAGCTTTGATGCGTTCAGGAAGTGGAAATAATCCAGATTTATTCACACGAAAACCTAAAAATGAAATTTCGGCCACTCCGAATTCACATTTAGATGAATTGATACGGATGCCGTTGTCTTGAAGTGTCTGAAAAAGTTTTGCTAGATGCTCTTGATGTTCTTTTTCAGAGGCTGATGCAACGAGAATATCGTCAAGATAGGAGTAGGCAAAGTCAAGATGTCTTAAAATTGAATGTAAATATCTTGGAAATGTTTGTGCTGAATTACGAAGGCCAAATGGGGTTTTAACCAATTCGAATAACCCAAATGGAGTTATGACTGCTGTTTTGGGAATATCTTGAGGTGCTACTGGGATGTGATGGAAAGCGCGAATGATATCTAATTTTGAAAAAATACGTTTGCCTTCTAACTGGGCATTAAAATCCTGCAAATTTGGAATGGGATATTTGTCTGGGATTGTTTTAGCGTTTAGTGCTCGGTAATCCCCACATGGTCTCCATGAGCCATCCTTTTTTTGCACCATGTGGAGGGGGCTTGACCATGGACTTTTGGAGGGTCTACAAATTCCCAAGTCCATCATGTGCTGAAATTCTAGCTTTGCTTGAGCTAGCTTTTCCGGGGGCAATCTTCTAGCTTTTGCAGTGACAGGTGGTCCTTCCGTACTTATAGTATGGAAAAACTCAACCTCTGGAAGGTTGCTAGAAGAAGTTTCCTTAAAAAGGTCAGGAAATTGTTGTAGCAATTTGAAGTACTGGTGTGTCGGGTCTACGAGATGAATTTTAGAATTAAATCCTGGTGGTGGGTTAGCACCGGCCTTAGAGAGGTTTGTCTTTGTATCGATTAAACGTCTATGTTTCATATCCACAAGTAAAGCAAACTCTGCTAGAAAATCAGCGCCTATAATTGGTTGCTTGATATCGGCAAGTGTGAAGGGCCAGCAGAACCTACGGCGTAAACCTAGATCCAAATCTAATAATTGTTCGCCATAGGTATGAATAGGGGTCCCGTTTGCAGCATACAAGGTACGTTTCGATTGAAATTTCCGTTGGTCGTGAGTGGGTGGAATAACTGAAATATCCGCTCCAGAGTCGATTAGAAATTTCATATTGGAGCGTCTATCAAAAATAAAAAGGCGGCGTGTTAGGTGGCTCTCGTCTCCTGCCGCGTGGAGGGAGTGCCTTATTAGTTTTCCGACACATGTTTTGCTTTGAAATTGCAAGGTTGGATGCAACGTTTGGCCTTGTTGCCAAATCGTTCATGATACCAACACGTGGAGGTTGAGGAATTTGCGGTTATGGAATTTCGAGAAAGCTTGGGTCTTTCTCGGGAGGTAGATCGGGAACGCGTTCGCAATTCGTTGACTGATGCTGTTAGCTTCTCTAATTGCGCTTCTAACTTGGCTAGCTTGTCGGGCTCGCGTGACTGAATATCAGCCACGTTGTATTTATCTCCGGAAATTTCCACGATTTTGTCTGCTGTAACCGACAAATTTTCTAGAGAATCGTTGCTCAAAGCCAAAATTGAACGAACGTTGACTGGTAAACGTTGTAGAAATAAAATTTTAAGGAAATTTTCTCCAATCTGACTACCGGCTAAAAACTTCATTTCGCGTAAAAGTTGCGATGGTTTTCTGTCGCCTAATTCTAATTCTGTTAAAAGTTTATTTAGTTTGCGACTATCGGACTCTTCAAATTCTAATAAAAGACGTTTCATTAGATCTGAATAGGGGGTTGATGATAATGGTTGGGTTAAAAAATCTGAAATTGACTCTGCGACATCAGGATCGAGTATAGCGAGTACATGACTGAATTTTGTCTTTTCAGAACTGATCTGCGATATATCAAACTGGGTGTCAACCTGCATTTGCCAGATTTTCACGTTACGTCTCCATATAGGAGGTAATTTTATTGCAACCCTTGCCATGATATTGCTGCTTGAAGAATCTTCGGCCATTGTGAAAAAAATCAGATAATTTTTTAATTAGAAAAGACTGACCTGTTTAGATATTCGTTTTCTGTAGGCATGAGCACGTGCGTGGAAGTTAGGCGACGTCGGCTGGAACATCAGGCTGGGCATCTTCGGCTTGCGGCACGGGGTCACCAATATGGATGTTAATTGTACTTGTTGATATTAAATCCAGGCGTAAACATTTAATATACCTTATTATTTCACTAACTGAATAAACTATATGATACATTTAACTATAAAACAATCACAGACAGCACATGACAGATAACTGACCGAGCGTGGAGAGACGTATCTTCACTGTCGGTTGGTAGCGAGGAGAGAAAGAGAGAGATCCCTGGTGTCTCTTATATAGTAGTTCTTGACAGCTTGCTGTCGAATAACGTAACGCAACGTTTAGCTGTCAAGAGAAACATAGGGTAGTGTTGACGAAAACACTGCGGTCGGAACCACCGCCACAGTATGTAAAGCAATCAGTTTGATGGAAGTTTATTGAGGAGTGCTGCATTCAGACTCAACCAAATGGTTTAGAAATATCCAATGAAATTGCATGACCCTCTCTAACTTTTATGAAAGCAGAACTTCAAATATGAGTGACGTATGTCAGTATATCGGTTTGACATAAGCCAGATTTGGCAATCACATAGAATTTTTGATTTCTAGGATCATTTTATAAGCTTTATATTGATAACTTTACACAAAACTGATATACCTAATGGAAATAGAACGATAGTTCTCCACATCGGACTTGTCTCACTTTTTAGGAACAGGCTGAACTTGAGCTTTATTCTAGGAAGATGTTAGTAACATGTTAACAACCTTTCGATACGTTATTCCGCAATAATTGTGAATTGTCAAAATCATTGTTTAATTCAAATTATAATTATAGGTCAAGTATTTATTTCAACTACAAATAATTTTTTTCCTGGCATTTACGTTATATTTTATATAATACAATGAAATGTATCATATCAAGCTGGAAACTTGTGATTTGCACTAAAAAAATATACTTGGAAAACCTCATTCACAACTCATGGCAGTAAATTATATATTATTCGAAGTGTGCTAAAATATCTGCTAAATAATAGTTTAATTTATTTCTGTAGCGTCGGACTATTCCTGAGACTGGCGAATCAATGACCCTCCTAGGGGGCAGGGGGTTGTTTTTTACATTCCTGGGGAGTAATTATTGTTTTATTTACGTTTCTCATTCTCATTAGACTACGACGGCAGACAATTCTCTGTGGTTTATATTATATCTTTTCGTTGTTGGCTCACTTGATTCATATACTGTAGATGGTGTGGTCAACTTGTAAGTAAGTTTTCATTCTGCTACTTGTCATTATTGTCACTGCTATGTCATATCACGTCATGTCTCATGTCATTGATGTCATTAAACAGCTTGGTAGCTTGGCACTTGGCAGCTTGCAGCTTGCAGTCGTGATGTTGGGAGTTCATCGCACAGTAACAATAAGATTCTTTTACGCTCTCTGCCCTCTGTACGTAGGGATTATTACAGATATGTTTTGTTAAGAGACTGAATATTAAATTGACGAGTGTATTAAGCTAATTTATTGTAATTGCTCTCTGATACAGTGATATTCGTTAAGTAGTGTACATTTTACGTTTGTTAATCTGTTGCATGTTAATCAACTTAAAGAGTTTGGTAGACCAACATTTTCACCAGCAACCCAAGGCAATTTTTTTCTGGTAAGTTTTATTTGCTTCCTAATGATGATGCCTTTCCTTTATTTTAATTGTTTATTCATCAAGAAAAAAATTTTGTTTTTAATTGGACTTTATTCGACATTTTTTGTTACATTTTTCAATTGAAAATAATTGTTTAATTACAAGATTGAGTACATAAGTATAACCGGCTATTACAAACAGTATCATTATTTTGTCAGTTAATTTTCACTGATTAGTACTTAATGGTACAAAGGATCACGCATTGTTTAAAATAAAGAATGAAGTATTTTTTTGCTTTATAAAGTTTCAAAACAGCTCCTGTTCCACACCACTGTTTTTTTTTGCTTTATAAATTTTAATCGTATGATAAACTTTTGTACTTTTACAGTTTTGTCATGTATATTTTTAAAAATGTCTTAACAGGCAGAAGCTAAAACTTTTTACCCTTTTGTGTATGGACATTTGGACACATCATTGTATAATTGATGTGCAAAATATCTATCATTGTTATTACAATTACCAGTGTCTGGTAATCAGATTATTTATTTACTTTAGTTTTCAAGGTCCGCATTTAAGAAATAGGTATCTTAACTTTTTAGTGGTTGGTATTTATGATAAATAAGAAAGCGCCTTATCTTTTGAATGTTGGAAAAGATGAAGAACTGTAGAGATAAGTATTCAGTTAATTTAGTCACATCATAATATTAACTAAAATGGATTTCCTGTTATATACTCTGTTATTAACTACGTTCATTTTAATTATTCTTCGATAATAGTAAATTTATATCCATGGCCAATAAATAACAAAAACACAATATAGTGGGTACACTAAGTTGATTTGCTTTGTTATGTAATATCTACGTAACTATTTATACAGTGTCCTACCGGGAACAGCATAAACTGAATTCACCCCCCTGATGATGCTAACTTTGTTAGCAAAACGATCGTCAGGTCTGAAAACTGTATTGTGATGAATTGGGGTCTCCAAATTGTACTTAACGGTATTGAATTTTGTCACTTTGAAGTTTTATTTGACATTTGCGAAAACATGTGAAAAAAATATATAAATTACTTACTTTATATGAAAATGTGTATGTGGGAGTGCGTGTTTGTTTCTTTAACGTCGGTCTACTTCCGCGACTATGGCCAATCACCAATGCCATGGAGAAATTCCCCCTCACTATTCTGGAAATGATGCCGAACCCTGCCTTTCTGTAAGGAGGGTAGGGATCATTAACGTGCCCAACATAGCATGGACCCGGGACCGACGGCTTTACGCCCCCCTCCCCCCCCCTCCCCCCCGAAGGGCGGAACGTGCAGATATTTAACTGGGTCAAACACAATGCCATAACCTCCGTTGATGTTAATTGCACAGTATGTACTGAAAAAGTGAAACGAGAACTCGTTTTTACCACTGAACCACAGAGGCTCTATGAAAATGTAAACATAGATAATCCTGTCGAATTAATTGTATCTTACCTTTTTGTACAAAGGCTAATTTAAATATTTTTATATTTTTCTTGGAAAATTCCCTAAATAATCACCTAATCTGCTGGGTTATTAGAATTGTTTGAAAAAGTAAAAAAAAAAAATTCAAACTGATCCCTACATGAATCATGATATGCGATTATAAATCTAAATGTTTCCGAAACTCTAGTCTTCAGGTATAAGGAGTGTTATACAAAAGTTAAAGCAGAAATAATGTCCTTAACTTCCAAAACATAAAATACAGGCTGTTCTATTAAAAAAACTCTGGACGCAGCAAGTGCGTTATGGTAGTGAATTTTCATAAAAATGTTTTTAATTGCAAATATGTGTGTTTCCTTTTTAAGAAAGCAGGCATCAATTTTGGTTACCAATATAACCTATATAGTAAAAACAATGTGCCATGTTTCATAAAAATAACTTTATTGTGTGAAAATGTACAAAAATTTCCAAAAGTAAACTTAAAGTGTTCCCGGAAAAACTCGTTTCTTGGTCAACCTTATAGGTTAATAGCAAATTGAGCTATTCAAATTTGAAGCATTTAATGAAAATTCGCTACCATAACGCACTTGCTGCGTCCCGAATTTCTTTTCTTACAAACATGCATCGCTGAAAAATTCAAAAATGCAATAACATAAGGCGTGTTTGATTAAAAAAAAAGAAAATTTGTATCACCAACGACTTATGGGCCATCCTGTGATTGTAGAAATATTTTTTTAAGATGTAGCTCAAGACACCCTATAATTAATATATACAAATTTTCTTCATATCTTGTATAATAACGGATATATTGAGCTTTATTGATTTTTTACGAAAATTCGACAAAAATTATATACCATTAAACGATAAACTCTAAAGCTAAGGCTACTGCCAAGCATCAGAGAAAGGGTCTATTTGAAATGAATTTTCTGGAAACATTTTAGTAAAATGAAGGACAATGACGGTTGAAACTAAGACTTCAGAGTTTGTAAAAGATCCTTCTTGAGACATTTGATTTCCATAGCCCGTATTAGATTCAAGTTCTTTGCCTAAATGTTGCCGATTTTGACGTTTTAAATCGCAACTTTGACGTTTTGAGGAAAACCCCAATTTATTTTTCTTTAAATGCCTATAACTTTTTTGTCTTTTGACCTACATAGCTAAATTTTGGTAGGTGGCTTACCTATAAGGATATTAACTAGCGTACCAAATTTGGTTGCCCTTACTTTGTTAATTCCGGAGATATAATTTTTTTTCGAAAGAAAACACAAAATTTTCCGGGAAAACCTGGGCAGATTTTCCTGGCTTACGAACTTATCCAAGCCATTTGCAAAAGGAATTTTTCCACCAAATTTAGTCAAAATCGGCCTATTATTTTTTGAGTTATCGGTGTGATACATATATATATATATATATATATATATATATATATATATATATATATATATATATATATATATATATATATATATATATATATATATATATATATATATATATATATATATATATATATATATATATATATATATATATATATAAACATATAAAAATTGAAACGGACCCCGGATATGTGTTCTAGGGGGCCTAGTTCGCGGTCATTTGAAGAAATTTTTTCAAAATTCAAAAGTCGGGATCTCCTCATTAGTGAATTTTTTTTAAGAAAATTCACTAAAAATTGAGCTACGGCAATTTTTTAAATTAATTCAGCCACTATTTGAGAGCGCCCTATACACGACATCTTGATTTTTTTGACAAATAATATAGTTCCGCTACTTATTGGTAAAAATGCCGTAACACAATTTTTTGATGTGTGCCAAAAACGTGAAAAGTTGCAAAACAATTGAAATAATTGGAAAACTGTAAAAGATGTCAATTTTCTCGTACAAACCGGCATTATAATTTGATGGAAAATGCAAAAATACAATAATATGTTCAATCACCAACGACTTACGAGCCATCCATATTTTTTCTTGTATCTTGTATAATAACAGATATATTGAGCTGTACTATATATATATATATATATATATATATATATATATATATATATATATATATATATATATATATATATATATATATATATATATATATATATATATATAATCCACTAGGCAAATTTACAACAGATGTTCAAAATAAGACCCATTTTGTTCAATGCACAATTAAAATCTTTGTCTAACTGACCGTTTGGCACGTTCTAGGTGGTGAACTCTTATTTCTGTACAGGCATTTTCAATTCTTAGAATTAGTTCTTCCCTGGTTTCATCGGGAGTTGCATACGCTTTTTCCTTTCAGAACCCCCACATAAAAAAATCAAGAGGGGTTAGGTCAGGAGATTGTGGGGACTACGCTACCGGTCCACCAAGACCACTTGCCACCATAGTTGGTGTTTCTAACGTTGTTGCTGTAATGAGCTGGACAACCATCCAGTTGGAACCAAACCATTCTTAAAGCTAGTGGAATATCTACCTACATACCGGCATATTTTGTTTGCAGAATGTGTAAGAAGTTTTCAGAATTTATTCGGTGTGGTACAAATACGGTCTAAATAAATAGTAGTTGTCTAACAATAAAGTTTTTTTCATGATGGTACATGGTTTCTACTATAAAGCTTATACTCTCTACCTAAACACACTTGCTGCGCCAGACTTTTTTTAACATTATCTAAATTACAATTATTTGTTGCAAACATTTAAATGAAAATTCGCTACCTCATAGCATTTGCTGCGTCCAGACGTTTTTAACTTATTCATTATTTAAATTACAATTATTTGTTTGAAACATTTTTATGAAAATTCGCTACCTCATAGCACTTGTTCCGTCCATACTTTTTTTTACCTTATTCATTATTTAAATATGAACCTCGGTGGTTCAGAGGTAAGAACGTGTGCCTTTGAACCGAAGGGTACTGGGTTCGATCCCGGCGTACTCCTTTCACTTTTTCAGTACAAACTGTAAAATTAACATCAACCGAGGTTCTGGCATTGTATTTGAGCAAGTTGAATGTCTGCACGTTCCGCCCTTCGGAGGGGGCGTAAAGCCGTCGGTCCCGTGTCCATGAGATGTTGGGCACGTTAAAGATCCCTACCCTCCTTACAGAAAGACAGGGGTTCGGCAAAATTTCCAGGATAGTGAGGTGAAACTGCTCCCTGGCGTCGGTGATTGGCCATAGTCGCGGAAATAGGCCGACGTTAAAGAAACAAAACACACACACATTATTTAAATTACAATTAATTGTTGGAAACATTTTACTTCCACATCGTCACAACGTGTGGAAGTATGGCATCGGCGACAAAAATTTCAAAAATTTTTTTTCGCTTAAACGTAAAAAGGGTGAAAAAATATAGAAGACATGATTTGGGAAGGTCAAATTTTTTGTCTGTCGGTCGGTAGGTGTGTAGGTCTGCCCGTTTGTAGCCACGAAAACGTTAGAACGAATTGAGATATCGTCTTCAAATTTGGTATACAGTTAGCACCCGACAAACTAACGCTTCGGATTGTTTTCGGGTAAAATCGCTTCAGAGGGTAGGGGATGAATGGGGAGTGATTTGGTGAAAATTGACATTTTTTCGTTAAAACTCGAGTAATATAACGTTTTATGGTTTTTGTATTGGAAAACTTTCAGTTTCATAAAACATCTGGTATTCTGTGCTGAAATTAAATTAGGGGTAGAATGTGTGCGGGTGGAGTATTGTTGACAAAAAGTTCGAATTTTTTATTGCTAAAACGGTGTAAAAAGTCTCAAAGCAGATAGAAAACTGTAATGAAACTTGTTTTTTCTGTTTGTCGGTCTGTCGGCATGTACGTATGTCTGTTAGTAGGCGCAATAACTTTCGAACGAATTAAGATATCATCTTTAAATTTGGTATCCAGTTAGCACCCGACAAAGGAACGCTTCAAATTGTTTTTGGGTAAGACAGCTTCAGAGGGTGGGGGATAAATAAGGAGTGCTTTGGTGAAAATTGACATTTTTTCAATAAAACTCTAGAAATATAACGTTTTAGTGTTTAGTTATTAGAAAACTTTTAATTTCATCAAACATCTGGTATTCTGTGCTGAAATTAAATTAGGGGTTGAATGTGTAGGGGTGGACTATTCTTGAAAAAAAAATTCGATTTTTTTGCTAAAACGGCGTAAAAAGTCTCAAAACATAGAGAAAACTTGATTCTGGAACGAAATTTTTTTTGTCTATCCGTCGGTCTGTCGGCATGTACGTCTGCGCAATAACTTTCGAACGAATTGAGATATCATTTTCAAATTTGGTATCCAGTTAGCACCAGACAAAGGAGCGCTTACAATTGTTTTTGGGTAAGACCGCTGTATGGGGTAGGGGATAAATAAGGGATGATTTGGTGAAAATTTTTGCAGTAACACGCGAGTAATATAACGTTTCAAAAGTTTATGGGTAAAGGAATACAAATATTTTCTTTGTGGTCAAGTCATGGGCGCTGAATTTATTCCATGAGGATGTCTTTCTGAACAGAATAAATTATCACAGCTATGTGGAAGTTATGATTCAATTTGCAGCACTATTTATCAAAATTCGCTACAATGAGGCGCTTGCTGCGTTCACATCTTTTAAGTATTGATTATGTAACAACTTGATTTAGATTTTAAAATGACGCAGACTTGGATGCCTGACCGGTTATAATGTTATCACCTCCGTAGTAACCATCATTTGCCAGGAAGGATAAAAAAATTATATACATTGATAACTCATACCAATACTAATCATAAGAGTCATAATAAAACAGGAAATAATTAACACTAATGAAACATACATGTTTTGCTAATGCAATAGAATAATGTTGATAAGTTGTATTATTACGGGTAGTTTTAGTTTTTTGTTTATGAAGTAGTTCATGAAAGGTAAAGCCTATGTGTCACCCCGTATATTTGTCAAGAAATTAAATTGCGTTTTCACAAACTTCTCAAAAATATATAACATTACGAATCTATTGTAATAAACAACGAAAAAATTCCCAATTTCCATAATTTCGCATTCAAAATTTTGCTGTAGGCCATGCAAAATAATAATCTTTTGAAAGTCTTTATTTTTGTATAAAATAATTTTTCATTGAAATTCTAAAGTCAGGTCAGGTCAGGTCAGGAAAACTTGAAACATTTCAAAATTTTCGTCTGCGGCGCCGCTGGTTACTAATAGGCAATCTTATTCACGAACCCTGTGCCCATCCATGTAAGGCACCCACCAGCCGCCACTGCTCGTATGCACACCACGAGGGCTTACAGCCTAAATACTATCGTACCGTGGGTGTTGACAAGGAGAAAAGAGGCAACTTGTTAATTCTGGACTTGAAGGTTTGGAGGTTCGGAGGAGAAGGAAAAACATGTGCCGGCAAGGAATTCCACAACTTGGAAGTCCTCGGGACAAAAGAGCGCGCATAACAAGATGTTCTATGTCTGGTGACCTGGACAGTAAAAGGATGCATTCGCTCTGTTCGCCTGGTAGATCTGGTGGGGGAACTATGGAGGAAAGCTCCTCTGAGCAGTGCCCGTGCAGATATCTATAAAAGAGAGTGAGTTCACCAACGGCACGTCGGTGGGCAAGGGATGGCAGCCTTTGAGTCAGGGTAGGGTCACCGATGAGACGTATAGCTCTCTTTTGAATTGAGTCCAGGATAGCGAGTGTAGAGGCGGCAGCTGCTCCCCAGATGTGGGAGCAGTATTCGAGGTTTGGCCTTATTTGTGAAGTATATAAGGTATAGAGATTAGCTGGTGAAAAGTATTTGCGAGCCCGGAAGACGAAACCTAATTTTTTAGCAGCCGCTTCTGCAATTGATGTGACATGTTGGTGCCAATTAAGATTTCGATCCACAGAAATGCCAACAAGAGAAAAGGACTCATTACTTTGAATAACTTGGTTGTTCATTGTGATGGGTCTAGGGCTGGTATATCTCTTATGAGAAAGAAAGAAAGACTGAGATTTGGTGGATTGTACAAGATTTCTACTTCCCCAGTCTAATGTTTTTTGGAGATCCACGGAGACAGAACCCTCCATGAGTCTGGGATCCTCATCTAATTGGGCTAAAGAGACAGGCTTAGAATATTGTATATTTGAGTGGAGGGTGCTGTCGTCCGCGTAACTATGAACTGGGTTGGATGTGCTAGAGATGAGGTCATTGATGTGGAGAAGAAACAAAGTAGGGGCTAAAGCTGAACCTTGAGGAACTCCTGCATTAATTGGATATAGTTTAGAGGAATGGCCATCCACAACAACATAAATGCTCCTGGTGGAGAGAAAATTTGCTGTCCAGGTACAAAGTTTTGGTGGTAGGCCATAGGCCGGAAGTTTATTAAGCAGCGCTGCATGCCAGACCTGGTCGAATGCTTTGGATATGTCTAGAGCAACAATCTGAGATTCACAGTGTAGTTCCATACACTTGTTCCAAAAATGGGTGACAAAGGAAAGGAGGTCGGCAGTCCATCTGAGCTGACGGAATCCATACTGCCTGTCGTTGATTAGACTGTGTTTTTCAAGAAATTTTAGTAATTCGGTGTTTATATACTTTTCCATCACTTTAGAGACGATTGAAAAGGAGAGAAATAGGCCTGTAGTTGCTAGGAAGCGCTTTGTATCCTTTCTTGGGGATGGGTTGTACTCGATCAGTTTTCCAGTTACTAGGGAATATGCCTTTATTGTAAGATATCTGAAACAGACGAGTCAGGACAGGAGCAAGTTCTGGTACGCATTTTTTGAGAACAATTGCTGGGATCTCGTCAAGGCCAGAGGCTTTCCTGGTATTAAGAGAAGAGAGCATCTTTCGTACCTTTTTAGTTTTGAAAATGATATCCGTCATTTTATGCGCTACATTGGGGACTGTTGGTGGTTGAACATTTGGAGGTGGGTTAAGAGTAGAATTGCCGGCGAACAACGAAGCAAAAAGTTCAGCCTTGTCCAGGGCGATAGAAACAATTTCATCCCCTGAGACAAGAGGTGGGAACGTGCTTTTGCAGAAATTATTTAGAGTCGAGAAGGGTTTGCCGCCGTTGGAGCTTAAGATGACTTTGTTTTTGATGTGGTTATTAAACGAGTTTTTTGCCTCAGAAAGAATGCGGACATAGTGGTTTCTTGCTTCGTTAAATGCTTGACGATTTTCTTGACTGGGATTTTGTAGAAGCGTTTTGTGAGCTTTGATCTTTTCAAGTCTGACCTTGTCACAGGATTTAGAAAACCAGGGCTTTTGAGTGGCTGAAGAGGTTTTCTGTGTACGTGGAATAAATAATTCCATGCCAGCTTGGATAATTTCGGTGATGTTTTGTGAGATATCAGAGGGGTCAGGATGAGAGAAGCAGACAGACGCCCATGGAAATGAGGCAAAGAAATCCCGCATTTCGTCCCAGTTTGCAGAGATGTAGTGCCGAGCGATACGTGGGTGTGATGACTGTGTGACCTCGGGTTGCATTGCGCAGGAAGCAGTGACCATGCCGTGGTCTGAGCGACCAAGGGGGGCGGTGACTGATATCTTATAGCATTTAGGTTTTGTAGTAAGAAGGAGATCCAAGGGATTTGAGCTGTGTGTTGGGATACGAGGAAAGTAAGTAGGTTGCTGAACCATATTGGCTAAAGAATTGCTGATTGCAAAGGCCTCCGCTGCTCTCCCTTGTGGATCGGTTTTTGAAGATCCTAGCCATTCCTTATTATGGACATTGAAGTCACCAAGAATAGTGACCTCGGAGGAAGGATATTTAGAAATCAGATAGTCGGTTTTTTCAGAAAGGTAGTCGAAGAGCTGGACAAAGTTGTTGTCAGAAGGTGACCGGTAAATGCAACAGATGAATTTTGTTGCAGCCCTGAGAGAGAGTTTTATCCATAGTATATCTTTTCTTCCAGCTTCTAAATTGGGGAGGGTAGATTTCTACGGACGTACGCGCACACGCCTCCATGCAATCGAAACGAAGTAAGGAGTTCATACCCCGGGAAATTAAGCTGATTAGTGGCTGTTTTAGCACTGATTTGGGTTTCGGTGAGGAAGAGGAGTTGGGGCCTGTTAGCCTGGAGGAAATGGTGGACGGAGTTCAGGCTAGAATTTAGGCCACATATATTCGAAAGGGATATGTTAAATCTTGATGTTGGCGCCCCCTGTACACCCCTCTCCCGGAGATCCGAATGGAGGGGTATTTCACCTCCGGAATCTTTTGTACAAGGAGGAGCCATCATCATTTTTGCTTATAAGGGAAACCGATTCATACACCAGAACCGGAAACGTCCGTTGGGACCTCACCGGTCCCTTGATGTATGGGGTGGTACCTCCTCGGGCGTGAAAAAAATCCTTTACTATTACGTAAAGGAAAGTTCCACTACCACCTGCCATGGATTGAATTGGATCAATGTCTACCCCTTTAAAAATAAGAATAATAAAGGGACTATCAATTGTCCAATAGTTATGCTTTTCGACATACTAGGAGGATACAAAACATTATCATTTTGCATCCATGCCTATTTCACTTATAATCCATCATCGTGAGCGATCCTGTATATCTAAATAAAGCACATTATGCTCAGTTGGAAAGGCTAAGACAGAACTTTTTTTTAAACACCCTTTATTCAGAACATCCAACAATGGCAATGAATACGTCACTATAATAAACACAAAAAATCATCCACATTTCTGGCACACTTACTTAAGCAAGGTATACCAAATTTTAAAAATTCACAGTTTAAAAACTTTTTACAAATATCCATACATATATTAATAATAAAGTCAGCGTTCGTCATGGTAAATAAAACACAAAAACAACATGCATGAATTAGACTAGACAAACACACATGGATGCAATCAATAATGCTAATGTAAACACATATTAAAGCAGCAATAAGCTTCACTTATTCCATAAACATGGAACAATAAAAAAATCAGACAGAGTATAGAAAGACTCCGATTCCAAAAACTGTTTAGGTTTTATTTTTAAAACAGACACAACGCAGTCTCTAAGGTTCTTCGGAAGGTGATTATAAATCCTTATTATGGATGATGTTACACTTTTTTTGCAACACTGTTAATTTTGTCTCATCTTCCAACAAAACAGCATCTCTTCTAGTGTTGTAAGCATGAGTGCGTTCCCTGCACAAAAACATTGAATATTTGTTTCTTAAAAACATTACACATTCTAAAATATAAACACTTATAAGTGTTAACATTCTGTATTTTATAAAAGACGGTTTGCAACTCTCCGTCTGTCGAAGACCAAAAATAGCCCTTATACATTTTTTTGCAGCCTAAATATTCTAATTGCGTCAACAGTTTCCCCAGAAAATTATCCCATACTTGATTATGGAATTTATATATGCATGATATACCCCTATGCAGGTTTCAATTGAAACATTGTTCCTTAAGACTTTTAGTTGGTAGCACTCTAGGTGCTAACGAATTTATTTGCGACACCCATGTCAGCCTGGAGTCCAACAATAAGCCCAAAAATTACTGTTTCGTTACATTTTATTAATGCGCCTGGTTTACAGCTGATAATATGTGATCCATCACTTTGGTAAGATGTTCGAAATGTAAGTATATTAGTCTTTTCTAGATTTAAAGTTAGGGAGTTGTTTAAAATCCAACTTTCTAAAGCTTTTAATGAAATGGTAGTTTTTACTTTCAGGTCCTTGACATTAGGTGACGATACAATTACTGAAGTGTCATCCGCGAAGGACACAACCTCATCATCAATCTCGGCCGCGTAGGTTGTTAACATAAACAAGAAACAGAAGCGGACCCAAAACTGAACCCTAAGGTACCCCCTAATAACTAATTCCCAGTCAGAAGTTAACTCCATCCCTTCAGAGTCTACTATGGAAACCTGTTGCTGTCTATTTTGTAAATATCAACATAGAAGTTGCCAAAGGACACCACGGACACCCGCCTCGAACAGTCTCTCTTTTAATAAGTTATGGTCCACTGCATCGAATGCCTTTCACAAGTCCAAAAAGTTGCCGTTTACTTTTTGTTTCTTATTAAGTAAGTTACATATTTTATCTAAAAATTGATAGATGGCTCGTGCAGTGGATCTTCCTTTCATATATCCTTTTTGTTTAGGAGATAAAATTTTAAATTTCTGGAAAAAAATCTAATTGTTATTATCTTTTCAAAAAATTTTGATATACTGCTTAAAGGAGCTATAGGTCTATTGTTTCCCTGGTCACTTCTAGGACCTTTTTTTATGAAATAAAATTATTTGTCCTTTCTTTAGTTCTTCAGGAAACTGTCCGGTATTTATACTTTTATTCACAAAGTATGCAATAGGTACTGCTATGTAGTCTTTTACAGATTTTAAAACTTTTACAGAAAATTTGTCTCGTCTTACAGAACGTGTATTTTTAAACTCATTTATTACCCTGTTTGCATTATTTGACACCTATGCTTTTTTTTACACAAATGAATAAACTGCAAATTTATTTCATCTAACACTGTGTATGTTATCAGTTTATGTTATTATATCCTCAATTTTAAATTTTTGATTAGCTGAATGCCTACCTGTAAGAGTTTTTTATCACCTTCCATGTTGCTTTATTCTTCTTGTCTGCCTTACTTATGCAAGGGCGACGTTTTTTTTTTATATATAAGATATATATTGAATAATAGTGAACGCAACCCTTCGATGACACACCCAAACAATATATATATAATAGTAAACAATAGAAGTAACCTATTAAAATAATAGCAATCGACTAACGGTCACATAATATAATTACATAGCTCAACAGTAAATCACCAGTCGATATTTTACTTAGCAGTTGTGTTATCTACTTAAGAGTAATCATGCAAAAGGCAAAGGTCTATTACTTGTCAGAATGATGGCGAACCCTTAATGCACGGGCGTAATGAGTCGGGCGAGCGGGTGCCAAATGTGTCCAGTAACAACATCACTAACCTGTAATTAAAAATATACCTGAACACACCATTGTTCATCTAAAGCACAACCTAATATATATATATATATATATATATATATATATATATATATATATATATATATATATATATATATATATATTATATATATATATATATATATACGAGGGTCATTCAATTATTAATTTATCAATCAATTACATGCTCCACTGAGCGACTCAACATCAACAACCATTTATACTCAAAGCTCCACTGAGCAACTTCAACATTAACAGCATTTCCTACTCAAGGCTACACTGAGCCACATCATCTCTCAACAGCGCACATCAGTGCCTCGGAACTGCTTCTCAACTCTAACTGCTCAACCATTAGTTTCTCAAACAATAATTACTCAGACAATAATAATTACTCAAGTAGTTACTCACACGATAGTTAGTCAAATAATTATCACTTAAACATTAGTTACTTAAATAATAATTTCTAAAACAATAGTTTAGCCTGTGTGTTTTGTTTGGGTGCCGTACCCGACACCAGGTCAGTGCCGGCTTCCACATGTGCAATGAGGCACAGTTCAATGCCTCACCTCGAGTGCTCGTAACTGTCAGAGTTGGATACCGAGAAGTGCAATGGGCACAGGATACACACTCCAGGGTGTGCCCTTCTCCAAGTAGCCCAACTCCTACACTGGGACTGACACGTGCAATGAGACCAACGGGTGAACTGACCACAGTGTCTCGGTCAAGCTACCAGATCGACCAAAAAGCAACAACGGTACCACCGTGAATACTGAAAAGTGCAATGGACGCATCGGAGTATTCTCTACGACGTGTCCTCTCCAATATCCAGCTATCGACGGGAGTAGGTGCAATGGATACCTGGAGCAAGCTCAACTGTACCCCTACCGAAATCCATCGATGCAAACAAACAACCATGTTGCGATTACGTAACCTGGGCCTAACCCCAACGCCTCTACCAGTATGACGCCCTACTGGGTGAGCAAACAGCGGAGGTGTCCCTCACACCTTCCAAACTATCATGAATTTACTTTCAAATAGACTCTACTTTATTTACTCTAAACAAACTGACATAATTCAACTCTTACTTAATTTATGAATATTGACTTAACCTCGTATAAGTAACAAACGTAATTCAAACTTGGCCTTGTCTTAAATTATGTCATAAAGCCCCTTTATTTAAATCAGATTACTTGTCAATTTATAACTTGCCTCGTATAAATAATAAATGCAATCTAACTTAGCTTTTTCTCAAATTATTTCATACAGCTCCTTTATTTGAATATGATAATTACTTCTCAATCTATAACTTATCCTCGTATAAATAATAAACGTAATCTAACTTAGCTATTTCTCAAATTATTTCATAAAGCTCCTTTATTTGAATATGATAATTACTTCTCAATCTATAACTTATCATCGTATAAATAATAAACTGACTTTGAACTCTAGCTACAATTTATTTTCATATAAACTAGTTATTAAATGATTTCCTAAAACCACCCTTAATCATATACTTACTGAAATTGCTCCTCAATGTATAACTCAAACAAATAAGAACAGGTACAATAAACAAACAACAAGTCATGTTCAATGAGCATTCACTCACCTGAATAAATGTATATATAACGTGCACTGTAAATGTCACTAATATCGAGCATATTTTAATGCAGCTCAGGTCATGGTTCACGCACAAATGTGCTGGTATGCTTTACTTCAAACTAGTCCTCAAGTTTATAGATAAAGACGGTGTGAATAGTGTGAGGCCCTGGATTCTAAGAGATATAGTATTAAGACGCTATCTGAACTACATTGCAACCCCACAGCATGTGTTTCGTTCCGTAAACAATTTTTAAGCGCGTCTGGCTCAACTAACACTTTAGTTTTAATGGGACCACATATGTAAAACTTAACGTGAAACTTGTTCACATATTGCCGTGTCTATTTAATACCTACAGAGAATTTTCATAATAAAATAGCTTTATGAGCAGGGTGAGAAAATACATTTCTTACATTCGACCATCCTGAACTTCATCTCGTCCCGAGATGACTCCTCGTTAATGCTGTCAACAAAGGTGTCGACAGATCTACCTCATGATCTTCGCTATTACTTTAGGTATCACCAGATACTTCCTTTACTGTCTTCTTTAGCTTCACATCATTGTAATCCACAACTCTAGAACACCATAGCATTGGTGCAAGTTTGTCGTGTCTTGGAGTGACACAATGGTCATCAGACTAAAATCCATTGACCACAGAATCTCATTTTTTTGGCACAACTAGGTATTTCTAGTTTCCTTTCTGGTACACAACCTAAATAACTTTAGACCACGGTGGTATCCTTGCCTCAATACATCATATGTTTCTCTTGAGAGACTGTCATATTTTCTGTAGCTCTCCTTCTTAATGCAACTTTAATGAAGAAATCGTAGTACGAAGCTGACTTGGTACTTCACCGATAGTTTTACATAAACCACTATTCACTGTAGAACTCAATCCGACTAACTCAACATCCAATTTCATCAACTTTATTCAAAGTTGGGCTCAGTCAGATGATCAAGGTGGTTTAGTTGAACCTACACATTGCCTGTTTTCTTAAAAAAAAAAAAAACCAAAAGCTCTGATTTCTTTGTGAGGCCACTGATTTAAACTGCAATTGATAGTTCGACACTGCATACGTGACGGATCTATTTTGTAAAAGAAGCTGTTCTCCACCTCCTGAATAAATGTGTATATATATATATATATATATATATATATATATATATATATATATATATATATATATATATATATATATATATATATATATATATATATACAGGCTGTTTCAAAAAACATGCACAATCGCTCGTGGGGCAATTCCTTACTAAAAAATAAGAAAAAAAGTTCCTGTGCACATGGGCCCGGAAACGCATAGTTTCCAATATACAGGGTGTTGAATTTTTTTTTTATTTTTTATTTTTTATAAATAATTTCAAAACCACTGGATTGATTTTAATGAAACTTGGAACTTGAGAGTGTATTATGAAAGTGCATATTTTCAAGTGAAAATCTGCTTACAACTGCGTCAGTGGCGTGCGTACGGGGTAACTGTAAAAATTCATTTGGGGAAAAAATATGTGCGCCACTGTCTTTTTCCAATTTTGATACATCAGTTATGAAGCTTATTACATAAGCCACAAAAGCTGCCTCTTGGTATTTTTTCGTTCAGGGTATCCCCTAGGAGATATGATTAATTTTATAAAAAGGGGCAAAATACCGATTCGTTGGAGTAATGAAAACAGTAATCGTAAAGTGCCATGAAACTATAATTTTTGACAGTTCTCTAAATTCTACAATTTTGAAGTGCTTTGTAGGCGTCAAAAGAGTTTTCGTGCTATTCTTTAAATTTTGATACGGTGCAGTATTTTCGTTTTTAGTTATTTGTTGATACTGAGCTGCTCATTAATATTATTTCGTCCTCTCAAGATGGTTTTCATTAAGTACACTTCAGCGGATTTGACTGATATGTTGTTAATTTATGGACAAACAAATCAAAATGCTAGACAAGCTGTGCGAGTTTATCAGGAAACTTATCCGCAAAGAAGAATTCCTGACAAAAATATTTTCCCACGTATTGTAAGACATTTGAGAGAAACTGGTTCTTTAAAACCTTTAAAACTGACTTTGGACGCAGAAGATACCGCCGAACTGTACGAGTTGAAGAGGCAATATTAAATAGAGTTGAACGTGATCCTAGTACAAGTACGAGAATTATTGCCACCGAACTGGGTAATATTTCGGCATCATCGGTTCACAGAACTCTGAAGGATCAAAGTTTATATCCCTATCATTTTACATGTGTCCAGGAACTTCTACCTAGAGACTTTCAACCAAGGGTAATGTTTTGTCAGTGGTTCTTAAACAAACTTAGGCACGACCAACATTTTTCTAAACGTGTACTATTTACTGATGAGGCGTCATTTACGCGAAAAGGTATCGTAAATTTTCACAATTTACATACATGGGCCGATGAAAACCCACACTCTCTAAGAGTTGCAAATTCGCAGTATCAATTTTCCATCAATATTTGGGCTGCTATTATTGAAAATCACATAATTGGTCCTGTTGTTCTACCGAATCGTCTTGACCATGAATCATATTTAAAGTTTTTACAAAATGATTTGCCGTTGTTACTACCGCTTTTTATGAGAAATGGTACAATGTGGTTCCAGCATGATGGTGCGCCCGCACATTTTGCAGCAGTTGTAAGAACATATTTAGCCAACACATACGGTCACCGATGGATTGGTCGTGGAGGTCCGGTGTCATGGCCACCTCGATCTCCGGACCTGAATCCTCTCGATTTTTATTTGTGGGGTCATTTAAAAGAAATAGTGTATAAAACACCAGTAAATACACGAGGAGAATTGTTGGGAAGAATAGAATATGCATTTGACAGCATTAGAGAAGATCAAAATATTTGCAGAAGAGTAAGAAGATCTTTGCGCAGAAGGTTAAATAATTGTAACGACGCTAATGGTGGTCACTTTCAACATTTTCTTTACCTTTGTTATTAAAGTCAATTGAGTAATGTACAAAAAAACAAGAGTTTGGAAAAATTATGGTGTCTTTACGATTACTTTTTTCATTTTAGTGAATTTTCGTAGAAAAAATTCACTAATGGGGAGATCCCGACTTTTGAATGTTGAAAAAATTTTTGCAAATGAGTGCGAACTAGGACCCCTAGAACCCATATCCGGGGTTAGTTTCAATTTTTATATGTTTATATATATATATATATATATATATATATATATATATATATATATATATATATATATATATATATATATATATATATATATATATATATATTATATATATATATATATATATATATATATATATATATATATATATATATATATATATATATATATATATATATATATATATATGTATCACACCGATAACTCAAAAAATAATGGGCCGATTTTGATAAAATTTGGCACGTACGTTTCTTTTGTAAATAGCTTGGATAAGTTCGTTAGTCAGGAAAATCGGACGAGGTTTTCCGGGAAAATTTTGAGTTTTCATTCGAAAAAAATTCTTATCTCAAAAAGTAATAAGACGATTTTAATAAAATTTGGCATGTACCTTCCTTTTATAAATGGCCTTAATAAGTTTGTTAGCCAGGAAAATCGGACGAGGTTTTCCGGGAAAATTTTGAGTTTTCATTCAAAAAAAAATTTTATCTCAAAGAATAATGAGCCTATTTTGATAAAATTTGGCATGTACCTTCCTTTTGTAAATGTCTTTGATAAGTTAGTGAATCAGAAAAATCGGACGAGGTTTTCCGAAAAAATTTTGAGTTTTCATTTGAAAAAAATTTTTATCTTAAAAGATAAAAACTCTATGATAACCAAATTTGGTAGGTACGTTTACGATATAAAAAGTAAACTATACGCCAAAATTTAGATTTCTATGTTACAAGAAAAAAAATTTATAATAAAATATTTTGTGCCAGATCATTTTTATGAAAATTCACTACCATAACGCACTTGCTGCGTCTTCGACTTTTTTTATTTTTATTTTTTATTTATCATTTTTTATCAATGTTTGTAATATTCATTTCAATGTTTATCACCAATAAGTTTTACGTAGGTTAGTTATTTGCACGTTTATTGCTGTAATGTTTACTGTATGTTTTGTTTTTCATATTCTTATGGTTGCAGTAAACATTTATTATTTTTATTATTATTATTATTACGCCGACTAATCGGTACTTTGCCCCTTTTTATAAAATTAATCATATCTCCTAGGGGATACCCTGAACG
The DNA here is from genome assembly GCA_964006375.1 of Tillus elongatus. Classification (NCBI taxonomy): domain Eukaryota; kingdom Metazoa; phylum Arthropoda; class Insecta; order Coleoptera; family Cleridae; genus Tillus; species Tillus elongatus. Next base: position 292,024,022 of record OZ023262.1, on the reverse strand, counting down.
AAAAAATACCAAGAGTTAGCTTTTGTGGCTTATGTAATAAGCTTCATAACTGATGTATCAAAATTGGAAAAAGACAGTGGCGCACATATTTTTTCCCCAAATGAATTTTTACAGTTACCCCGTACACACGCCACTGACGCAGTTGTAAGCAGATTTTCACTTGAAAATATGCACTTTCATAATACACTTTCTAGTTCCAAGTTTCATTAAAATCAATCAAGTGGTTTTGAAATTATTTATAAAAAATTTAAAAAAAAATTAAAATTCAACTCCCTGTATATTGGAAACTATGCGTTTCCGGGCCCATGTGCACAGGAACTTTTTTCTTATTTTTTAGTAAGGAATTGCCCCACGAGCGATGGTGCATGTTTTTTGAAACAGCCTGTATGTATATATATATATATATATATATATATATATATATATATATATATATATATATATATATATATATATATATATATATATATATATAACGTGCACTGTAAATGTCACTAATATCGAGCATATTTTAATGCAGCTCAGGTCATGGTTCACGCACAAATGTGCTGGTATGCTTTACTTCAAACTAGTCCTCAAGTTTATAGATAAAGACGGTGTGAATAGTGTGAGGCCCTGGATTCTAACAGATATAGTATTAAGACGCTATCTGAACTACATTGCAACCCCACAGCATGTGTTTCGTTCCGTAAACAATTTTTAAGCGCGTCTGGCTCAACTAACACTTTAGTTTTAATGGGACCACATATGTAAAACTTAACGTGAAACTTGTTCACATATTGCCGTGTCTATTTAATACCTACAGAGAATTTTCATAATAAAATAGCTTTATGAGCAGGGTGAGAAAATACATTTCTTACATTCGACCATCCTGAACTTCATCTCGTCCCGAGATGACTCCTCGTTAATGCTGTCAACAAAGGTGTCGACAGATCTACCTCATGATCTTCGCTATTACTTTAGGTATCACCAGATACTTCCTTTACTGTCTTCTTTAGCTTCACATCATTGTAATCCACAACTCTAGAACACCATAGCATTGGTGCAAGTTTGTCGTGTCTTGGAGTGACACAATGGTCATCAGACTAAAATCCATTGACCACAGAATCTCATTTTTTTGGCACAACTAGGTATTTCCAGTTTCCTTTCTGGTACACAACCTAAATAACTTTAGACCACGGTGGTATCCTTGCCTCAATACATCATATGTTTCTCTTGAGAGACTGTCATATTTTCTGTAGCTCTCCTTCTTAATGCAACTTTAATGAAGAAATCGTAGTACGTAGCTGACTTGGTACTTCACCGATAGTTTTACATAAACCACTATTCACTGTAGAACTCAATCCGACTAACTCAACATCCAATTTCATCAACTTTATTCAAAGTTGGGCTCAGTCAGATGATCAAGGTGGTTTAGTTGAACCTACACATTGCCTGTTTTCTTAAAAAAAAAAAAAAACCAAAAGCTCTGATTTCTTTGTGAGGCCACTGATTTAAACTGCAATTGATAGTTCGACACTGCATACGTGACGGATCTATTTTGTAAAAGAAGCTGTTCTCCACCTCCTGAATAAATGTGTATATATATATATATATATATATATATATATATATATATATATATATATATATATATATATATATATATATATATATATATATATATATATATATATATATATACAGGCTGTTTCAAAAAACATGCACAATCGCTCGTGGGGCAATTCCTTACTAAAAAATAAGAAAAAAAGTTCCTGTGCACATGGGCCCGGAAACGCATAGTTTCCAATATACAGGGTGTTGAATTTTTTTTTTATTTTTTATTTTTTATAAATAATTTCAAAACCACTGGATTGATTTTAATGAAACTTGGAACTTGAGAGTGTATTATGAAAGTGCATATTTTCAAGTGAAAATCTGCTTACAACTGCGTCAGTGGCGTGCGTACGGGGTAACTGTAAAAATTCATTTGGGGAAAAAATATGTGCGCCACTGTCTTTTTCCAATTTTGATACATCAGTTATGAAGCTTATTACATAAGCCACAAAAGCTGCCTCTTGGTATTTTTTCGTTCAGGGTATCCCCTAGGAGATATGATTAATTTTATAAAAAGGGGCAAAATACCGATTCGTTGGAGTAATGAAAACAGTAATCGTAAAGTGCCATGAAACTATAATTTTTGACAGTTCTCTAAATTCTACAATTTTGAAGTGCTTTGTAGGCGTCAAAAGAGTTTTCGTGCTATTCTTTAAATTTTGATACGGTGCAGTATTTTCGTTTTTAGTTATTTGTTGATACTGAGCTGCTCATTAATATTATTTCGTCCTCTCAAGATGGTTTTCATTAAGTACACTTCAGCGGATTTGACTGATATGTTGTTAATTTATGGACAAACAAATCAAAATGCTAGACAAGCTGTGCGAGTTTATCAGGAAACTTATCCGCAAAGAAGAATTCCTGACAAAAATATTTTCCCACGTATTGTAAGACATTTGAGAGAAACTGGTTCTTTAAAACCTTTAAAACTGACTTTGGACGCAGAAGATACCGCCGAACTGTACCAGTTGAAGAGGCAATATTAAATAGAGTTGAACGTGATCCTAGTACAAGTACGAGAATTATTGCCACCGAACTGGGTAATATTTCGGCATCATCGGTTCACAGAACTCTGAAGGATCAAAGTTTATATCCCTATCATTTTACATGTGTCCAGGAACTTCTACCTAGAGACTTTCAACCAAGGGTAATGTTTTGTCAGTGGTTCTTAAACAAACTTAGGCACGACCAACATTTTTCTAAACGTGTACTATTTACTGATGAGGCGTCATTTACGCGAAAAGGTATCGTAAATTTTCACAATTTACATACATGGGCCGATGAAAACCCACACTCTCTAAGAGTTGCAAATTCGCAGTATCAATTTTCCATCAATATTTGGGCTGCTATTATTGAAAATCACATAATTGGTCCTGTTGTTCTACCGAATCGTCTTGACCATGAATCATATTTAAAGTTTTTACAAAATGATTTGCCGTTGTTACTACCGCTTTTTATGAGAAATGGTACAATGTGGTTCCAGCATGATGGTGCGCCCGCACATTTTGCAGCAGTTGTAAGAACATATTTAGCCAACACATACGGTCACCGATGGATTGGTCGTGGAGGTCCGGTGTCATGGCCACCTCGATCTCCGGACCTGAATCCTCTCGATTTTTATTTGTGGGGTCATTTAAAAGAAATAGTGTATAAAACACCAGTAAATACACGAGGAGAATTGTTGGGAAGAATAGAATATGCATTTGACAGCATTAGAGATCAAAATATTTGCAGAAGAGTAAGAAGATCTTTGCGCAGAAGGTTAAATAATTGTAACGACGCTAATGGTGGTCACTTTCAACATTTTCTTTAGCTTTGTTATTAAAGTCAATTGAGTAATGTACAAAAAAACAAGAGTTTGGAAAAATTATGGTGTCTTTACGATTACTTTTTTCATTTTAGTGAATTTTCGTAGAAAAAATTCACTAATGGGGAGATCCCGACTTTTGAATGTTGAAAAAATTTTTGCAAATGAGTGCGAACTAGGACCCCTAGAACCCATATCCGGGGTTAGTTTCAATTTTTATATGTTTATATATATATATATATATATATATATATATATATATATATATATATATATATATATATATATATATATATATATATATATATATATATATATATATATGTATCACACCGATAACTCAAAAAATAATGGGCCGATTTTGATAAAATTTGGCACGTACGTTTCTTTTGTAAATAGCTTGGATAAGTTCGTTAGTCAGGAAAATCGGACGAGGTTTTCCGGGAAAATTTTGAGTTTTCATTCGAAAAAAATTCTTATCTCAAAAAGTAATAAGACGATTTTAATAAAATTTGGCATGTACCTTCCTTTTATAAATGGCCTTAATAAGTTTGTTAGCCAGGAAAATCGGACGAGGTTTTCCGGGAAAATTTTGAGTTTTCATTCAAAAAAAAATTTTATCTCAAAGAATAATGAGCCTATTTTGATAAAATTTGGCATGTACCTTCCTTTTGTAAATGTCTTTGATAAGTTAGTGAATCAGAAAAATCGGACGAGGTTTTCCGAAAAAATTTTGAGTTTTCATTTGAAAAAAATTTTTATCTTAAAAGATAAAAACTCTATGATAACCAAATTTGGTAGGTACGTTTACGATATAAAAAGTAAACTATACGCCAAAATTTAGATTTCTATGTTACAAGAAAAAAAATTTATAATAAAATATTTTGTGCCAGATCATTTTTATGAAAATTCACTACCATAACGCACTTGCTGCGTCTTCGACTTTTTTTATTTTTATTTTTTATTTATCATTTTTTATCAATGTTTGTAATATTCATTTCAATGTTTATCACCAATAAGTTTTACGTAGGTTAGTTATTTGCACGTTTATTGCTGTAATGTTTACTGTATGTTTTGTTTTTCATATTCTTATGGTTGCAGTAAACATTTATTATTATTATTATTATTATTACGCCGACTAATCGGTACTTTGCCCCTTTTTATAAAATTAATCATATCTCCTAGGGGATACCCTGAACGAAAAAATACCAAGAGTTAGCTTTTGTGGCTTATGTAATAAGCTTCATAACTGATGTATCAAAATTGGAAAAAGACAGTGGCGCACATATTTTTTCCCCAAATGAATTTTTACAGTTACCCCGTACACACGCCACTGACGCAGTTGTAAGCAGATTTTCACTTGAAAATATGCACTTTCATAATACACTTTCTAGTTCCAAGTTTCATTAAAATCAATCAAGTGGTTTTGAAATTATTTATAAAAAATTTTAAAAAAAATTAAAATTCAACTCCCTGTATATTGGAAACTATGCGTTTCCGGGCCCATGTGCACAGGAACTTTTTTCTTATTTTTTAGTAAGGAATTGCCCCACGAGCGATGGTGCATGTTTTTTGAAACAGCCTGTATATATATATATATATATATATATATATATATATATATATATATATATATATATATATATATATATATATAACGTGCACTGTAAATGTCACTAATATCGAGCATATTTTAATGCAGCTCAGGTCATGGTTCACGCACAAATGTGGAGGCATGCTTTACTTCAAACTAGTCCTCAAGTTTATAGATGAAGACGGTGTGAATAGTGTGAGGCCTTGGAATCTAAGAGATATAGTATTAAGACGCTATCTGAACTACATTGCAACCCCACAGCATGTTTCGTTCCGTAAACAATTTTTAAGCGCGTCTGGCTCAACTAACACTTTAGTTTTAATGGGACCACATATGTAAAACTTAACGTGAAACTTGTTCACATATTGCCGTGTCTATTTAATACCTACAGAGAATTTTCATAATAAAATAGCTTTATGAGCAGGGTGAGAAAATACATTTCTTACATTCGACCATCCTGAACTTCATCTCGTCCCGAGATGACTCCTCGTTAATGCTGTCAACAAAGGTGTCGACAGATCTACCTCATGATCTTCGCTATTACTTTAGGTATCACCAGATACTTCCTTTACTGTCTTCTTTAGCTTCACATCATTGTAATCCACAACTCTAGAACACCATAGCATTGGTGCAAGTTTGTCGTGTCTTGGAGTGACACAATGGTCATCAGACTAAAATCCATTGACCACAGAATCTCATTTTTTTGGCACAACTAGGTATTTCCAGTTTCCTTTCTGGTACACAACCTAAATAACTTTAGACCACGGTGGTATCCTTGCCTCAATACATCATATGTTTCTCTTGAGAGACTGTCATATTTTCTGTAGCTCTCCTTCTTAATGCAACTTTAATGAAGAAATCGTAGTACGAAGCTGACTTGGTACTTCACCGATAGTTTTACATAAACCACTATTCACTGTAGAACTCAATCCGACTAACTCAACATCCAATTTCATCAACTTTATTCAAAGTTGGGCTCAGTCAGATGATCAAGGTGGTTTAGTTGAACCTACACATTGCCTGTTTTCTTAAAAAAAAAAAAACCAAAAGCTCTGATTTCTTTGTGAGGCCACTGATTTAAACTGCAATTGATAGTTCGACACTGCATACGTGACGGATCTATTTTGTAAAAGAAGCTGTTCTCCACCTCCTGAATAAATGTGTATATATATATATATATATATATATATATATATATATATATATATATATATATATATATATATATATATATATATATACAGGCTGTTTCAAAAAACATGCACAATCGCTCGTGGGGCAATTCCTTACTAAAAAATAAGAAAAAAAGTTCCTGTGCACATGGGCCCGGAAACGCATAGTTTCCAATATACAGGGTGTTGAATTTTTTTTTTATTTTTTATTTTTTATAAATAATTTCAAAACCACTGGATTGATTTTAATGAAACTTGGAACTTGAGAGTGTATTATGAAAGTGCATATTTTCAAGTGAAAATCTGCTTACAACTGCGTCAGTGGCGTGCGTACGGGGTAACTGTAAAAATTCATTTGGGGAAAAAATATGTGCGCCACTGTCTTTTTCCAATTTTGATACATCAGTTATGAAGCTTATTACATAAGCCACAAAAGCTGCCTCTTGGTATTTTTTCGTTCAGGGTATCCCCTAGGAGATATGATTAATTTTATAAAAAGGGGCAAAATACCGATTCGTTGGAGTAATGAAAACAGTAATCGTAAAGTGCCATGAAACTATAATTTTTGACAGTTCTCTAAATTCTACAATTTTGAAGTGCTTTGTAGGCGTCAAAAGAGTTTTCGTGCTATTCTTTAAATTTTGATACGGTGCAGTATTTTCGTTTTTAGTTATTTGTTGATACTGAGCTGCTCATTAATATTATTTCGTCCTCTCAAGATGGTTTTCATTAAGTACACTTCAGCGGATTTGACTGATATGTTGTTAATTTATGGACAAACAAATCAAAATGCTAGACAAGCTGTGCGAGTTTATCAGGAAACTTATCCGCAAAGAAGAATTCCTGACAAAAATATTTTCCCACGTATTGTAAGACATTTGAGAGAAACTGGTTCTTTAAAACCTTTAAAACTGACTTTGGACGCAGAAGATACCGCCGAACTGTACGAGTTGAAGAGGCAATATTAAATAGAGTTGAACGTGATCCTAGTACAAGTACGAGAATTATTGCCACCGAACTGGGTAATATTTCGGCATCATCGGTTCACAGAACTCTAAAGGATCAAAGTTTATATCCCTATCATTTTACATGTGTCCAGGAACTTCTACCTAGAGACTTTCAACCAAGGGTAATGTTTTGTCAGTGGTTCTTAAACAAACTTAGGCACGACCAACATTTTTCTAAACGTGTACTATTTACTGATGAGGCGTCATTTACGCGAAAAGGTATCGTAAATTTTCACAATTTACATACATGGGCCGATGAAAACCCACACTCTCTAAGAGTTGCAAATTCGCAGTATCAATTTTCCATCAATATTTGGGCTGCTATTATTGAAAATCACATAATTGGTCCTGTTGTTCTACCGAATCGTCTTGACCATGAATCATATTTAAAGTTTTTACAAAATGATTTGCCGTTGTTACTACCGCTTTTTATGAGAAATGGTACAATGTGGTTCCAGCATGATGGTGCGCCCGCACATTTTGCAGCAGTTGTAAGAACATATTTAGCCAACACATACGGTCACCGATGGATTGGTCGTGGAGGTCCGGTGTCATGGCCACCTCGATCTCCGGACCTGAATCCTCTCGATTTTTATTTGTGGGGTCATTTAAAAGAAATAGTGTATAAAACACCAGTAAATACACGAGGAGAATTGTTGGGAAGAATAGAATATGCATTTGACAGCATTAGAGAAGATCAAAATATTTGCAGAAGAGTAAGAAGATCTTTGCGCAGAAGGTTAAATAATTGTAACGACGCTAATGGTGGTCACTTTCAACATTTTCTTTAGCTTTGTTATTAAAGTCAATTGAGTAATGTACAAAAAAACAAGAGTTTGGAAAAATTATGGTGTCTTTACGATTACTTTTTTCATTTTAGTGAATTTTCGTAGAAAAAATTCACTAATGGGGAGATCCCGACTTTTGAATGTTGAAAAAATTTTTGCAAATGAGTGCGAACTAGGACCCCTAGAACCTATATCCGGGGTTAGTTTCAATTTTTATATGTTTATATATATATATATATATATATATATATATATATATATATATATATATATATATATATATATATATATATATATATATTTATTTATATATATATATATATATATATATATATATATATATATATATATATATATATATATATATATATATATATATGTATCACACCGATAACTCAAAAAATAATGGGCCGATTTTGATAAAATTTGGCACGTACGTTTCTTTTGTAAATAGCTTGGATAAGTTCGTTAGTCAGGAAAATCGGACGAGGTTTTCCGGGAAAATTTTGAGTTTTCATTCGAAAAAAATTCTTATCTCAAAAAGTAATAAGACGATTTTAATAAAATTTGGCATGTACCTTCCTTTTATAAATGGCCTTAATAAGTTTGTTAGCCAGGAAAATCGGACGAGGTTTTCCGGGAAAATTTTGAGTTTTCATTCAAAAAAAAATTTTATCTCAAAGAATAATGAGCCTATTTTGATAAAATTTGGCATGTACCTTCCTTTTGTAAATGTCTTTGATAAGTTAGTGAATCAGAAAAATCGGACGAGGTTTTCCGAAAAAATTTTGAGTTTTCATTTGAAAAAAAATTTTATCTTAAAAGATAAAAACTCTATGATAACCAAATTTGGTAGGTACGTTTACGATATAAAAAGTAAACTATACGCCAAAATTTAGATTTCTATGTTACAAGAAAAAAAATTTATAATAAAATATTTTGTGCCAGATCATTTTTATGAAAATTCACTACCATAACGCACTTGCTGCGTCTTCGACTTTTTTTATTTTTATTTTTTATTTATCATTTTTTATCAATGTTTGTAATATTCATTTCAATGTTTATCACCAATAAGTTTTACGTAGGTTAGTTATTTGCACGTTTATTGCTGTAATGTTTACTGTATGTTTTGTTTTTCATATTCTTATGGTTGCAGTAAACATTTATTATTATTATTATTATTATTATTACGCCGACTAATCGGTACTTTGCCCCTTTTTATAAAATTAATCATATCTCCTAGGGGATACCCTGAACGAAAAAGTACCAAGAGTTAGCTTTTGTGGCTTATGTAATAAGCTTCATAACTGATGTATCAAAATTGGAAAAAGACAGTGGCGCACATATTTTTTCCCCAAATGAATTTTTACAGTTACCCCGTACACACGCCACTGACGCAGTTGTAAGCAGATTTTCACTTGAAAATATGTACTTTCATAATACACTTTCTAGTTCCAAGTTTCATTAAAATCAATCAAGTCGTTTTGAAATTATTTATAAAAAATTTAAAAAAAAATTAAAATTCAACTCCCTGTATATTGGAAACTATGCGTTTCCGGGCCCATGTGCACAGGAACTTTTTTCTTATTTTTTAGTAAGGAATTGCCCCACGAGCGATGGTGCATGTTTTTTGAAACAGCCTGTATGTATATATATATATATATATATATATATATATATATATATATATATATATATATATATATATATATATATATATATATATATATATATATATATATATAACGTGCACTGTAAATGTCACTAATATCGAGCATATTTTAATGCAGCTCAGGTCATGGTTCACGCACAAATGTGCAGGTATGCTTTACTTCAAACTAGTCCTCAAGTTTATAGATAAAGACGGTGTGAATAGTGTGAGGCCCTTGAATCTAACAGATATAGTATTAAGACGCTATCTGAACTACATTGCAACCCCACAGCATGTTTCGTTCCGTAAACAATTTTTAAGCGCGTCTGGCCCAACTAACACTTAAGTTTTAATGGGACCACATATGTAAAACTTAACGTGAAACTTGTTCACATATTGCCGTGTCTATTTAATACCTACAGAGAATTTTCATAATAGCTTTATGAGCAGGGTGAGAAAATACATTTCTTACATTCGACCATCCTGAACTTCATCTCGTCCCGAGATGACTCCTCGTTAATGCTGTCAACAAAGGTGTCGACAGATCTACCTCATGATCTTCGCTATTACTTTAGGTATCACCAGATACTTCCTTTACTGTCTTCCTTAGCTTCACATCATTGTAATCCACAACTCTAGAACACCATAGCATTGGTGCAAGTTTGTCGTGTCTTGGAGTGACACAATGGTCATCAGACTAAAATCCATTGACCACAGAATCTCATTTTTTTGGCACAACTAGGTATTTCCAGTTTCCTTTCTGGTACACAACCTAAATAACTTTAGACCACGGTGGTATCCTTGCCTCAATACATCATATGTTTCTCTTGAGAGACTGTCATATTTTCTGTAGCTCTCCTTCTTAATGCAACTTTAATGAAGAAATCGTAGTACGAAGCTGACTTGGTACTTCACCGATAGTTTTACATAAACCACTATTCACTGTAGAACTCAATCCGACTAACTCAACATCCAATTTCATCAACTTTATTCAAAGTTGGGCTCAGTCAGATGATCAAGGTGGTTTAGTTGAACCTACACATTGCCTGTTTTCTTAAAAAAAAAAAAACCAAAAGCTCTGATTTCTTTGTGAGGCCACTGATTTAAACTGCAATTGATAGTTCGACACTGCATACGTGACGGATCTATTTTGTAAAAGAAGCTGTTCTCCACCTCCTGAATAAATGTGTATATATATATATATATATATATATATATATATATATATATATATATATATATATATATATATATATATATATATATATACAGGCTGTTTCAAAAAACATGCACAATCGCTCGTGGGGCAATTCCTTACTAAAAAATAAGAAAAAAAGTTCCTGTGCACATGGGCCCGGAAACGCATAGTTTCCAATATACAGGGTGTTGAATTTTTTTTTTATTTTTTATAAATAATTTCAAAACCACCGGATTGATTTTAATGAAACTTGGAACTTGAGAGTGTATTATGAAAGTGCATATTTTCAAGTGAAAATCTGCTTACAACTGCGTCAGTGGCGTGCGTACGGGGTAACTGTAAAAATTCATTTGGGGAAAAAATATGTGCGCCACTGTCTTTTTCCAATTTTGATACATCAGTTATGAAGCTTATTACATAAGCCACAAAAGCTGCCTCTTGGTATTTTTTCGTTCAGGGTATCCCCTAGGAGATATGATTAATTTTATAAAAAGGGGCAAAATACCGATTCGTTGGAGTAATGAAAACAGTAATCGTAAAGTGCCATGAAACTATAATTTTTGACAGTTCTCTAAATTCTACAATTTTGAAGTGCTTTGTAGGCGTCAAAAGAGTTTTCGTGCTATTCTTTAAATTTTGATACGGTGCAGTATTTTCGTTTTTAGTTATTTGTTGATACTGAGCTGCTCATTAATATTATTTCGTCCTCTCAAGATGGTTTTCATTAAGTACACTTCAGCGGATTTGACTGATATGTTGTTAATTTATGGACAAACAAATCAAAATGCTAGACAAGCTGTGCGAGTTTATCAGGAAACTTATCCGCAAAGAAGAATTCCTGACAAAAATATTTTCCCACGTATTGTAAGACATTTGAGAGAAACTGGTTCTTTAAAACCTTTAAAACTGACTTTGGACGCAGAAGATACCGCCGAACTGTACGAGTTGAAGAGGCAATATTAAATAGAGTTGAACGTGATCCTAGTACAAGTACGAGAATTATTGCCACCGAACTGGGTAATATTTCGGCATCATCGGTTCACAGAACTCTGAAGGATCAAAGTTTATATCCCTATCATTTTACATGTGTCCAGGAACTTCTACCTAGAGACTTTCAACCAAGGGTAATGTTTTGTCAGTGGTTCTTAAACAAACTTAGGCACGACCAACATTTTTCTAAACGTGTACTATTTACTGATGAGGCGTCATTTACGCGAAAAGGTATCGTAAATTTTCACAATTTACATACATGGGCCGATGAAAACCCACACTCTCTAAGAGTTGCAAATTCGCAGTATCAATTTTCCATCAATATTTGGGCTGCTATTATTGAAAATCACATAATTGGTCCTGTTGTTCTACCGAATCGTCTTGACCATGAATCATATTTAAAGTTTTTACAAAATGATTTGCCGTTGTTACTACCGCTTTTTATGAGAAATGGTACAATGTGGTTCCAGCATGATGGTGCGCCCGCACATTTTGCAGCAGTTGTAAGAACATATTTAGCCAACACATACGGTCACCGATGGATTGGTCGTGGAGGTCCGGTGTCATGGCCACCTCGATCTCCGGACCTGAATCCTCTCGATTTTTATTTGTGGGGTCATTTAAAAGAAATAGTGTATAAAACACCAGTAAATACACGAGGAGAATTGTTGGGAAGAATAGAATATGCATTTGACAGCATTAGAGAAGATCAAAATATTTGCAGAAGAGTAAGAAGATCTTTGCGCAGAAGGTTAAATAATTGTAACGACGCTAATGGTGGTCACTTTCAACATTTTCTTTAGCTTTGTTATTAAAGTCAATTGAGTAATGTACAAAAAAACAAGAGTTTGGAAAAATTATGGTGTCTTTACGATTACTTTTTTCATTTTAGTGAATTTTCGTAGAAAAAATTCACTAATGGGGAGATCCCGACTTTTGAATGTTGAAAAAATTTTTGCAAATGAGTGCGAACTAGGACCCCTAGAACCTATATCCGGGGTTAGTTTCAATTTTTATATGTTTATATATATATATATATATATATATATATATATATATATATATATATATATATTTATTTATATATATATATATATATATATATATATATATATATATATATATATATATATATATATATATATATATATATATATATATATATATATATATATATATATATATATATATATATATATATATATATATATATATATATATATATATATATATATGTATCACACCGATAACTCAAAAAATAATGGGCCGATTTTGATAAAATTTGGCACGTACGTTTCTTTTGTAAATAGCTTGGATAAGTTCGTTAGTCAGGAAAATCGGACGAGGTTTTCCGGGAAAATTTTGAGTTTTCATTCGAAAAAAATTCTTATCTCAAAAAGTAATAAGACGATTTTAATAAAATTTGGCATGTACCTTCCTTTTATAAATGGCCTTAATAAGTTTGTTAGCCAGGAAAATCGGACGAGGTTTTCCGGGAAAATTTTGAGTTTTCATTCAAAAAAAAATTTTATCTCAAAGAATAATGAGCCTATTTTGATAAAATTTGGCATGTACCTTCCTTTTGTAAATGTCTTTGATAAGTTAGTGAATCAGAAAAATCGGACGAGGTTTTCCGAAAAAATTTTGAGTTTTCATTTGAAAAAAAATTTTATCTTAAAAGATAAAAACTCTATGATAACCAAATTTGGTAGGTACGTTTACGATATAAAAAGTAAACTATACGCCAAAATTTAGATTTCTATGTTACAAGAAAAAAAATTTATAATAAAATATTTTGTGCCAGATCATTTTTATGAAAATTCACTACCATAACGCACTTGCTGCGTCTTCGACTTTTTTTATTTTTATTTTTTATTTATCATTTTTTATCAATGTTTGTAATATTCATTTCAATGTTTATCACCAATAAGTTTTACGTAGGTTAGTTATTTGCACGTTTATTGCTGTAATGTTTACTGTATGTTTTGTTTTTCATATTCTTATGGTTGCAGTAAACATTTATTATTATTATTATTATTATTACGCCGACTAATCGGTACTTTGCCCCTTTTTATAAAATTAATCATATCTCCTAGGGGATACCCTGAACGAAAAAGTACCAAGAGTTAGCTTTTGTGGCTTATGTAATAAGCTTCATAACTGATGTATCAAAATTGGAAAAAGACAGTGGCGCACATATTTTTTCCCCAAATGAATTTTTACAGTTACCCCGTACACACGCCACTGACGCAGTTGTAAGCAGATTTTCACTTGAAAATATGTACTTTCATAATACACTTTCTAGTTCCAAGTTTCATTAAAATCAATCAAGTCGTTTTGAAATTATTTATAAAAAATTTAAAAAAAAATTAAAATTCAACTCCCTGTATATTGGAAACTATGCGTTTCCGGGCCCATGTGCACAGGAACTTTTTTCTTATTTTTTAGTAAGGAATTGCCCCACGAGCGATGGTGCATGTTTTTTGAAACAGCCTGTATGTATATATATATATATATATATATATATATATATATATATATATATATATATATATATATATATAACGTGCACTGTAAATGTCACTAATATCGAGCATATTTTAATGCAGCTCAGGTCATGGTTCACGCACAAATGTGCAGGTATGCTTTACTTCAAACTAGTCCTCAAGTTTATAGATAAAGACGGTGTGAATAGTGTGAGGCCCTTGAATCTAACAGATATAGTATTAAGACGCTATCTGAACTACATTGCAACCCCACAGCATGTTTCGTTCCGTAAACAATTTTTAAGCGCGTCTGGCCCAACTAACACTTAAGTTTTAATGGGACCACATATGTAAAACTTAACGTGAAACTTGTTCACATATTGCCGTGTCTATTTAATACCTACAGAGAATTTTCATAATAGCTTTATGAGCAGGGTGAGAAAATACATTTCTTACATTCGACCATCCTGAACTTCATCTCGTCCCGAGATGACTCCTCGTTAATGCTGTCAACAAAGGTGTCGACAGATCTACCTCATGATCTTCGCTATTACTTTAGGTATCACCAGATACTTCCTTTACTGTCTTCCTTAGCTTCACATCATTGTAATCCACAACTCTAGAACACCATAGCATTGGTGCAAGTTTGTCGTGTCTTGGAGTGACACAATGGTCATCAGACTAAAATCCATTGACCACAGAATCTCATTTTTTTGGCACAACTAGGTATTTCCAGTTTCCTTTCTGGTACACAACCTAAATAACTTTAGACCACGGTGGTATCCTTGCCTCAATACATCATATGTTTCTCTTGAGAGACTGTCATATTTTCTGTAGCTCTCCTTCTTAATGCAACTTTAATGAAGAAATCGTAGTACGAAGCTGACTTGGTACTTCACCGATAGTTTTACATAAACCACTATTCACTGTAGAACTCAATCCGACTAACTCAACATCCAATTTCATCAACTTTATTCAAAGTTGGGCTCAGTCAGATGATCAAGGTGGTTTAGTTGAACCTACACATTGCCTGTTTTCTTAAAAAAAAAAAAAAAACCAAAAGCTCTGATTTCTTTGTGAGGCCACTGATTTAAACTGCAATTGATAGTTCGACACTGCATACGTGACGGATCTATTTTGTAAAAGAAGCTGTTCTCCACCTCCTGAATAAATGTGTATATATATATATATATATATATATATATATATATATATATATATATATATATATATATATATATATATATATATATATATATATATATATATATACAGGCTGTTTCAAAAAACATGCACAATCGCTCGTGGGGCAATTCCTTACTAAAAAATAAGAAAAAAAGTTCCTGTGCACATGGGCCCGGAAACGCATAGTTTCCAATATACAGGGTGTTGAATTTTTTTTTTATTTTTTATAAATAATTTCAAAACCACTGGATTGATTTTAATGAAACTTGGAACTTGAGAGTGTATTATGAAAGTGCATATTTTCAAGTGAAAATCTGCTTACAACTGCGTCAGTGGCGTGCGTACGGGGTAACTGTAAAAATTCATTTGGGGAAAAAATATGTGCGCCACTGTCTTTTTCCAATTTTGATACATCAGTTATGAAGCTTATTACATAAGCCACAAAAGCTGCCTCTTGGTATTTTTTCGTTCAGGGTATCCCCTAGGAGATATGATTAATTTTATAAAAAGGGGCAAAATACCGATTCGTTGGAGTAATGAAAACAGTAATCGTAAAGTGCCATGAAACTATAATTTTTGACAGTTCTCTAAATTCTACAATTTTGAAGTGCTTTGTAGGCGTCAAAAGAGTTTTCGTGCTATTCTTTAAATTTTGATACGGTGCAGTATTTTCGTTTTTAGTTATTTGTTGATACTGAGCTGCTCATTAATATTATTTCGTCCTCTCAAGATGGTTTTCATTAAGTACACTTCAGCGGATTTGACTGATATGTTGTTAATTTATGGACAAACAAATCAAAATGCTAGACAAGCTGTGCGAGTTTATCAGGAAACTTATCCGCAAAGAAGAATTCCTGACAAAAATATTTTCCCACGTATTGTAAGACATTTGAGAGAAACTGGTTCTTTAAAACCTTTAAAACTGACTTTGGACGCAGAAGATACCGCCGAACTGTACGAGTTGAAGAGGCAATATTAAATAGAGTTGAACGTGATCCTAGTACAAGTACGAGAATTATTGCCACCGAACTGGGTAATATTTCGGCATCATCGGTTCACAGAACTCTGAAGGATCAAAGTTTATATCCCTATCATTTTACATGTGTCCAGGAACTTCTACCTAGAGACTTTCAACCAAGGGTAATGTTTTGTCAGTGGTTCTTAAACAAACTTAGGCACGACCAACATTTTTCTAAACGTGTACTATTTACTGATGAGGCGTCATTTACGCGAAAAGGTATCGTAAATTTTCACAATTTACATACATGGGCCGATGAAAACCCACACTCTCTGAGTTGCAAATTCGCAGTATCAATTTTCCATCAATATTTGGGCTGCTATTATTGAAAATCACATAATTGGTCCTGTTGTTCTACCGAATCGTCTTGACCATGAATCATATTTAAAGTTTTTACAAAATGATTTGCCGTTGTTACTACCGCTTTTTATGAGAAATGGTACAATGTGGTTCCAGCATGATGGTGCGCCCGCACATTTTGCAGCAGTTGTAAGAACATATTTAGCCAACACATACGGTCACCGATGGATTGGTTGTGGAGGTCCGGTGTCATGGCCACCTCGATCTCCGGACCTGAATCCTCTCGATTTTTATTTGTGGGGTCATTTAAAAGAAATAGTGTATAAAACACCAGTAAATACACGAGGAGAATTGTTGGGAAGAATAGAATATGCATTTGACAGCATTAGAGAAGATCAAAATATTTGCAGAAGAGTAAGAAGATCTTTGCGCAGAAGGTTAAATAATTGTAACGACGCTAATGGTGGTCACTTTCAACATTTTCTTTAGCTTTGTTATTAAAGTCAATTGAGTAATGTACAAAAAAACAAGAGTTTGGAAAAATTATGGTGTCTTTACGATTACTTTTTTCATTTTAGTGAATTTTCGTAGAAAAAATTCACTAATGGGGAGATCCCGACTTTTGAATGTTGAAAAAATTTTTGCAAATGAGTGCGAACTAGGACCCCTAGAACCCATATCCGGGGTTAGTTTCAATTTTTATATGTTTATATATATATATATATATATATATATATATATATATATATATATATATATATATATATATATGTATCACACCGATAACTCAAAAAATAATGGGCCGATTTTGATAAAATTTGGCACGTACGTTTCTTTTGTAAATAGCTTGGATAAGTTCGTTAGTCAGGAAAATCGGACGAGGTTTTCCGGGAAAATTTTGAGTTTTCATTCGAAAAAATTCTTATCTCAAAAAGTAATAAGACGATTTTAATAAAATTTGGCATGTACCTTCCTTTTATAAATGGCCTTAATAAGTTTGTTAGCCAGGAAAATCGGACGAGGTTTTCCGGGAAAATTTTGAGTTTTCATTCAAAAAAAAATTTTATCTCAAAGAATAATGAGCCTATTTTGATAAAATTTGGCATGTACCTTCCTTTTGTAAATGTCTTTGATAAGTTAGTGAATCAGAAAAATCGGACGAGGTTTTCCGAAAAAATTTTGAGTTTTCATTTGAAAAAAATTTTTATCTTAAAAGATAAAAACTCTATGATAACCAAATTTGGTAGGTACGTTTACGATATAAAAAGTAAACTATACGCCAAAATTTAGATTTCTATGTTACAAGAAAAAAAATTTATAATAAAATATTTTGTGCCAGATCATTTTTATGAAAATTCACTACCATAACGCACTTGCTGCGTCTTCGACTTTTTTTATTTTTATTTTTATTTATCATTTTTTATCAATGTTTGTAATATTCATTTCAATGTTTATCACCAATAAGTTTTACGTAGGTTAGTTATTTGCACGTTTATTGCTGTAATGTTTACTGTATGTTTTGTTTTTCATATTCTTATGGTTGCAGTAAACATTTATTATTATTATTATTATTATTACGCCGACTAATCGGTACTTTGCCCCTTTTTATAAAATTAATCATATCTCCTAGGGGATACCCTGAACGAAAAAATACCAAGAGTTAGCTTTTGTGGCTTATGTAATAAGCTTCATAACTGATGTATCAAAATTGGAAAAAGACAGTGGCGCACATATTTTTTCCCCAAATGAATTTTTACAGTTACCCCGTACACACGCCACTGACGCAGTTGTAAGCAGATTTTCACTTGAAAATATGCACTTTCATAATACACTTTCTAGTTCCAAGTTTCATTAAAATCAATCAAGTGGTTTTGAAATTATTTATAAAAAATTTAAAAAAAAATTAAAATTCAACTCCCTGTATATTGGAAACTATGCGTTTCCGGGCCCATGTGCACAGGAACTTTTTTTCTTATTTTTTAGTAAGGAATTGCCCCACGAGCGATGGTGCATGTTTTTTGAAACAGCCTGTATGTATATATATATATATATATATATATATATATATATATATATATATATATATATATATATATATATATATATATATATATATATATATATATATATATATATATATATATATATATATATATATGTATATATATATATAACGTGCACTGTAAATGTCACTAATATCGAGCATATTTGAATGCAGCTCAGGTCATGGTTCACGCACAAATGTGCAGGTATGCTTTACTTCAAACTAGTCCTCAAGTTTATAGATAAAGACGGTGTGAATAGTGTGAGGCCCTGGAATCTAAGAGATATAGTATTAAGACGCTATCTGAACTACATTGCAACCCCACAGCATGTTTCGTTCCGTAAACAATTTTTAAGCGCGTCTGGCTCAACTAACACTTTAGTTTTAATGGGACCACATATGTAAAACTTAACGTGAAACTTGTTCACATATTGCCGTGTCTATTTAATACCTACAGAGAATTTTCATAATAAAATAGCCTTATGAGCAGGGTGAGAAAATACATTTTTTACATTAGACCATCCTGAACTTCATCTCGTCCCGAGATGACTCCTCGTTAATGCTGTCAACAAAGGTGTCGACAGATCTACCTCATGATCTTCGCTATTACTTTAGGTATCACCAGATACTTCCTTTACTGTCTTCCTTAGCTTCACATCATTGTAATCCACAACTCTAGAACACCATAGCATTGGTGCAAGTTTGTCGTGTCTTGGAGTGACACAATGGTCATCAGACTAAAATCCATTGACCACAGAATCTCATTTTTTTGGCACAACTAGGTATTTCCAGTTTCCTTTCTGGTACACAACCTAAATAACTTTAGACCACGGTGGTATCCTTGCCTCAATACATCATATGTTTCTCTTGAGAGACTGTCATATTTTCTGTAGCTCTCCTTCTTAATGCAACTTTAATGAAGAAATCGTAGTACGAAGCTGACTTGGTACTTCACCGATAGTTTTACATAAACCACTATTCACTGTAGAACTCAATCCGACTAACTCAACATCCAATTTCATCAACTTTATTCAAAGTTGGGCTCAGTCAGATGATCAAGGTGGTTTAGTTGAACCTACACATTGCCTGTTTTCTTAAAAAAAAAAAAAACCAAAAGCTCTGATTTCTTTGTGAGGCCACTGATTTAAACTGCAATTGATAGTTCGACACTGCATACGTGACGGATCTATTTTGTAAAAGAAGCTGTTCTCCACCTCCTGAATAAATGTGTATATATATATATATATATATATATATATATATATATATATATATATATATATATATATATATATATATATATATATATATATATATATATATATATATATATACAGGCTGTTTCAAAAAACATGCACAATCGCTCGTGGGGCAATTCCTTACTAAAAAATAAGAAAAAAAGTTCCTGTGCACATGGGCCCGGAAACGCATAGTTTCCAATATACAGGGTGTTGAATTTTTTTTTTATTTTTTATTTTTTATAAATAATTTCAAAACCACTGAATTGATTTTAATGAAACTTGGAACTTGAGAGTGTATTATGAAAGTGCATATTTTCAAGTGAAAATCTGCTTACAACTGCGTCAGTGGCGTGCGTACGGGGTAACTGTAAAAATTCATTTGGGGAAAAAATATGTGCGCCACTGTCTTTTTCCAATTTTGATACATCAGTTATGAAGCTTATTACATAAGCCACAAAAGCTGCCTCTTGGTATTTTTTCGTTCAGGGTATCCCCTAGGAGATATGATTAATTTTATAAAAAGGGGCAAAATACCGATTCGTTGGAGTAATGAAAACAGTAATCGTAAAGTGCCATGAAACTATAATTTTTGACAGTTCTCTAAATTCTACAATTTTGAAGTGCTTTGTAGGCGTCAAAAGAGTTTTCGTGCTATTCTTTAAATTTTGATACGGTGCAGTATTTTCGTTTTTAGTTATTTGTTGATACTGAGCTGCTCATTAATATTATTTCGTCCTCTCAAGATGGTTTTCATTAAGTACACTTCAGCGGATTTGACTGATATGTTGTTAATTTATGGACAAACAAATCAAAATGCTAGACAAGCTGTGCGAGTTTATCAGGAAACTTATCCGCAAAGAAGAATTCCTGACAAAAATATTTTCCCACGTATTGTAAGACATTTGAGAGAAACTGGTTCTTTAAAACCTTTAAAACTGACTTTGGACGCAGAAGATACCGCCGAACTGTACGAGTTGAAGAGGCAATATTAAATAGAGTTGAACGTGATCCTAGTACAAGTACGAGAATTATTGCCACCGAACTGGGTAATATTTCGGCATCATCGGTTCACAGAACTCTGAAGGATCAAAGTTTATATCCCTATCATTTTACATGTGTCCAGGAACTTCTACCTAGAGACTTTCAACCAAGGGTAATGTTTTGTCAGTGGTTCTTAAACAAACTTAGGCACGACCAACATTTTTCTAAACGTGTACTATTTACTGATGAGGCGTCATTTACGCGAAAAGGTATCGTAAATTTTCACAATTTACATACATGGGCCGATGAAAACCCACACTCTCTAAGAGTTGCAAATTCGCAGTATCAATTTTCCATCAATATTTGGGCTGCTATTATTGAAAATCACATAATTGGTCCTGTTGTTCTACCGAATCGTCTTGACCATGAATCATATTTAAAGTTTTTACAAAATGATTTGCCGTTGTTACTACCGCTTTTTATGAGAAATGGTACAATGTGGTTCCAGCATGATGGTGCGCCCGCACATTTTGCAGCAGTTGTAAGAACATATTTAGCCAACACATACGGTCACCGATGGATTGGTCGTGGAGGTCCGGTGTCATGGCCACCTCGATCTCCGGACCTGAATCCTCTCGATTTTTATTTGTGGGGTCATTTAAAAGAAATAGTGTATAAAACACCAGTAAATACACGAGGAGAATTGTTGGGAAGAATAGAATATGCATTTGACAGCATTAGAGAAGATCAAAATATTTGCAGAAGAGTAAGAAGATCTTTGCGCAGAAGGTTAAATAATTGTAACGACGCTAATGGTGGTCACTTTCAACATTTTCTTTACCTTTGTTATTAAAGTCAATTGAGTAATGTACAAAAAAACAAGAGTTTGGAAAAATTATGGTGTCTTTACGATTACTTTTTTCATTTTAGTGAATTTTCGTAGAAAAAATTCACTAATGGGGAGATCCCGACTTTTGAATGTTGAAAAAAATTTTGCAAATGAGTGCGAACTAGGACCCCTAGAACCCATATCCGGGGTTAGTTTCAATTTTTATATGTTTATATATATATATATATATATATATATATATATATATATATATATATATATATATATATATATATATATATTTATATATATATATATATATATATATATATATATATATATATATATATATATATATATATATATATATATATATATATGTATCACACCGATAACTCAAAGAATAATGAGCCTATTTTGATAAAATTTGGCATGTACCTTCCTTTTGTAAATGTCTTTGATAAGTTAGTGAATCAGAAAAATCGGACGAGGTTTTCCGAAAAAATTTTGAGTTTTCATTTGAAAAAAATTTTTATCTTAAAAGATAAAAACTCTATGATAACCAAATTTGGTAGGTACGTTTACGATATAAAAAGTAAACTATACGCCAAAATTTAGATTTCTATGTTACAAGAAAAAAAATTTATAATAAAATATTTTGTGCCAGATCATTTTTATGAAAATTCACTACCATAACGCACTTGCTGCGTCTTCGACTTTTTTTATTTTTATTTTTTATTTATCATTTTTTATCAATGTTTGTAATATTCATTTCAATGTTTATCACCAATAAGTTTTACGTAGGTTAGTTATTTGCACGTTCATTGCTGTAATGTTTACTGTATGTTTTGTTTTTCATATTCTTATGGTTGCAGTAAACATTTATTATTATTATTATTATTATTACGCCGACTAATCGGTACTTTGCCCCTTTTTATAAAATTAATCATATCTCCTAGGGGATACCCTGAACGAAAAAATACCAAGAGTTAGCTTTTGTGGCTTATGTAATAAGCTTCATAACTGATGTATCAAAATTGGAAAAAGACAGTGGCGCACATATTTTTTCCCCAAATGAATTTTTACAGTTACCCCGTACACACGCCACTGACGCAGTTGTAAGCAGATTTTCACTTGAAAATATGCACTTTCATAATACACTTTCTAGTTCCAAGTTTCATTAAAATCAATCAAGTGGTTTTGAAATTATTTATAAAAAATTTAAAAAAAAATTAAAATTCAACTCCCTGTATATTGGAAACTATGCGTTTCCGGGCCCATGTGCACAGGAACTTTTTTCTTATTTTTTAGTAAGGAATTGCCCCACGAGCGATGGTGCATGTTTTTTGAAACAGCCTGTATGTATATATATATATATATATATATATATATATATATATATATATATATATATATATATATATATATATATATATATATATATATATATAACGTGCACTGTAAATGTCACTAATATCGAGCATATTTTAATGCAGCTCAGGTCATGGTTCACGCACAAATGTGCAGGTATGCTTTACTTCAAACTAGTCCTCAAGTTTATAGATAAAGACGGTGTGAATAGTGTGAGGCCCTGGAATCTAAGAGATATAGTATTAAGACGCTATCTGAACTACATTGCAACCCCACAGCATGTGTTTCGTTCCGTAAACAATTTTTAAGCGCGTCTGGCTCAACTAACACTTTAGTTTTAATGGGACCACATATGTAAAACTTAACGTGAAACTTGTTCACATATTGCCGTGTCTATTTAATACCTACAGAGAATTTTCATAATAAAATAGCTTTATGAGCAGGGTGAGAAAATACATTTCTTACATTCGACCATCCTGAACTTCATCTCGTCCCGAGATGACTCCTCGTTAATGCTGTCAACAAAGGTGTCGACAGATCTACCTCATGATCTTCGCTATTACTTTAGGTATCACCAGATACTTCCTTTACTGTCTTCCTTAGCTTCACATCATTGTAATCCACAACTCTAGAACACCATAGCATTGGTGCAAGTTTGTCGTGTCTTGGAGTGACACAATGGTCATCAGACTAAAATCCATTGACCACAGAATCTCATTTTTTTGGCACAACTAGGTATTTCCAGTTTCCTTTCTGGTACACAACCTAATTAAATTTTCATAATAAAATAGCCTTATGAGCAGAGTGAGAAAATACATTTCTTACATTTATAATGTTTTCGTTAAATATGATTTTCCCTTGTATAACATTTATCAATATTTTACAGTATTTTTGAATAATATCCCTTGTTATAAAATTATTTTTCTGTAAGTAATATAGATTTCGTTTTTTTTTAACCATGATATTTTAATGCCTTGTGTTAACCAAGCTTTATTCTCACTATGTTGAAATTTGCCATTTTTTATCGGAATTTTGATGAATATCTGTTGTAAAACACACGGAAAATGAAAATAAAATTAAACTTTTCCGCAGTTTCAACGCATATCCCCCTATTATGTTAAATCTCCTCGTAAATCCTCAATCTCTGAAACCTCAGGCATGTAATCGTGCTTCCGTTTATCCAGTATTGCATGTTCAAACAAGGGTAGTGTCATTGAAAACTTAAAACTAGGCCATTACACACAGGTCTCGTTAAATGTAGCACAACGAGATTGTAGACTTTAACCCAGATATGCCCAAAACATTTTTTGTCAAGAAAATAACTAATCTTGCTATAAAATGCATTTATTTTGAACTTACAAAGCTACATCATACATAAAGTTGAAGAAAAAATTATTAGTTTTTGAAAAAAGGGCCGTCCTATATATAGGACGTTGGGCACTAGGAATACTGCTAGACTTTCAAAGTATGGTATGCCAGGAAACATTTTACATGT
Organism: Tillus elongatus; assembly: GCA_964006375.1. Taxonomy (NCBI): domain Eukaryota; kingdom Metazoa; phylum Arthropoda; class Insecta; order Coleoptera; family Cleridae; genus Tillus; species Tillus elongatus. The sequence goes on along the minus strand of OZ023262.1, from coordinate 291,999,269 downwards.
AAACCGCTGTTACATTTTACACATCTAGTGGTGGTTTTAGAGTGACAGTGGCGACATCTAGTTTGAGTGTCCTGGGGTATAACAAAATGCCCAATGTTATCATATCTGATTCCTAGATTTTCATTAGAATTTGGTCTGCCTGTAGAATTACGGCCTTTTTCTTTCAGATTTGTCTGAAGTATAGACAACGCTATTTGTCTTCGGAATGACAAGTGGTCCAACTGATTTTGTTTATCAGCATAGATTTTATGCAACTGCCATGCATTATGTACAGCTAAATCCACCGCTTGCATTATGAGCGGAAAATACCACTTTTTACCGCGTATCGATGTCCTATATAGGCTTACATTCTGATCACAACGGTCCACACCGCCCATATTTTGGTTGTAGACATTTACTATGTGGGGTTGATCAACAGATATATTCTTCTTCTCTTTATAAGAATATCTTCTTACCGAATGAAGTGGTGTTATGCCTACAGAATTCGAGCACATTGTAACAATGTTATTATCGTTCCACTGTACAGCGATAATATTTTCATTTGTTTTCTTTGAATGGAATGTCCCACGTGGAGCTTTCTTGAGTGAAACATCATCAGGAAATGGGTTTCCCAGCAATCTATTCTTTCGAATTGTACCAGTAGCTCGCGTATGTTTGCTGGATAACAAATTGAGGAGATGTAGAGATGAAAAAAAATTATCAAAGTATAAATGAAAATTCTTATCGGGCCATTTACTATGCAAGACGTCAGCATAGGTGAGAACTACACCTGCACCTACACCGTATTCTTTATATTTCTCTGAAACATGGGTGGCTGCACCCTGATATGGCTCCATCCAATTCACATATCCCAGCCGAGTACAACCCATCCATATTTTATAGCCGTATCGAATAGGCTTACCATGGATGTATTGTTTACATCCATGGCGGCCAAAATATGGAACCATGGATTCGTCGATGCTATGATTTTCCTGCAACGGGCCCTTCTCAATAAATTTTTTATTCAGATGTACATATAGCGGTCTAACTTTTGCAAATTTGTCAGGCAATGCATTGATGGTGTTATTGTCTATAAAATGTATATTGCTCATAATAAATTCAAACCTATTTCGGGAAATAGCGTTTGAAACCAGTTCACTGTGAGTATCTGGGCTACGTTCCCAGTACAGTCTTCTTCGGGGCAATACATTATAGCCGCTCAAAATCAACACACCAATAAATGCTTTCAGCTCCTTTTTTGTTATGTTGGCCGGTTGATTATGGCTGCTAGCATATCTATTAGTCTCTATTTCCATTAGATCAAAAATATCATCGTCAAAAAATTCTTCAAATAACGCAAGCGGAGACTGTGAGCTAGGAGCTGCTGCTGGTTCATCATTTACCCATGTGGAAACTGAAGAGATATCCCCACTTGACCAATGATATGCTTTTCTTTTTGCATTCTTACGAGCTATAAAATGTGACAGGGGTAGGTTATCCTCTGGATCATCCTCTGAATCTATATTTACTTCTGGCGCTGAAATAATAAGATCATTTCAGTAAGTACATATATTAGAAGTTATTACCAGCTAATATTTCACCTGTGTGACAAGCAAATTCAACTTCAGCAGGTGCTCGCAGTTGACTGGCGGGGAGGTTCGACAAATTTATGTTGTCTTCTTCACCTGAGTCTTCGTCGGTTATGTTGTCATTTGCATTTTCTGGCGGTAAAATGGTGACATCAGCCTGACTAATGTTTTCCAAGTCATCGTCTTCCTCAAGAAGTGCAATCACTTCATTCAATGATAGGCCCCTGAAAAGTGGAAAATCGTAATGCATATTCCCAACGTCCTACATATAGGACGGTCATGTTTCTAACCCCAATATAATCACAAAATGAACCCAATTAAAAATATATTAGTAACTAGTATTTGCAGCATCCTTAGGGAGTACATTTATGCAAAATTTGTAATAGCAATGATGATATTAACCTTTCAAAACATATTCCATAGTCACTGAAATTACTATCAACCATTTTGTCCATTTTCAATGCACTTGTAAAACACTTTTGACAGCAATCTGTGTATGTTGGTAACAAAGTTCACTAGACTACCTATAGTTCTACATGTTACCACAAGATGTCGCCACTAACACGTTTCCTATACAGTGACTTGATAGAGACAGTGTGGACATGGGCGATTCGGCCGCCATGTTTTCTCCACATTTAACATTGCGCTTATGGAAGAATAGTCAAAAATTGCAAATAATAATGAATTGGTGCATTTTAGAAGAAAACTGTATAGAACCTTTTCTGCAGAGAATTATTTTTTGCTCATAACAGACTAGTCGTAATGTTTCCTGGTCAGATAGAACACATTACAATTTGCTTTAAAATAATTTTCCTAGTCAATGGATCTGTAGAAACTGTTTATGTTATGAGTTTGGCTACATTGTCGACAGACCGATTTGATGAAGTGACGTTGACGGATTGTCATCATTTGTAAACAAATTTGTATTTAAATAACACCAGAACAATTTGGTGATGAATAATTATATGAATCATTCAACATTACAAAATCATAGTTTATGATCTTTATACAAATAATAATCATTAACAAATTCAAGGAAGAGTAAGAAAATGCAAAAATAATTATAAAACTTTATTCGATGGTCATAAAGGAGTACTCATTAGTTTTGCTAGCATGTAATTTTTTTGAAATTAGCCTTTTACTTACTATTTTAACCTGAACACAACAAACCTGTTCACATTTTTTTTCAGGTTATGACACGGTAAAATAAAAATATGCATTACATCTGAACAGTCACTTAACATTTTCTCAACAAAGAATAATTTCAACCTTATATTTTGTGTTTGGACAAAAGAAAACAACTGCCGGAAAATAATTTCCAGTCTTGAAAAAAGTTGAACGTCTTTAACTAAAGTGCTAATTGATTACTGAACAAGCTAAAATAACTTAAAAACTCATGTACCCACCATTTCGTACAGGTAAATAATGAATGTAATCAAAATCAAACACTTTGTGTTTGGAGAAGTCGGCGGATTTTTTATCACATCAGATCGGTCTGTCGGCAATGCAGCCAACCTTATAACATAAACAGTTTCTATAGATCCATTGACTAGGAAATTTATTTTATAACAATTTTAATGATTCGTATCTAAATAGGAAACATTGCGACTAGTCTATTAGGAGCGAAAAATAATTCTCTACCGAAAATGTTCTATACAGTTTTCTTCTAAAATGCACCAATTCATTATTATTTGCAATTTTTTACTATTCTTCCATAAGCGCAATGTTAAATGTGGAGAAAACATGGCGGCCGAATCGCCCAAAATGATACCACCTAATGGCCACACTGTCTCTATCAAGTCACTGTAGTTTCCTATTGAATCTAGGAGCATATTTGTAAAGCGTCCTACATATAGAACGTTGGGAATATCTGGGTTAAACTGCAATACTGCTCTATAAATACGTTTTCTTCACGTCAGTCTTTGGATCTTCATGTAAAATTATTCTGCATGCAGTAGACGGGATTAAACTCCACTTACAGAGGAACATTTGTTAACTACGAGGGGAGATTAAAATGAAATATATCTAACCGGAAAAGAAAAAAAGTCTGGACGCAGCAAGTGCATTATGGTAGTGAATTATCATAAACATGTTTTTAATAGCAAATATGTTAGGATTATTGTGGAAATAACACACTGTGGACTGTATAAATATGTAATGAAATACTTGTATGATAATTACAAATAGAAATGAATAAGTTTAACGGTGTCTTAGTTTAACAGTAATTACAGAGTTTACATATAAATGTACTTCTCACTTCTGCGTTCATATTAGAACTTGTATTATGGCAGTGGGGAAACGATTGATGCGCGAGTACCGAGGTGGTAGGCATGCCCAGTACAAACACCTTAGACTGTTGTTAATCGCCTTCAAGAAAATGACCTTTACTATTCTGATTCTAACACTTCCCCTAGATTCACAGCATATATCACTGAACTAGGCACTATGAAAATACTCTTCGACCTTGAGCCACTACCCCCCATCAGTTCAACACACTTCACAAAAACAAAGTTCTCTTAAGCTCCAACGGCGGCAAACCCTTCTGGACTCTTGCTAAATCTATTGGGAATAACTTCTGCAAAAGCACGTTCCCACCTCTTGTCTCAGGGGATGAAATTGTATTTACCGCCCTGGGCAAGGCTGAACTTTTTGCTTCGTTGTTCGTCGGCAATTCTACTCTCAACCCACCTCCAAATGCTCAACCACCAACACACACCCAATGTCGCGTATAAAATGACGGATATCATTTTCAAAACTAAAAAGGTGCGAAAGAGGCTCTCTTCTCTCAATACCAGGAAAGCTTCTGGCCTTGATGAAATCCCAGCAATTGTTCTCAAAAAACGCGCACCAGAACTTGCTCCTGTCCTGACTCGTCTGTTTCAGATATCTTACAATAAAGGCATATTCCCTAGTAACAGGAAAACTGCTCGAGTACAACCCATCCCCAAGAAAGGATCCAAAGAGTTTCCTAGCAACTACAGGTCTATTTCTCTCCTTTCAGTCGTCTCTAAAGTGATGGAAAAATATATAAATACCGAATTACTAATTTTTTTTGAAAAACACAGTCTAATCCACGACAGGCAGTATGGATTCCGACAGCGCAGATCGACTGCCGACCTCCTTTCCTTTGTCACCCATTCTTGGAACAAGTCTATGGAACTACACGGTGAATCCCAGATTGTCGCTCTAGACATATCCAAAGCATTCGACCAGGTCTGGCACGCAGCGCTGCTTAATAAACTTCCGGCCTATGGCCTACCACCAAAACTTTGTACCTGGACAGCAAATTTCCTCTCTAACAGGAGAATTTCTGTTGTTGTGGATGGCCATTCCTCTAAACTGTATCCAATTAATGCAGGAGTTCCTCAAGGTTCAGCTTTAGCCCCTACTTTGTTTCATCTCCACATCAATGACCTCCTCTCTAGCACATCCAACCCAGTTCACAGTTACGCGGACGACAGCACCCTCCACTCAAATATACAATATTCTAAGCCTGTCTCTTTGGCCCAATTAGATTAGGATCGCAGACTCATGGAGGGTTCTGTCTCCGTGGATCTCCAAAAAATATTAGACTGGGGAAGTAGAAATCTTGTACAATTCAACCCCACCAAATCTCAGTCTTGCTTTCTTTCTCATAAGAGATACACCAACCCTAGACCCATCATAATGAACAACTAAGCTATTCAAAGTAATGAGTCCTTTTCTCTTGTTGGCATTTCTGTGGATCGAAATCTTAATTGGCACCAACATGTCACATCAATTGCAGAAGCGGCTGCTCTTCCGGACTCGCAAATACTTTTCACCAGCTAATCTCTATACCTTATATACTTCACAAATAAGGCCAAACCTCGAATACTGCTCCCACATCTGGGGTGCAGCTGCCGCTTCTACACTCGCTATCCTGGACTCCATTCAAAAGATAGCTATACGTCTCATCGGTGACCCTACCCTCACCCAAAGGCTGCCATCCCTTGCCCACCGACGTGCCGTTGGTGACCTCTCTCTCTTTTATAGATATCTGCACGGGCACTGCTCAGAGGAGCTTTCCTCCATAGTTCCTCCACCTGCTGCCCCCAACAGATCTACCAGGGGAACAGAGCGAATGCACCCTTTTACTGTCCAGGTGACCAGATATAGAACATCTTGTTATGCCCGCTCTTTTGTCCCGAGGACTTCTAAGTTGTGGAATTCCTTGCCGGCACATGTTTTTCCTGCTCCTCCGAACCTCCAAACCTTCAAGTCCAGTATTAACAAGTTGCCTCTTTCCTTCTTGTCGACACCCACGGTACGATAGTATTTAGGCTGTAAGCCCTCGTGGTGTGTTGTTGAAATTAAAAAAAAACATGCTTGTTCCTCGGTAATGGTTTCGTAAAAACGTCCCCTAGCATGTCTTCGGAGGGACATGTACAATGAAAATTCCGCTCTTTCAAGATCTAACAAAATGACATTTTAGATCAATGTGCTTACTTCTAGCGTAAAACTTTGGATTTTCAGCTAACTTGATAGCACTTAAATTGTCACAGTGTAAAACAATCTTAGCAAGAACTTTAAAACCAATTTCACTAACAAGTTTCTTCAGATATATAGCCCCCTTCGCAGCTTCTGTCGCCCCCATGTATTCGACTTCGGTGGATGACAACGCGACTGCTCTCCGTTTCTTTGATACCTATGATATAGGACCACTTGGTAAATAAATGCATAGCCAGTATATGAGTGTCTGTCGTCGGGACAATTGCCCCAGTCTGCATCGACATAACCCATTATAAACAAGTCATCGGCCCTGAACACTACACCGTAATTGGTAGTTCCCTTGAGATATCTAAGAACGCGTTTTGCAGCTAACCTATGCTCTTTTCCATAACAATTATTAAACTGCCCCAAGTAGCTTGCCGTAAAACAAATATCTAGTTCTGTAGCCATGGACAAATATGTAAGCGCGCCAACAAGCTCCCTGTACGGCATCTGCTTGTCCTTCTTCGGAGGGTTTTCTTACCCTCACATTTGGATCCGTGGGTGTACTCACTGGGTTGGCTTCTTGCATACCAAATCGCGTCAGAAGGTGTGTGATATACCCTCTCTGATGTAGGTTAATGCTATTGTTTTCACGTTTTTCACTGCCTCTTGTTCTACGTGTCCTAGGCTCCTCTTCTGTCATTTTCACTGTCCTTCGCTAGGGGATACAGTTAGACATCTATTTTCTCATGATCTAGGTCTTCCTCGTGGTCGACATCTTCTGGAGTAGGGTCACTACACAATTCTTTCTCGATATATTTCGCATCCATAGTAATCATAGACTTATTTTCAGCTGGAATCCATATCCTGTATCCCTTGATTTCTTCAGAATATCCAATAAATACCCCTTCCTGGCACCTGGCATCAAGCTTCCCCTTGATCGGATTTCGGTTGCGGCAAAATAGTTTACAACCAAAGTCTTTTACATGTGACACATATAGAACATGTTCAGTCCACAATTCGTATGGTGTACGCCCATTCAGACTTTTAGATGGACATCTGTTTCGAATTACATATAAAGGGTGGGCTATCTAACGTTTGGAATTGGAACTGTAGGTTATTTTGAGGTTGGAAGGTTTGATGACATTTCCGATGTGACAGAAAGTTAGTTTTATATTTGACATTTATGAAATGGGTCGCTTTTCGCTTGAACAAAGTTGGGAAATATTAAAAACTTATTTCCAAAGTGGTGAGTCTTCTACCCAAACTGTAAGAAATTTACGAAAAAAAATTGACAAAAAGGATTTGCCAAAAACGCAGTTTGTGGATCAATTTGTGAAGCGAGTTAGTGAAACTGGATCGTTGTTGGATAAAACAACCCGTGTACGTACTCGTCCAGTGCGCTCAACCGAAAACATCGCTGCTGATGCTCAGAGTGTGCGTTAACAACCATCAACATCAACTCGTCATCGTTCTCAAGAATTGAAGATTTCACGCACTTCTTTGAGAAGAATGTTGCATAAAGATCTCGGTATGAATGCGTACAAAGTTCAATTAGTGCAAGAGCTGAAGCCGCATGACCATCCGATGCGTTTTCGGTTTACTCAATGGGCCGAAGACCGGTTGATCGAAGATGGGCAGTTTTACCGAAAAATCATATTTTCAGATTAAGCTCATTTTCACCTCGGAGGATACGTCAATAGGCAAAATTGTCGTATCTGGGGCTCAGAAAATCCATACGTCATCGTGGAGACACCAATGCATCCACAACGGTTGACTGTCTGGTGCGGATTTTGGTCGACGGCATTATTGGGAAATTTTTCTTTGGAAATGAGCAAGGAAACGCCGTTACGGTGAATGGCGATCGCTACCGCGCCATGCTAAGAGATTTTTTGTTTCCCAAAATTGAAGAGTATGACATAGACGACATTTGGTTTCAACAGGACGGCGCAACGTGCCACACAGCCAACGTAACAATCGATCTTTTGCGCACTGTTTTCGAAAATCGCATAATCAGCCGAAATGGTGATGTCAATTGGCCTTTCGAAGCTGCGATTTGACCTTTTTTTGTAGGGAGCCGTTAAGGACAAGTGTTACGCTAACCATCCGGAGACGATTGACGACTTGAAACATGAAATCGAAGTTGCCATTGACGAAATAGATGCCAAAAAATCGAAAATGTACTGAAAAATTGGACTGATCGAATGGGGTATTGTAAGGCTAGCCGTGGCAATCATTTGAATGATGTTGTCTTCCATTCCTAAATGGAAAGGTTCAATCTTTCTAATAAACTCATAACTTTGAAAAAATATTCATTAGTTTTTTTTTATAGCCGATTCAAATTCCAAATTTTAAATGACCCACCCGTTATAATCAGATGTACAGTGTAAATGATTAAAATTTGAATTTCAAAATGTTGTATTGTTTATCTTTATTTCATTTTCAAAAAGTATGGATACAGTTATACTAAATAAGTTTAGAAAAGAGTTTAGGCGCAGCAAGTGCGTTATGGTAGCGAATTTTTGTAAAAATATTTAAAATAGTGATAACTCAATTTCCTATTAAACGAGAATCTTCAGTTTTGATACATAGTAAAACCCATATAAAGGCAACGTGGATACTAGATTTGATAAATAACCACAAATTTCTTTTAAAAAACCTTTTTTGTCATTTTGTTTGCAGAAACTGGTTCGATTTAGTTGAATAAAATGAATCATCCAAGCGATTAATAAGGAAAAATACCTGCCACGTTTATAATTTGGCAGGTACATTTCTGTTGGAAATAAAAATTAAATGTTCGTAAATTTGCAATTTAGCACATGGGGGACTTTAAAAAAAAATTCAGAAACATGGTTAGAACCCTTTCTGGATGCATACCACACGAAAAATTTCTTGCAAACGGCCCCTAAAAAGTTACACGACCAGGAGTGAATAGGGGTGCTGGACGGGAAGAAGATAAAAAGGAAATGTGAGTGGAAAATTCGAAAAAACAGCTTAGTTAGACCTCTATAAGCCACCTTTTACCCATTTTGTAGCCACACTTCCTTAAAATCTTGTTTACTTCGCCCAGAACCGTTATTCAGCGCAGTTTCGCAACTTTCTTGGAGGTTGTTCCGAAGAAATTTTTATTATTTATATTGTTCTTGTTTATGCATTGAGTGTGGTTGTAGGCATGTAGAAGGGGGAGGAGAACCCCCGTGACGAAGCCGCGAACCAAGATTTTTAATTTATGTTTAAATTGTTACCTCATTTCATTTGTTTAAAATATCTTTCCAAAAATGAATTTGAGGTTGCCTTGTTTGTCAGTCTCGCATAGAAAGCTACAATATTTTATCATTTAAAAAAGTATGGATACAGCAACAGTAAATAAGCGATGAAGAGGGTCTGGGTGCAGTAAGTACGTTGTGGTACTGAATTTTCATAAAAAGATTCCAAATCCGATAACTCAATTCCCCATTAAGCTATAATCTTCAATCTTGAGCCATTGTAAAACCTATGTAAAATACCTTTTTGTTTGTTTTGTTTTCAAAAACTAGTTTGATTGGGTTGACTAAAACTAAACCATTCAAGCAATTAATAAGTAGAAATACCTGCCATATTGATAGTTTGGCAGGTACATTCCATTTGTAAATAATTTTTTTTTTCTGGAAAACTTTTGTAACACATTTTTTTAAAGCGACTTGCAGTATTTACATATATGTACCAAATTTTAATTTCCTAGCTCCATAGAAAATACAAATTTCTTGAAGTAATCTCCTTACTGGGACCTCTAAAACCAGTCTTCAAGGTCCATTTAAATTTAAAGAATTAGTTTTAATAATATACCTTACTAATAGTGTACAATTCTTATGAAAATTCACTACAATAATGCACTTGCTGCGTCCCGAACTTTTTTGAATAATTTTTAAAAACGTATATTCTATAAGGATGTATACTGGGACACATTGCTTCCCTTGCGGCCTATCAAGGCTAAGAGACACACTTATAGTGTACAATTCTTAAGAAAATTCACTACAATAATGCACTTGCTGCGTCCCGAACTTTTTTGAATAATTTTTTAAAACTTATATTCTATAAGGATGGGACACATGCTTGCATTGGGGCCTATCAAGGCTAAGAGACACACTAAAGGCCCACGGTTAGTAGGGATATAAAAGAGTAAAAACAATAGGAGAACTAATTCTATTACAATATATTTCTTTGTCTTAGTCAACTGTTATTTCCAATTCTAATTCTAAAAGCTAATGTAACACAACGCATTACAATGTTTGGTTTTATAGGTGTAAATGAATTTGCTTAAAAAATTACTAAAGCGTTGTTTAATATTGGCGTATCTAGCCTCAAAAAATGGGTAAAGCGTTGTTTAATATTGGCGTATCTAGCCTCAGCAAATGCGTAAGATTAACAGGTTGGTCCACGCTTCTATAAAGCCGCGACTGTAATGGAACTCGTTGATCTGAGTTCCTGGGACATGAAGACACTATGTGGTTCAGATCTCCGTACTCGTCCTGTCTACATTCGCAGGATGGACTTTTAGTACAGGCAATAGATAATTTGTTTCTGCATTAAACTACAGGAGTTATTTTTTTTTTTTTGATAGATAGGTTCTGAATGACGTACTGAATGTAAAAACACAAAATCCTTACAAAATGGGAGGGCGGAAGTGCCGCCATTTTGAGAAAAACCGTTTCGGCCTATATCTCCGCAACCGTGCACTTTAGTTCAAAAATGGTAATGACCTTTATTGTAGATAATTGCATTTCTCATCTTTTTTGTAAAATAATTTTTTTGTATCACTCACCGTTTACAACTTATAGGACTATTAGCATTCATTTATTGACTTTTTTACCTATATCTTTGTTAATAATTGTTTAAAAAATAAAATGCTTATAACTTAACTTTTTAATCGACAAATTTTCTAGAACTTTTACTTTAAACTTTTTTTTCTCAAATTAATATTAGTGAATTTTCTTTAAAAAAAATCACTGGACTTTTGAATAAATTTTTTTCAAATGTGCGTTAATTATGCCCCCTAGAACACATATCCGGGGTCAGTTTTAATTTTTATATGTTTATATATATATATATATATATATATATATATATATATATATATATATATATATATATATATATATATATATATATATATATATATATATATATATATATATAACACAACGATAACTCATAAAATAATGGGCCGATTTTGTGTAAATTTGGTGAATACCTTCCTTTTGCAAGTGGCTTGGTAAGTTCGTTAGCCAGGAAAATCGGCCCAGGTTTTCCCGGAAAATTTTGTGTTTTCTTTAAAAAAAAAAAAATCTCTGGAAATAACAAAGTCAGGGTAACCCAATTTGGTACGCCGGTTTATATTATAATAGGTAAATTACCTACCAAAATTTCGTTTTGTAGGTTAAAAGATGAAAAAGTTATAGGCATTTAAAAAAAAGGGATTTTCCCCAAAACGTCAAAGTCGCGATTTAAAACGTCAAAATTGGCAATATTTACCGCAAAGAACCTGAAACTAATATAAGCTATGGAAAGAAAATGTCACAAGACGAATGCTTTACAAAGCCTGAAGTCTTAGCTTCAACCGTCATTGTCCTTCATTTTACTAAAATATTTCCAGAAAAAATTGTCGATTGAAAAGTGCAACATTTAACGCGTTATAACTTTGAAAATATTGATTTGAGAAAACAAGTTGTCAGTAAAAGTTGTAGGAAACTTGTCGATTCAAAAGTTAAGTAATAAGTATTTTATTTCTTAAACAATTATTAACCAATATATAGGTAAAAAAGTCAATAAATGAATGCTAATAGCCCTAAAAGTTGTAAACGGTGAGTGATACAAAAAAAAATTATTTAACAAAAAAGATGAGAAATGCAATTATCTACAATAACGGTTATTACCATTTTTGGCCTAAAGTGCACGGTTACGGAGATATAGGCCGAAACGGTTTTTCTCAAAATGGCGGCACATCCGCCTTCCTAATTTGTAAGGATTTTGTGTTTTTACATTCAGTACGTCATTCTGAACCTATCTATCAAAAAATAACTCCTGTAGTTTAGTGCATTATGGAGAAGAGTAACGGGCTCCTCTATTGCCTGTACTATTTCAGTAATCTCAATTTTATGTAGATGTGCTGGGTATCTACCGTGACCAGATTTCAGGCGAGTGATTGGTGTAAAATCTGTTGGGAGAGTATTTTTTTCCTGCAGTGGAAGTTTTATATGTAAAAACGTATAATGATTACTAGAACTGTTTCTGTAGTTTTGGTAATCTTTTTTCCCACACACATTATGTATAAATTTTATTTTTATTAATTAACCCTTCTGGGTGTTCGGATTTTTTTGAAAATCGGTATATGATTACTAAAACGACCTATCAGCTTTACCATACTATGTTTTCCCTGGGTTTAATATTAGCTCATATTCGGAATAGCCTGGAATTCTAATAGAAATGATAAATGTGTAGATATAAAACAAGTTCGGAGAGCGAATGAAATACATATGTTTCAACAGCGCTTCGAAGAGAATGAAGTTTCACATAAACTTCTGTGACCTAGAACTAAACATAATTAATGAAGACCCATTTTCACTGGAGCGCCGTTATCGTAAATGGCCTTTCTAAAAGTATCTATATATACCGAAAGTTCTTCGGAAGTGTTGCGTATTAAAAGGATATTTACTCATTGGTTAGTTTTCTAGGTAACGTGACGCTTTTAACAGACCCCATAAGAGAACGTGGTTTTTAATTTGTGGCCTATGTTTTTTTTTATTCTTTTAGTGAATTTTCTTAAAAAAAAAGAAATAATGAGGAGATCGCGACTTTTGAATATCGAGAAAATTACTACAAAAGAGCGATATTTAGGACCCCTGAAACCCAACTCCGAGGTAGGTTTCAGGTATATATATATATATATATATATATATATATATATATATATATATATATATATATATATATATATATATATATATATATATATATATATATATATATGTTTCACACCGATAACTCAAAAAATAATGCGCCGATGACGATCAAATTTGGTGAATACCTTCATTTTGCAAGTGGCTGGGATAAGTTCGTTAGCCAGGAAAATCTACTCAGTCCAAATAGATCAAACATTGCTTTGTTTTAATTAGATAGTCGGATTCCTCCGGTCGGTGCCAGTTCTAAGCTGACCTCTAATATATCGAATTTGGACCACGTAATTATAATGCATGTTTGTAAGAAATTCGGGGCGCAGCAAGTGCGTTATGGTAGCGAATTTTTGTTAAAATCTGCTCAGTTCAAATAGATTAAACAATGCTTTGTTTTAATTAGATAGTCGGATTCCCCCCAGTCCATGCCAGTTCTAAGTTTACCTTTAATGTATCGAATTGCGACCACGTAATTATAATGCATGTTTGTAAGAAAAGAAATTCGGGGCGCAGCAAGTGCGTTATGGTAGCGAATTTTTATTAAAATCTGCTCAGTTATAGATTAAACAATGCTTTGTTTTAATTAGATAGTCGAATTTCCCCGGTCCGTGGCAGTTCTGAGCTGACCTTTAATATATCGAATTTCCACCACGAAATTATAATGCATGTTTGTAAGAAAAGAAATTCGGGACGCAGCAAGTGCATTATGGTAGTTAATTTTTATTAAATGCTTAAAATTTGAATAGCTCAATTTGCTATTAACCTATAAGGTTCGTTGGACAGGATACTAGTTTTTTCGGGAACATGTTAAGTTTCTTTTCGAACATTTTTTGTACATTTTCAAACAAAGTTATTCATATATGGTACATTGTTTCTACTATATAGATCATAATGGTAACGAAATTTGATGCCTGCTTTCTTCAAAAAAACACATTTGCTATTTTATAACATTTTTGTGAAAATTCACTACCATAACGCACTTGCTGCGTCCAGCCTTTGTTTTTGTATGTTCAGTGACTATTCGACAATGGCTTGATCAATGCGAATGCTTTTAACTGCGTTACGTTAAGTGAAGTGCTTCGTTGGCTCCATTTTTTTTTTTGTAATTTGTTAATTAGTTTTTACGATGATTGAACTTACAATATTCAGTGCGCCTATGCAATAAATTAAGTAAAAGCGAAATAACCATTTTCTGGGAATAATCCTCGTTAATTTCGATTTTCTTCCATCATTTGTACTGGCGCCATCAACATTTGTTCATAGAACTAGATAGGCTTGCAGTATCCCAGAAGGCTCCATCAAATAAGTTAGCAGCACTCCAGAAGGGTCCTTCACAAAGACAATAAAATTATATTATTGTTACGTTCTACGGGGTTCTAGATTTGTTGACTAACAAAACACAGCTTTTCAAACTATTAATTTATTATAACCAACTATTTTCCAACACCAGTATCAACTAAAATATTTATCTCTATTACTAAATGTTCATAGAACTATATTCCACTATTCGCCTTCTATGATCGCTTCTTATACACCAACACTTCCTGCTGACTCGCTTAATAATCTATGATCACTTATTCTACACCATACTCATTTAATACTGAACTGACTTACTCTGTGTTCCGCTCGCCTATTTATACTGTCCATAGAGATTCTATACCTTCTACACTGTTCTACACCTGTCACTTCGGGTCCCTTCTAGAAATATAATTCCAGAGTGTTCGCTGTAATCAACACACTACAACCGACCATAGATGTAACAAAGTCCATAAACTTAATTCTCATAGACAAATGTGACATTATATTCAATTATACATTATCCAGATACGTTTTAGCTTAGCTCAACAAAGTGATGCATTCTACGTATGTTTACAACATATGCATAATCGCAGACAGCGTAATATTTTTAAGAGTCATAGTTGTCATTTCTAGTTTTGTTACTGATGTTGTTTATGTATATATATATATATATATATATATATATATATATATATATATATATATATATATTTAAGTTTTCAGATATACAAAAGACTCTTTAAATTAAAATTTATTCTGTAACATTCTTAAACCAAAAGTCTGTGCCTTTAACATGGCCCCCCGGCTCGATGGACCTTTCTGGGATGTTGAAAGCCTATCTTCCCCATGATTTATTTGGTATTTTAAATCTACTATTTTATATTTGTTTGTTAAAGCGGCTTGTCCCACATTATTCTAACTTGATGTAATAGTTTGTGTTATTGACTTCATTTTGACTTTTTTTTTTTTATGTCAACAACACACCACGAGGGCTTACAGCCTAAATACTATCGTACCGTGGGTGTTGACAAGGAGGAAAGAGGCAACTTGTTAATTCTGGACTTGAAGGTTTGGAGGTTCGGAGGAGAAGGAAAAACATGTGCCGGCAAGGAATTCCACAACTTGGAAGTCCTCGGGACAAAAGAGCGGGCATAACAATATGTTCTATGTCTGGTGACCTGGACAGTAAAAGGGTGCATTCGCTCTGTTCCCCTGGTAGATCTGCTGGGGGCAGCAGGTGGGGGAATTATGGAGGAAAGCTCCTCTGAGCAGTGCCCGTGCAGATATCTATAAAAGAGAGAGAGGTCACCAACGGCACGTCGGTGGGCAAGGGATGGAAGCCTTTGGGTGAGGGTAGGGTCACCGATGAGACGTACAGCTCTCTTTTGAATGGAGTCCAGGATAGCGAGTGTAGAAGCGGCTGCTGCACCCCAGATGTGGGAGCAGTATTCGAGGTTTGGTCTTATTTGTGAAGTGTATAAGGTATAGAGATTAGTTGGTGAAAAGTATTTGCGAGCCCGGAAGAGGAAACCCAATTTCTTAGCAGCTGCTTCTGCAATTGATGTAACATGTTGGTGCCAATTAAGATTTCGATCCACAGAAATGCCAACAAGAGAAAAGGACTCATTACTTTGAATAACTTGGTTGTTCATTGTGATGGGTCTAGGGCTGCTGTATCTCTTGTGAGAAAGAAAGCAAGACTTAGTTTTGGTGGGGTTGAATTGTACAAGATTTCTACTTCCCCAGTCTAATATTTTTTGGAGGTCTACGGAGACAGAACCCTCCATGAGTCTGCGATCCTCATCTAATTGGGCTAAAGAGACAGGCTTAGAATATTGTATGTTTGAGTGGAGGGTGCTGTCGTCCGCGTAACTGTGAACTGGGTTGGATGTGTCTAAAACCCGCCATGTTCTACACAGGGCGTTTCAAAAAACACGTGCCTTCGCTCGTGGTTAGATTCCTCACGTGAAAATAATTTTTTTGTTTTAAGTTTTTTTCATATCAACATCCAATATTGTTCCGTAGCTACTAAATATGTTTTTGTTTATTCAAAATTTCGCGAAAACCACTGTATGAATCTGAATGAAATGTGGAGCGTGAAATTTATTTAAACTGCTACATATTCTACTGCCAAAAAGTGTTGACAGCTTCACCAGGGCCGTTTGTATGTGCTGTTACTGCAATAATTTTCCAAAAAAAAAAAAAAACTCTGCGCCACTGCCTTTTCTTCTTCGGTTGGCACAGTTATGTATGCCGTTTCGTGCCTTTTAAAAGTTACCTCTTGATATTTTGTCGATTTCGATCTTTTTTGTGACATAAATGCAATTATGTTGTGTTATGTAGAGTATTGCATTTTTTTTAAACATTTTTAAGGTCCTTAATGTAAAGTTTTTACCAGTTGAAAGTACCTGAATGGAATCACAGCAAGTGTTGAAAATTGTCACCTGCAGCTTCATTACAAACAGTCAATTGTCGGTGCAAAGATCTTCTTACTTTGGCAAAAATGCGATGTTTTTGCCGGACTCTTACAAATGCCAGTTCTGTGTCTTGTAAAAGTTTATCAAATGTTTGTACTGGTGTCTTGTAAACCAGCTCGTTTATTAACAAAAATTTAAATGATTCTAATCACGGGATCTTGGTGGCCATGCTACTGGACCACCATGACAAATTCATCAATGACCGTATGTTTCCGAGAGGTACTCCCTAACATCAACCGCTAAATACGCCAGTGCACCATCGTGTTGGAACCACATTCTATTTCTCACTAACACAGCTAATAGTTTGGGCAGATCGTTCATTTTAAAATTTAAATATGACACATGATTCAGTCTGTGTGGCAGAATAATTGGACCAATAATTTCATTTCCAATAATACCAGCCCAAATATTTACAGAAAACTGATACTGCGAGTTTTCTACTCTTAGTAAATAGGGATTTCCTCAGACCAGTTATACAAGTTATGGAAATTTATAACTGCTTTTCTTGTAGATGATGCTTCATCCGTACAAAGAACACGATGACCGAAATGTTGCTCGATTTCCATCTTATTTAAAAATGACAGACAACATTCTTGTTTAGGCCCATAATCTCTCGGTAAAAGTTCTTGAACACGTGTGGAGTGGTATAGTTTTAATGGTTGTGTGTACAGACGATGCGAAAATAATTTTTATTTGGTTACAAACAATTCTGGTACTTTTAGTGGGGTTACGTTCCACTGCATTGAGAACTGACTCTTCAGCTTGAACTGTTTGTCGGTATCTTCTGCGTCCAGAATTAGATCTTAAAGGTTTTAAGGCACCGGTTTCTCTTGAACTTTTGCAGGTACATATATGTTCAAAAATTATTTTGCTGGGTGCTATTCGTCCGGGAAACCAGTCATGATAAATTCTCGTTGCTCTATCCCATTTTGTCTCGCTTCACCATAACATATCGGTTAATTCAGTTAAGGTATAACTAAAAAAAGGCATTGGAAAGCAATAAACAGCAACGAAATTTTTTGTTTTAGCCCAGGGCATATTCAATACACTACATAACACAACATGGTTGCATTTATCTCATAGAAGAGATCGAAATCGACAAAATATCAAGAGGTAACTTTTAACAGGTACTAAACGACCTACATAACTGTGGTAACAAAAAAAAGTCAGAGGCGCCCAAGTTTTTTTTTTGGTTTTGACTTTGAAAACTGGCTCATTCAGTCACTGTCAATCTTCAAAATGAACAAGGATGAATCTGACTTTGCTTTTCATTATGGAAAAACTTGTCTTCAGAATGTTAATCTAACAAGCTCTTTAACTTTTTTCTTTTAACTTCTTTTATGTCCCTATACGCTTGCTGTTTACTAAAAGTATATCTTAAAATTAAAACTTACATACTCCACTCATACAAATACGCGAGCGCATATACACTCATGTATACGCACTCACGTCCAGTACTTAACACTAGGTGCAGGACAGAAAATGCACATTATTTCTTCATGTGCACATACACACATACATATGCATGCACACATCTACGCTACAAGTTTTTGCAGGAAAAACACTGGGACACTTTTCACACCAATGGAGCCTGTCATGGTGACTTTTTAACATACTGAGGAGGCTGCGGTCAAAAGAGGTTAACACAAGGAAAGCCACAAAGGAACTTAATTTTATCTCTCTGACTATACATTAATCTGCTAAGTTTATTTAGTATTCCTTAAGACTATATAGTATATTGCCACTAGTACAATATTTACGGAACATTCCAATTTTCAGGATATCATTTTCTTACTAAGACGTATATAAACCTAGCTAACTTAGAGTCTTTAACAAAACACATGAAAGCTACCATGACACTTTTACACACAGCTTCAGACATAAGTGACTTCACATCAAGTGGAAAGGAAACATTGTATTCTACCAAATTACAAAATAATATTTTTCTTTGTTCATGATGAATAATACAGGAAAAAAATCAAATGATTTAAATCAGCTGGGCTGGTATTGTCGCATGAGCAAAATGGATTGTCTTCAACTTTTATTTTATACAAATGAGACTTAAAAGCACCATGGTCTATGCTAATTCTCTTAATTGTCGTAAACAAGTACCTAGGAAGCAACAGTTCTTTGTAAATGGACTGTTTTTTTTTTATTGATTTCACTGATAGCACATACCCACGGTTCCGGTGGAGCTCCCCACACTTTTTTGCGGTCACATATGTACTAGTTGAAATAAGTTTCACCCGCCAAATTTCTTTGAGATTGCTACAGTCGTTTTGGAGAAATTTGGAATAAACAAAATGAAATCTGTAACATCCTGTAGCTACGAAACGAAGCAAAATCGTACCTATGTTGAGATGAAAAAAGTTTTATCTAACCATGAGTGATGGCACATGTTTTCTGAAACACCTTATATATCATGTGTGGCTTGGAATAAAATAAATATCAGGAATATTCCATATTATTTTTATTATTATTGTGATGTTTTTCAGGTGCCGCAATTATCATGGTTCTGTAATTTGTCGTCCTGTGATCCGGTGTTCGCGTCCTAAAATCTACTAGTGTGTGGTGTGTATTCTGCAAAGATGAGACATCGGCGACGGTAACGTGACGGAGCTGCATGACCAACAGACGGGGCGCCGCTATGGCGTCTTTCATGACCAAGAAGAAGAAGTACAAGTTTCAGGTGGACGTGTGTTTGGAAGAGTTGTTGGAAGTGCCCTTCGTGTCGGCTGTGTTATTTGCCAAGCTCAGGCTGCTTGATGGAGGGAACTTCCAAGATACCAGTAGCAGGTAAGTCACGTTTAATTGTTGAGAAATTTAAAATTAACATAATAATAACCAGGCGATAAACACAAAATGACGAAAAAACGTATAGCTATTCAAACAATCAAAGGAAAAAATTTCGGGACGAGCAAGTGGGTGTTGGTAGCGAATTTTCATTAAATGCTTCAAATTTTAATAACTCAATTTGCCATTAATCTAGAAACTTTATTTTTGGTATACAAGGTGAACCACCGGAAACTGCATCGATTGATTATGGGAAAACCATCATCAGGAAAAATCTTAAAATTTGGTACTGTACTAATGCAATTGGGGGACACTCGGCTAAAATCTTCTCAGACTAGTGGTATTTCCGGTTATACCGGAAGTAGATGTCAACTTATGTCAAATTGGACACCCAGTATATTATGACATTTTGAGATTATGTGTAAAATTCGGAATACTTTTTGTGTAAAATGTCATATACCCAAGTCTTCTTGAGGTATTCGAATTTTTATGTCAAAATTGATGTTTTCAGACCGGGGCATATTGATATTTTTATCTCATACACAGGGCATAATTATTTACTTCGCTTTCCTAGTAGATGAGGATGTACTCTAACAGTCTTTGAATGAAATTATTGAATTTATTGATACAGGGTGTTTTAAAAGAAGTACATGAATTAAGATGAAAAAAAAGCTGCTGAAACTTGAGTTTTTCAAATGGAGAGCCCCTATTTTGGTTATTTACGTGCATCCCGCATTAAAAACTAGGAAACCCTTGTATAAGATTGTTTATTTAAAAAAAACGTTACTTTTCGAATTATTAGTAATTTTATATTTTTCTATTACAATAATGGCCGTCTGATCTCACTTTAGTTGGCCACGATGACGTTTACAATACTTATTTCTGAACGTCAATACGTCTGGGTTTAACATGATTAAAGGAATGATTAAAAGGCTTTACTACCAGACAATCGTTTATTTTTCAACCCTACGCGTTTCGGCCCTCTTCAGGCGTTATGACCTAGAATTAGCCCAATTAGATGAGGATCGCAGACTCATGGAGTGTTCTATCTCCGTGGATCTCCAAAAAATATTAGACTTTGGAAGTAGAAATCTTGTACAATTCAACCCCACAAAGCACAGTCTTTCTTTCTTTCTCATAAGAGATACACCAGCCCTAGAGCCATCACAATAAACAACCAAGTTATTCAAAGTAATGAGTCCTTTTCACTTGTTGCCATTTCTGTGGATCGAAATCTCAATTGGCACCAACATGTCACATCAATTGCAGAAGCGGCTGCTAAGAAATTAGGTTTCCTCTTCCGGGCTCGCAAATACTATTTACCAGCTTATCCATACCTTATATACTTCACGATACGATAGTATTTAGGCTGTAAGCGCTCGTGGTGTGTTGTTGAAATATAAAAAAAGGCTAATGTTTTCTTATTTTGATCAAAATCACCTAATATTATTGAGCAAATTCATTAACTGCCATTTGAGTATCCGTCTGTGCATTGATTCTGCACTGATTTTTTTTATTTAATTTTAACAACACACCACGAGGGCTTACAGCCTAAATACTACCGTACCGTGGGTGTTGACAAGGAGGAAAGAGGCAACTTGTTAATTCTGGACTTGAAGGTTTGGAGGTTCGGAGCAGAAGGAAAAACATGTGCCGGCAAGGAATTCCACAACTTGGAAGTCCTCGGGACAAAAGAGCGGGCATAACAAGATGTTCTATGTCTGGTGACCTGGACAGTAAAAGGGTGCATTCGCTCTGTTCCCCTGGTAGATCTGTTGGGGGCAGCAGGTGGGGGAACTATGGAGGAAAGCTCCTCTGAGCAGTGCCCGTGCAGATATCTATAAAAGAGAGAGAGATCACCAACGGCACGTCGGTGGGCAAGGGATGGCAGCCTTTGGGTGAGGGTAGGGTCACCGATGAGACGTATAGCTCTCTTTTGAATGGAGTCCAGGATAGCGAGTGTAGAAGCGGCAGCTGCACCCCAGATGTGGGAGCAGTATTCGAGGTTTGGCCTTATTTGTGAAGTATATAAGGTATAGAGATTAGCTGGTGAAAAGTATTTGCGAGCCCGGAAGAGGAAACCTAATTTCTTAGCAGCCGCTTCTGCAATTGATGTGACATGTTGGTGCCAGTTAAGATTTCGATCCACAGAAATGCCAACAAGAGAAAAGGACTCATTACTTTGAATAACTTGGTTGTTCATTGTGATTGGTCTAGGGCTGGTGTATCTCTTATGAGAAAGAAAGCAAGACTGAGATTTGGTGGGGTTGAATTGTACAAGATTTCTACTTCCCCAGTCTAATATTTTTTGGAGATCCACGGAGACAGAACCCTCCATGAGTCTGCGATCCTCATCTAATTGGGCTAAAGAGACAGGCTTAGAATATTGTATATTTGAGTGGAGGGTGCTGTCGTCCGCGTAACTGTGAACTGGGTTGGATGTGCTAGAGAGGAGGTCATTGATGTGGAGAAGAAACAAAGTAGGGGCTAAAGCTGAACCTTGAGGAACTGCTGCATTAATTGGATACAGTTTAGAGGAATGGCCATCCACAACAACAGAAATGTTCCTGTTTAAAAATTATGTTATTTTTAGCCAAAAATTTGATTAGTCAACCGTAAAAAAACTACATAGCTAGCTGTTTTGTAAAGCAACATAGTTTTTAAATTTTTTTACTATGACGCATTTGCGGTGGCAGGACTTTTTAACCTAGAAACGTTACCTTTTGCTGTAATAGGTTTTATTTGATTTCCTGTTTCGGCTGTAGTATAGTCAGTTAACACCATTAACTGTTATTGATAGAGTTAGTCGATGTGGCAGTGTCATGCAACATTGTCATGTCATTAGATGGATGCGTGTTTGTGTTGATTCTCCAAGGGGATGTTCCCGCCTTTGCAGTGTGTCAGCAGGGCAGGGCGGCTGAAATGACGTGCGAGATCATTTGTTTTGATCTACCCCTGCCGCTGAACTACATTTCCATTCATGAAATTCATGAATTACTAAATAAAATTGTTGTCGCTATTTGTATAACTAGGGGGTGGCACATCGAAGACTAAAAAAATAATAATAGAAGACGCAGCAAGTGCGTTATGGTAGCGATTTTTTTTTTAAATATTTTTAATAGCAAATGTATTTCTTTGATGAAAGCAGGCATCAAATTTTGTTGCCTATATAGTAGAAACAATGTACCATATTTCATCGAAATAACTTTATTGTTTGAAAATATGTAAACATTTTACAAAAGTCTGGATGCAGCAAGTGTGTTATGGTAGTGAATTTCCATTAAAATGTTTTTAATAGCAAATGCGAGTAGGCATCAATCTGATTACCGGTATAGCCTATGTAGTAGAAACAATGTACTATATTTTATCAAAATTACTATTGTTTGAAAATATGGTTCGTCGTGGGGATTTTCCATCCCCGTCGCGTACATACAACCACCCTCGCTGCATAAACCACAAGAAAAATATCTTGTTCCTACCCGCCAAGGAAGTTACGGCACATGGTGGATAGGGGTGCTGTGCGGGGTAGGCAGGGTTTACGGGGGATGTGGCTTCAAGATGTGAAAAAGACAGCTTTCAAGCCCGTTTTATTTGAATTTTCTGCTCATATTTCCTTTTTACTACCTACCCTGCCCAGCACCCCTACTCACTCCTGGTCCCGTAACTTCCTTGGGGGGTGTGAACAAGAAATTGTTCTTGGGGTTTGTCGATCCAGGGAAAGCCCTAGGCAGGTTTCTGAAAACAGTTTTTTGAAAAGCGTTCGGGAGCTAAACTACAAATTTACCGAAAATTCGCTACCAAAGCGCACTTACTGCGTCCAGATTTTTTTCTTGGAAACGCATCATATTTCGATAAATAATGCAAAAACGCATTAACGAATTTGTTCTACGAAAATAAGCTAAAAAGAAATTATACACCCCTACTCACTCCTGGTCCCGTATCTTCCTTGGGGGGAGGGGAGTGAGGAGGGGTGTGTGTGTTGGTGTTGTGAACAAAAAAAATTTCTTGGGGTTTGTGGATCCAGGAGGGGGGGTTGCAGGCAGGTTTCTGAAAACAGTTTTTTGAAAAGCGTTCGGGAGCTAAACTGCAAATTTACCGAAAATTCGCCACCAAAACGCACTTACTGCGTCCAGATTTTTTTCTTACAAACGCATCATATTTCGATAAAAAATGCAAAAATGCATTAACGACTATGCTCTACGAAAATTAGCTTAAAAAATTATAGACCGTTAAACCATGAACTTCACTAAACCTACAGCGAAAGCATCAACTTAACTAAACCGACAGCTAAAACATCAGAGAAAGGGTCTATTTGAAATGAATTTTCTGTAAACATTTTAGTAAAATAAAGGGCAATGACGGTGGAATCTGAAACTTAAGGGATTGCAGAACACTCTTCTTGCAACATTTTCTTTTCAAAATCCGTATTTGTTTCACGTTCTTTGCTTAAACATTGCCAATTTTGACGTTTAAAATTGCGAGTTTAACGTTTTGAGGAAAGCTCCAAAATTTGTTTCTTTAACTGCCCATAACTTCTTTGTCTTTAAAGCTAGAGACCTAAATTTTGGTACAGAGTTCAAGACATAGCAGTTTTTTGTTCCCCGGTTTCAAAATCGAGAAACGCCAAGATTTGCTCAGGTGTGGAATTTAGCCAATTGTTTCTTACACATTTTAGTAAATGTACCAAATCAAATAAATAAAATAATCGTCGGCTTTTGTCCATAGGATGTGGATACACGATGCTTAGCTTTAAGTGCCCAAAACTCTATTTTCTATGAAGCTAGAAAATTAAAATTTCATATATCTAGGTACTGTAAGTCTCTCTAAAAATCACTGTAAGTCTCTTTTAGAAAAAGAATGTATCTGCCAAACTATAAACGCGGCTGGTATTTTTCCCTAATAATCGCCTGGATGATTTCGTTTGAGTCAGCGTAATCGAACCGATTTGTACAATAAAAAAGCTTTTTAAAAACAAATTTTCTATTAGTGAATCTTCAATGAGAAATGTAAATAATAAAAAATGTCTGCTGAAAATTATAATTTTAGACTCAGCGGTGACAGAGTTAACCAGACGTTTTATAGATGAAATGAGATCATGGTCTAGACGTACGAAATCTGAACACTATTGTTTCTACCAAAACCAAGGTTAGTAAAAAGTGCGTCGGGCGGGAATTGAACCCAGGTCGCCCGCGTATCACGTGACCATTCTACCAGTCAGCCATAGATGCTATCTAATAAATTGATTGTTTACGTCGCAGTTATTGAGACGGCAACTTGCTGTTTCAGGTAATTTTATATTATATCCTAAAAGTAAATGGGTACCCACTCGTCTGGAATACAGGGAAAACCGGAAAAAGTCAGGGAATTTGTAGAATTCGTTAAGTTATCGTGGCTACAAATAGACATACAGACCGACGGACAAAAAAAAAATTCGTTATTGCTCTTTAGACATTGCTTCATTCGGCAAACCCATTTTAGTCAACAAGCGCACGCATTTAGTGTCGAGTTGTACATTTGTTGAACAGTTCGTTAGGATCCTTGTTCTCTCCTAGGGAGTCTAAGCTTTGTAATGCCGGTCCGACTGACATTTCGAAATACATAATCTCCAACTATTCAAAAAACGAGTAAACGGCCGTCTTGTCGCACAACAGTCGAGTTGATTCTCAAAAACACATAGGTTTTCATGAACTATTTGATAAAAGAACTATCAAGCTTTTTACAGTTTTTTTTAAAATGAATTTTCTTTCATTACTTAGCAAGCCCACACATATGTAGTTATCAATATTTCGTTTCACATCTGGTGTAACATTTATCGCAGCGTCGTCTGGCAATCTGGCAATGAATGATGAAACCCGTCATCTAAATGCACGGCATGAGTCCTCTTTCATAACTTCAACATACAACCAGCGACCAACAGATCTTAATTACTCGACCAGAATTTAAATCAGCACATGAATACACAGTATTCGGTAAATAATTAACGTGTGCCGCGGCCTTGACATCGCTGATGCTGATGGCTTTGATATATACTGCTTTTCATAATAACCTGAACACCTGGAAACACAAGACGACATATTTAACTACATTTCTTTAGAATGTATTACGCACATAGAATAAACAAACGTTTAAAACGTGGTATACCTCATTTCTGAGAGGATGCCTAGCAATAAACAGTAAGTAAATATACATATTGAAAATGTGTACTAACAAATGTAACACACGACAAGTCACAGATAGAGGGCCGTCAGGATATTATTTATTTTTTAAGTAAACAAACACATATTAATCGACACTCGCCGCTTTAGTTGACAGCAGAGAAGGACGTGCTTGTAGTTCCTAAACCTGTGCAATAAAAGGCTAATCACTGTAAGTGTCCAGCTCAACCTTGTCTAATCTAAATCCCCCATTTACATCAAGACATGTTCAATATCCTAAATATCCCTTAAATATGGTACTAAAACAACTCTCTTTATATGTCTAATTGCAACAACTCATTAATAAAGCATATCATATCAGTATTAATACAAAAGGGTCCTGCTTTGCTCCCGCCATTACCTTAGGCCTAAGGTAGCGCGGCCTAGGTACAGCAGACCAGGCACGCTGTCCAAACGTACCCGCAACTTTACATACCCAGAGGTTATGACACCTTACAGACCAATCCAGGTCTTACATTTATGTGCCCTGCCCTGGGGTCCTCCACTTGACCCCTGCCGGCCAGACAAAGCAGATCAGAGACCCGATCACTATAACTACGTGAGACAGTCTAATTAGTAACCATATAACTGCAGCACCCGTGACTTAATATAATCTCTAAATATCCAGCAATTGTCAGTACCCAGGTATATTCTTCTAAGAATTACTGCTATCTGAATCATATTATTAGCTATAATCAACCAAGACACTTAGCGAGTAGGTACTCACCTGAACTGCTAAATTCAGTTATCATATAAACTAATATGCACTACATTAACTATAATTAATCTTTACTACAAAATGCACTACGAACAAGCCCTACCTAACTGACTCTCTTTCAACTAGTAAATGGGTGAAACATCTCTAGTTTCAGATGCATTAAACGTTTCAGTTGTTGTTACCTACGCATAAAAATTAGGTGGTTGATAGACCCTTAACACACTTGAGTTCCCCTGCGTTGGCAGTGTCGTTAAGTATCATACAAAGCATCAGATGGTACAGTTTCTACTAAAGATTATGTTTAGAACTTACGTTACACAAAATAATAGTAATTCTACTGAGTATACTCTGGATAATCCAAGGTCATTTTGTAGATGAGCGGCATGTCAGTTGTAGATAAATTGACTGTTTATACGGTGTGGAACAGCCAAATGGAATAAATTCAATATCTCAATTATCATCCTGCAACGTAAAAACTTCACCCCTACATTTAACCCCTTTCGAAGTGACAGTTGCAAACCCCAAATTTTTAAATAGGAAGTAGGGGCTTGTGATACATCATTCGAGAGATCTCTCCATTTTCTCTGTTCAAAAATGGTATGGTTTTAAAATTTAATGTATACAGTCCCTATTTTTTAACACTTTGTGTTATTTGGAGCCGGTGTGACAACATACTACTTGGTTCCGCAACTAGGTGGCGGCACGTTGCTTCGTGTCTCACCACTCATTTAGTGTTGGAAGGCTGGCTACCATAGCCGTTTTACTTTATAGGTGTATTTTCGCTACAATTGGTATGTCGTACTGAAGAGCTCTAATTAGAGCGAAATCGGTTTACGGTTCTAATTGTGGCGAGAATACATCTAGCCTTACATACTTTGTCCCTATATTAGGGTAGAAATGGGCCAGGGCTGACAATTTACTAAATTGTTAGTTGGTTGTATACAGTCTCTATTTTTTAACACTTTGTGTTATTTGGAGCTGGCGTGACAACATACTACTTGGTTCCGCAACTAGGTGGCAGCACGTTGCTTCGTGTCTCACCGCCCACTTAGTCTTCGCTACAATGCTAAAAATTAATAACTTCATTCTTGATAGTGCGAGAGAAAGAAATAATTTCAGTGTCGTTTGTGGACGGTATCACTTAAAAAGAAGACATAAAAAGTTGTGACCATTCTTCAGAGTCGGCAATGTTAGTTTTGTTTAAAACGTCTTAGAAACTTGCTGTGTGATTGTAACCGCATGACAGTATTTGTCAGTTGTTAACAGCCATTCAGAAACATGGTTTTACAGAAATGCATAATATAATAACAGTTCTATAGATGATTGGTTACGGAGATAAAACACCATCACAGATTGAAGTTGTTCGACCGATTTCAAGAAAACATTGTCGATTTACCGCCTACATCCCAGGGGACAATTAGTAAAATTGAAAAGCATTTTCGAAAGTGTGGACATGTAACGCAGATACAAAAAGGCCTGGAAGCAGCAAGTGCATTATGGTAGCGAATTTTCGAAAAAATGCTTTTCATGGCAAATATGTCTTGTTTTTAAAAGAAATATATTTCGTTGGCACTATATATTAGTAACAATGTACCGTATTTCATTAAAATAGCTTTCTTGTTTCAAAAAGTACAAACATTTTCCGAAAATAAACTTTAAAAGTTTATATATGGCCAACGGACCTCTTTAAGCTGTTTACACACCTGCCAGGATATAATTATTCACAAACAGCTTTAGGACCAAAATTTAAAAAAAAGATGAAAATTTGCACAAATTTATTTTACAGAAAATCACCTTTTTTTTTTACAGAAATTGCCTTCAGTATTGTTACACTAAATTATATTTTTTACAAAAATTTGACATCGTTTTGTTACAATAACTTACTAAACATTTATTATTAATCACCAACATATCGCAAAAATCTTACAAAAATAATTTCCACAGAAACACTAAAAATATTTCTGCGAAAACTTCAACCACTATTTGAGCGTGCCGTATACGGCAGCTCGATGGTTTCGTCAAGTAATATAAACAAAAAGCTCTCTGAATGCGTCATTTCCATGCGCCTCCGCTATCTATTGATAAAAACGCCGTATCATAATTTGTGATATGTGTTGCAATGTGCCAAAAAGGTGAAAAGTTGCAAAACAATTGAAATAACCCAAAAAAGATGAACGATATCATTTTTTTTACAAACATGCATTATAATTCGATGGAAAACACAAAACTGCAATAACATAAGGGGGTGTTCTATTAAAAAAAAAAGAAAGTGTGTATCACCAACCACTTATGGGCCACCATGTGCTTGTGAAAATAGATTTATGAGATGCAGCTCGAGATACCCTATAATTAATACTTTTTCTCATATCTTGTATAATAACGGCTATATTGAGCTTTACCGTAGAAAAGCGTCACCCGGTATATGTGTAAACAGACAAAAACTGAAACTGACCCCGCATATGGGTTTTTGGGGTTCTAGTTCGCGCTCATTTGAAGAAATCTTTTTAAAATTCATAGGTCTCGGTCTTCTCAATAACGAATTATTTCTACGAAAATTTGCTAAAATATAGACTATTAAACCATAAACTCTATAGCTGAAACTACTGCCGAAGCGTCAGAAAGAGGGTCTATTTGAAATGGATTTTCCGAAAATATATTAGTAAAATGAAGGACAATGATGGTTGAAGCTGAATCTTAAGGCTTTGTAAAACACACTTATTACGACATATCGTCTACATAATCCGTATTTGTTCCAAATTCGTTGTCTGAAAATTGCAAATTATGCCGTTTCAAATCGCGACTTTGACGTTTTCAGTAGAGAAATTATAAAATTTTCAAAATATTTTTTCTGCAACTTCTTGACGTTTTTCAAGAAAACTTAACCATTGTATGTAATATTCAATTGGTTTTTTTAATCACACAAAATATTTTGTTTCTGTGCTTTCCTCTGATCACCAGTGGCACCCATTTTTTTTCTTAAAATGCCTTTTTTTCCTTTCAACTTAGAGATCTGAATTTCGGCATCTAAGGTAAGTTGGACAGTAGAAACGTATATGCCAAATTTGGCTGTCATAGCTCTGTTATTTTCGGAGATACGAAAATTTTCCGAAGCAAAACCCAAATTTTTCCCGGAAAAACTGGTCCGATTTTCCTGGCTACAAAGTGAAGGTACTTAGCAAATCTCATCAAAATCAGCCCATTATTTTTTGTTATCCATACGATATATATATATATATATATATATATATATATATATATATATATATATATATATATATATATATATATATATATATATATATATATATATATATATATATATATATATATATATATATATAAACACATATCTCCTCATTAGTGAATTTTTCGTTTTACGAAACATTCGCTAAAAGACCTTCTAATCCACGGAGTCATGGTACTACATTGGACGTAACGCTTGAGTTTTAGGAAAAACCACATGCTTCGAGGCGACATACAGCCATAACATTGGATGTTAGCTATTCATCAACTATTCGAATATTAAAAGAAAATAAATGGCATCCCTATAAATTGATACAAACTCAGGAGCTCATGGAAGACGATTTTGATAAAAGAACGTCTTTTTCTAAACAAATTATGGAAATATTAGATAATAATGTTATTCAACTAGAACATGTTTTGTTTTCTGATGAGTGCAGTTTTACACTTCACGGCCATGCTAATTGTCAAAATTGTCGCTACTGGAGGAACATACCCAATAGCCTGAAAAGATTAATCTTTGGACAGGAATAGTTGGAAACCATTTCATTCTTCCCTTTTTCATTTAGCACTGCTCCAAAATAATATCGTGCCAACTTTGGCAAACTTATATCCGGATCGAGTAAACCCACAAGTTCGAGCGAATGTGATATGGCTCTAGTAGGATAGAGGACTAGCATATTACTAAGTCAATGTCCGCCAGTACCTCGACTTAATATTTCCAAATCGGTGGATAGGGAGGCAGGGATCATTGGATTGGCCAGCAGGATCACCTGATCTCACGCCATTATATACTTCTTATGGGGATATGTGAAAAGTATGGTATACAAAACCAAACCACGCGATTTAACCGCCTTAAGAACAATAATATCGATTGCAATTAGGTCGGTCACGCCTCCGATGTTGACTGACGTAAGAAGACATTTTTATTTCAGGCTAGGTAAGGTATCACAAGCCCCCACTTTCTATTTAAAAAATTGAGGGTTGTAACTGTCACTCGAGGGGGGGTTAAATGTAGGGGTTAGGTTTTCACGCTGCATGATGTCATTTTTAGTGAATTTTCGTAGAAAAAATTCACTAATGGAGAGATCCCGACTTTTGAATTTTGAAAAAAAATTTGCAAATGAGCGCGGACTAGGACCCCTAGAACCCATATCCGGTGTCAGTTTCAATTTTTATATGTTTATATATATATATATATATATATATATATATATATATATATATATATATATATATATATATATATATATATATATATATATATATATATATATATATATATATATATATATATATATATAGTTATCACACCGATAACTCAAAAAATAGGCCGATTTTGATAAAATTTGGCATGTGCCTTCGTTTTGTAAGTGGCTTGGATAAGTTCGTTAGTCAGGAAAATCGGACGAGGTTTTCCGGGAAAATTTTGAGTTTTCATTCGAAAAAAAAATTTTTCTCAAAAAATAAAAAGGCTATGATAACCAAATTTGGTGGGTAGGTTTACGATATAAAAAGTAAACTATACACAAAAATTCAGATTTATATGTTACCAGAAAAAAAAGTTATAAAAAATATTTGATGCCAGATCATTTCTATGAAAATTCACTACCATAACGCACTTGCTGCGTCCAGACATTTTAATCTTAAATTGGCGCGTTTCTAGACAAATATGCACAAAATAATTGAGATGCTATATTTATTCCATTTGACTGTTCTACACTTTATATGAAGCTTACTATATCTTATAAGCGTCTCCGTGGCCGTGCGGGAAAGTCGATGACTTTCTAATACGGACTCGGGGGTCGACGGTTCGAGACTCACCGGCGGCGGATGATTTTTCAAATCACTGTCATCGTTGAGATCGAGCTCAAGGTGGAGGGTAGATTAGTTTAGATGAGCAAAAAGGGTCAGCAATGGCCTAATTGCCAGTAAGCATCTTACATTTACCTTTTACTATATCTTATATGCAAATTTTTTTACCTTATGGTTATTTCCTGGTGGTGACTACGGTGGTTGGTCTGGGGTGGGGGCCGTTGTCTGCGTTCTGATTTTTTGAAACATGCTTAGAACCACTTCTGAATGCATAAGCCACAACAGAAATGGTGTGGCTTCAACCCCCCACGAAGTCACGGGACACTGATTTTTTTCACATTTTGCAGTTATACTTTATTTTAATCTTCTTCCCCGCACAGCACCCCTATTCGCTCCGGGTCCCGTAACTTTCTTCGGGGTTAAAAACACAACATTTCTCTTGTGGTTAGATGTCCTTACAAGCATGTTTAAAAAAAATCGGAAAGCGACATGCCTGAATAAAAAAGATTCAAAATTATGAATCCCATCTAAAAATAAAAAAAATACAGGTATTCCATTTAAAACAACAAAGTTGATGGCGACTTCCGGTCTGATCGGAATTTTTATTTAAAAAAAAAGTCACACCGATAACTCAAAAACTAATCGGCTGATTTTGATCAAATTTAGTGAGTACATTCCGTTTGGAAGTGGCTTGGATACGTTCGTTAGCCAGGAATATCGGACCAGTTTTTCCGGGAAATTTTTGAGTTTTCTTTCGGAACATTTTTGTATCTCCGAAAAGAACAAAGCTATGGCAACCAAATTTGGTACGTACGTTTACGCTATCAAACTTACCCTCCATGCCGAAATTCAGATCTCTAAGGTAAAAGGAAATTATAAGCATTTACAGCTAAAAATTTTGGATGCCACTGATGACCAGCAAAACGCACGCAACCAAAATATTTTGTGTGGATAACAAAATCTATTGTATATTACAGACAAAGATTAAGTTTTCTTGATGGAAAAAGGTCAAGAATTATCAAAAAAACTACTTTTAAAATTTTATAGTTCTTCTTAAAACGTCCAAAGTCGCGATTTGAAACGTCAAAATTTGCAGTTTTTAGACGAACAACCTGAAACAAATACGGGTGTTGTAGAATAAATGTCGTAATAAGTGAGTTTTGCAAAGGCTTAAGTTATAGCTTCAACCATCATTGCCCTCGTAAAGTGGTTCCATTAGCCACAGACTTTTATAAAATAATTTATTTAACCCATTAGTGTACAGAGTCC
The DNA here is from genome assembly GCA_964006375.1 of Tillus elongatus. Lineage (NCBI taxonomy): Eukaryota > Metazoa > Arthropoda > Insecta > Coleoptera > Cleridae > Tillus > Tillus elongatus. Next base: position 291,966,515 of record OZ023262.1, on the reverse strand, counting down.
CTTATAAGGGACTCGATGAAATCTACGTTTTTCTCGGTAGATTAGGCTATTCTGCAAGAGATGGCACCCTAGTCGTGTCAACCTAACAGCATTTATTATATATGTGAACAATTTGACAGCGTGTTTGTGGTTTTGCGTGTGTAATTGCATCATTTATACGCGATAGACGAAAGTTTATACAACACCAAACATGGGGGGTAAGTAATTATTTATTCACTTTCGTCATCGTGAAATTATTGCCATTATTACTTCATTCATCTATTGTGGAGACTTTGTGATACAATTTTAACCTAAAACAACGTACTTCGGATGAATCGTTCTGCCGTTACAACTTTTTTTTTGCACTGTCCCTTATAAGGGACTCTGTGCTCGACGGCCATTTGAATAAAACTGACATTTGTTTTTATTCTTTGGAAAATCTACATTCATGATGTATTGTATATTCCAGACTCAGTTTCCACCAATTGCTAGAATGCTTAGAGGAGAGTAACGACGAAAGGAATATAGATATTTTTGCGATTCCACCTGAAGATGGATATGAAACTGAACAAGATAGTGACAAAAGCGATGATGAACACGAAGCGAATTTGAACCACTTAGGACCAAATATGCTTAGAACGGAATGTATAATGCAAATTGTAGATCATGATGGACCAGATCCCTGTGAAAGTGATTCCAGTGATGACGTTCCACTCTCAAAATATCCCCGACTTGCACAAACAACATCAAGACCATCGACTTCAAAACCTTCAACAGCATCGAAATCAGCAATAACAAAACCACGAACATCAACACTTACTAATCTGAAGTGGGTGAAATCAAAACCCACATATAAGTTATGCATTGACTGTACTCTGGTACCACCATCCGAAGAAGCAATACGGTGCAAGTCACCAATGGACTTTTTCTCACTGTTTTTTACTGAGAAATTGTGTGCAACAATCGTCAAAGAGACGAACAGATATTCAGTACAAAATAACAATCCATTGAACATGACACTCAATGAACTATATGTACTTTTTGGAGCACTGCTACTATCAGGTTACGCTAAATATCCTAATAAGCGGATGTATTGGTCGAATCAGAAAGATGTTCCTACAATTCTGTCAGCATGAGGCTCCATAGGTTTGAAGCCATAATAAAAAACTTTCATTTGAACGACAATGATAATATAGATCACAGCGATCGTTTATATAAACTTCGTCCTCTGATAGAAGAGCTCAATGTTGCCTTTAGAAAGCATGGTGGGCTAGAGGAGTTTCTTTCAATAGACGAAAGCATGATACCATATTATGGGAAACACTATGCCAAACAATTTATACGTGGCAAACCAATACGCTTCGGCTACAAGAACTGGGCAATTTGTACAAGCACAGGATACATGTTGAGTTTTGATATTTATATGGGAAAAACTGGAACGGAGAAAGTTTTTGGGATAGGAGGAGATACAGTGCTAAATTTATTACAGAAAGCGCAGGTACCAGCAAATCAAGGGTTCAAAATATTTTTTGACAACTATTTCACTTCCGTGAAACTAATGAAGTATTTGGCTGATGAGGGTTTCTGTGCAACTGGTACGATTCAAGAAAATAGGTTGGCAAACTGCCCACTGATGGACAAGAAGGTGTTGGGGAAGATGCCAAAAGGTACATTTGATTATAGAAGCAGCACTGACCAAACCATGACACTGGTGAAGTGGAAAGATAACAAAGTGGTGACGGCAGCAACAACATATGATACCTCAGAAGAAACAACATGTAGACGCTGGTGCAGGGGAAAAAAATCAAAAGTGAGTGTGGTACAACCTAAAATTTTTTCGAACTATAATAGAGGAATGGGTGGTGTTGATAAGATAGACCAGCTTGTTGCTGTCTATAGAACAAGAATGAGGCAACGTAAATGGTATTGGCCTATTTTTTCGTATTTGTTCGACGTTTCAGTAGTGAATGGGTGGTTGCTGATGAGAAAATTAATACCAAATGATGAGAGAGCGACTAGCCTACTGGTTTTCCGTAGGCACATAGCACAAAGCTTATTGCAGTCTTTTGGTACAGCTTCACTGAGAGGAAAAACCATCCCAATTCCATCGGACGATGTCAGATTTGATGGAATGAATCACTGGCCTGAATACAGTGCAACGGATAAAAGATGTAGATATTGCAAGTCCAAGGCAAATTTCATATGTACAAAGTGTTATGTCGGACTACATCCTAAAATATGCTTCAAATCATTTCACACCATATAGTGACTTGTCAGTACAGAGTCCCTCAAAAGGGACGGGTTGTAACTTGTTCCATCAGGTATTTACTCAGAATTTTGTTTCATTTTCTTCATTTATATGCTGAATAAAGACTACTTCTTGGAAAAAACACTGTTTTTCATTTTGAATAAACTTCATACACTAATGGGTTAAAGATGTTTTCAAGAGAAACTAAACCAAAAAAGGCTGATTCAGCCAATTCTGTGCCATGAAACTAATATTTTTACGTTAATAAACTAAAATAATAATTAAAAAGAAAAAATAATATTTTGCCTATTGGCACAAATTTTAAAATTTATCCTTTTTTTAGTGAATTTTCTTAAAAAAAATTCACTAATGAGGAGATCCCGACTTTTGAATTTTGAAAAAATTTCTTCAAATGACCGCGAACTAGGCCCCCTAGAACACATATCCGGGGTCCGTTTCAATTTTTATATGTTTATATATATATATATATATATATATATATATATATATATATATATATATATATATATATATATATATATATATATATATATATATATATATATATATATATATATATATATATATATATATATATATATATATATATATATATATATATATATATATATATATATATATATTATATATATTTATATATATATATATATATATATATATATATATATATATATATATATATATATATATATATATATATATATATATATATATATTTATATATATGTATCACACCGATAACTCAAAAAATAATAGGCCGATTTTAACTAAATTTGGTGGAAAAATTCCTTTTGCAAATGGCTTGGATAAGTTCGTTAGCCAGGAAAATCTGCCCAGGTTTTCCCGGAAAATTTTGTGTTTTCTTTCGAAAAAAAATTATATCTCCGGAATTAACAAAGTAAGGGCAACCAAATTTGGTACGCTAGTTAATATCCTTATAGGTAAGCCACCTACCAAAATTTAGCTATGTAGGTCAAAAGACAAAAAAGTTATAGGCATTCAAAGAAAAATAAATTGGGGTTTTCCTCAAAACGTCAAAGTTGCGATTTAAAACGTCAAAATCGGCAACATTTAGGCAAAGAACTTGAATCTAATACGGGATATGGAAATCAAATGTCTCAAGAAGGATGTTTTACAAACTCTGAAGTCTTAGTTTCAACCGTCATTGTCCTTCATTTTACTAAAATGTTTCCAGAAAATTCATTTCAAATAGACCCTTTCTCTGATGCTTGGCAGTAGCCTTAGCTTTAGAGTTTATCGTTTAATGGTATATAATCTTTGTCGAATTTTCGTAAAAAATCAATAAAGCTCAATATATCCGTTATTATACAAGATATGAAGAAAATTTGTATATATTAATTATAGGGTGTCTTGAGCTACATCTTAAAAAAATATTTCTACAATCACAGGATGGCCCATAAGTCGTTGGTGATACAAATGTTCTTTTTTTTTTTAATCAAACACGCCTTATGTTATTGCATTTTTGAATTTTTCAGCGATGCATGTTTGTAAGAAAAGAAATTCGGGACGCAGCAAGTGCGTTATGGTAGCGAATTTTCATTAAATGCTTCAAATTTGAATAGCTCAATTTGCTATTAACCTATAAGGTTGACCAAAAAACGAGTTTTTCCGGGAACACTTTAAGTTTACTTTTGGAAATTTTTGTACATTTTCACACAATAAAGTTATTTTTATGAAACATGGCACATTGTTTTTACTATATAGGTTATACTGGTAACCAAAATTAATGCCTGCTTTCTTAAAAAGGAAACACACATATTTGCAATTAAAAACATTTTTATGAAAATTCACTACCATAACGCACTTGCTGCGTCCAGAGTTTTTTTTAAAGCACGTACCATCTGTTTAAAACGCTGTTACTACATTCGCGTTTCTAGTTGATAAATAGATTTATATCCTCGTTCAAATAGAATAATTTGTTACAATTTGCAGCCAAGTAGTGGCCTCACGTTCGATAGCATATTTTAATTAATCTGTATAAATGCCAGACGCATAGTTAAAAATACCTTTCTTGACATTTATGTGCAACTGTTATCACGTATTATGCATTAATAGAAACGTGTAAATATTTACATCTATCCAAATACGGGGGCTACTCGTTTTGCTAAATATTTTGTTTTTATAGGTACAGGATCGGTTAAATTTGCAAGATGTTCTTTTTTGACTGAATTGAATATCATCACAATGAGAATCGAAAGGCGATATGTAGCCTTGACGTCGCAGCTATGACTCTAGGTCTCTAGCACCACTTTCCATTACATTGTAGCTTCCACACTTCATCAATTGGGTCAGGTTTTCCTCTTGGTCTGCCTCTTCCCCCTTTCCCAAGTATATATCACTCAAATAATGTCAGAAAATTATTCGTTTCAGAATGTGTCCCAACAAATTTTGGCTTCCTTCATTCAGCAAGTATTTCTTATCTATCACCACCTCTAGGATACTTATTTCGATCAATATTCTTTATTTACGAACTCAAAACAATGCATTTGCACTGGTAACAAGTTCTCCTATTGACAACATAAAATTACATATGATTTTGAACTGTTTTGTCTAATAAATTAACCCCACCAAATCACAGTCTTGCTTTCTTTCTCATAAGAGATACACAAGCCCTAGACCCATCACAATGAACAACCAAGTTATTCAAAGTAATGAGTCCTTTTCACTTGTTGGCATTTCTGTGGGTCGGAATTTGAATTGGCATCAACATGTCATATCAGTTGCAGAAGCGGCTGCTAAGAAATTAGGTTTCCTCTTCCGGGCTCGCAATTACTTTTCACCAGCTAATCTCTATACCTTATATACTTGGCAAATAAGACCAAACCTCGAATACTGCTCCCACATCTGGGGTGCTGCTGCCGCTTCTATACTCGCGATCCTGGACTTCATTCAGAAGAGAGCTATACGTCTCATCGATGACCTTACCCTCACCCAAAGGCTGCCATCCCTTGCCCACCGACGTGCCGTTGGTGACCTCTCTCTCTCTTTTAGATATCTGCACGGGCAGTGCTCAAAGGACCTTTCTTCCATAGTTCCTCCACCTGCTGCCCCCAACAGATTTACCAGGGGAACAGAGCGAATGCACCCTTTTACTGTCCAGGTCACCAGACATAGAACATCTTGTTATGCCCGCTCTTTTGTCCCGAGGACTTCAAAGTTCTGGAATTCCTTGGCGGCACATGTTTTTCCTTCTCCCCCGAACCTCCAAACCTTCAAGTCCAAAATTAACAAGTTGCCTTTTTCCTCCTTGTCGACACCTACGGTACGATAGTATTTAGGCTGTAAGCCCTCGTGGTGTGTTGTTGAAATATAAAAAAATATATGTCTTTTTAGGCTCATTGTGAGTCTTTGCATCTGTGTTTCAGAGTTCTTCTTCTGGAATAGTCTTAAATGATCTTAGCTCCTCTTAATCACACTGTTGACTTTTATATTTGTTCTTGATGATACTACAAGGGGGTCTGCCCGTTGCCTTGTCCGATACTTCTGCACTTCACCACTCCTTGCCACTTTAATATTCTTTTTTATTTTATTACTCCATATTTTATCCATTAATTTACCTTCTTTCAGCTTTATAATGTTGTGAATTTAGTAGTTTAATGTTTCATACAAACGTTTTGTGGGATAAAACCAATTTAGACCATATGATACTTTTAGTACCCGATTTTGTGTTCCCTGCACTTGTTGTAATTTTACCTTTGGCGCTGAAGCCCAAACATCCATCTCATATGTGGTTCTGTTAATGAATTATATATTAGCCTCTTCAATCTCTCAGTTAGATAATATTTACACCTTCTAAAGGCTCATGTCAGACTATATATTTTCAATAAATTAACTTATTGTCTATTTTTAATCCAAGGTATTTATAGTTATTTACATGTTTAATTTTTTAATTCTTTATGCTAATATTCATCTGTTTTATTTACCATTTTGTGAAAACATTATGTACACTGTTTCATCTAAGTTTATTTTCAACCTATTATTTAATAACCACCTGTAATATGTTTCAGAGTTTGCATTGACTATTTTTTTCAATGCATTCTGGGAATCTTGCGTATACAACAGCACTGTGTCATCTGCGAAAGTTATGTATCTAGCCTCTAATTTTGCTAATGATAGGTTCTGTATATACAACAAATACAAAATTGGTCCAAGTACAGATCCCTGTGGGACACCGGTTTTTACAATTTTTGAGGTGTTTCTTTTACTAATTACAATAGTTGTTTGCCTTCTGCCAAATGGCTAACTAGATATAAGTTTATGCGTAATGCCACGTATTCCCATATTACGAGTATACAGTTTGTTTAATAGAATGCTATGACTACCTGTGTAATGTGCTTTTTTTAAATATACAAACATTGCCATTTGTGTACTACAACTTATTTGAAATCCAAACTGATACTCATCGAATTTAAATGTTTTAGTCACAAAATCAACTATTCTAGACTTCAAGACCCATTTTAATATTTTTGAATAAATCATAATTAGTGATATAGGTCTTTTATTACCAGGGTCATGGTAATCTCCTGATGTGTGAATCTGTGTTTACAGTATCTGCTTCAATACTTCTGGATAATCACTACTTTCTAAGACTTCATTCATTAATTTAGTAATGGTTGGTAATGTAAATTCTAAAGTACATTTTAAATCTCTTTTAGTAATATTGTCTATCCCAGGAGCTGTATTACCAGTCAGGTCATTAATAATTTGAAGGATCTTTCTCATCACAAGGTTTAAGGCATACAATTATCTCTCTTCGATCTGATTACCAAATTGTACACTTTTACCAGTTTTTTTTCCTTTCCAACTTCTTGGACAATCTTGTACCCCACATCTATAAAATAGTCATTTAACTTATCGGCCATTTCTTGATCATCGGAGATTTTGTTACCACCGATTAATAAATACTCAAGTTTCTTATTATTTCCATTAGTAAATTTATTCGTTAAAACATGGTATATTATTTGCTAAGTTTTTGGTTCATCTATAATATTACTCTCCAATTTATTTTCAACAAATGCTTTCTTTAAAGTTTTTCTCAGATTATAGCCCTTATTCTTAATTTTTAGTGAATTTTTATTACAAAAAATCACCAATGGAGAGGTATCGATGGTGAGACTATGCAAAAAAATTCAAATGAGCGCCAACTAGGACCCCTAGAACTCATATTCGGGGTTAGTTTCGATTTTTATATGTTATATATATATATATATATATATATATATATATATATATATATATATATATATATATATAAACATATAAAAATCGAAACTAACCCCGAATATGAGTTCTAGGGGTCCTAGTTGGCGCTCATTTGAATTTTTTTGCATAGTCTCACCATGTAATGTAATGTATATATATATATATATATATATATATATATATATATATATATATATATATATATATATATATATATAAAATATAAAATATAATATAATAATTAACCGATTTCGATGAAACTCTGCAACTGCTTTTCTTTTATTAATGGCTTGGATGAGTTCGTTAGCCAAGAAAATCCAGCAAGATTTTCCGGGAAAACTTTTAGTTTTCTTTCAAAAAAAATTTTTTCCTCCGAAAATTACAAAGCTGTTTCAATGAAATTTAATGGACATATTGCCTTGGGAGGGACCTTAGTACGTACCAAAATTCAACTTTCTAAGTTTATAGGAAATTAAGTCATTCAAATGTTGAATTTTCTTGCGAAAAAAATGTTTTTCTCCGAAAATTACAAGGTTATTTTAATTACATTTGGAGGTTATATTGCCTTAGGAAAGACCTTTTTTTTTGTTCCCTCAGGGCTCGTCCGCGGCCTTGCCGCCCCGATAGCACCGCAACCCTTGGTTGATTGTGCATACCCTTAGTCTTACTCCACCCATTCCAAGATCACTGTGCCTTGAACTAGTCTGCACAGCGATTGGTAGGGTGAAGTTTTATATTGCTCTGTCTCCGGTCTAGAGTGACCGTAGATCAGTTGTCTTTTCCGGTCCAGAGCTATACACTCACACAAGATGTGCTGGGCTGATTCCTCTCCCTCGCCGCAGAGTCTGCATGCGAAGTCCCCTTCGAACCGCCCCATTTTATGCAGGTGTTTCTTGACGGCCATGTGTCCCGTCAAGAGACCTGTTGTGTTTCTGAGCTGTCCTCTGCTAAGGTTTAGCAGCTCCACCGCTCTCTTTGAACTGGGTCCGTCAATTATTGACTTCCCATGTCTGAGCCCTGGACAGTCCGCCCAGTACACCTTGTGTTGGTTTCTGACCCAGGACTTAATGGCTCCCCTGGCAGTGCTCTTTGACACGCCCAGAGCCGGTTCTGGTCCCATAAATGGTTCTGCTGACCCTCTCTTCGCGAGACTGTCAGCTTCTTCATTGCCTTTAACCCCCGAGTGACCCGGCACCCAGATGAGGGTCACCTCATTCTGCCCAGCCAGGTCGCTGGTCTCGTCTCGGCACTCACTCACCAGCCAGGAATTGACCCGTGGGCTACTTAGTGCCTTAAGGGCTGCCTGGCTGTCTGTGGCTATGGGGATCCGCTTGTTGGTGTAGCCCCTCCTCTTGTTCTCCCGCACACAGTGCAGGATGGCGTACATCTCGGCCTGAAACACCGTTGCATGGGCTCCGAGGGAAATACTATGACTTACCCTCGGTCCTTCCGAGTAAACACCTGCCCCCGTCCCACGCTCCCCGCCAGATCCGTCCGTGAACCAGACGAGCGCGTCAGTAGGTAATGCGGCACTTTGAGCAGACAGTGACGTCACAGGAAGTGACGTCACGGCGCCTAGCCACGCCCTGCCACGCCCTGGCGCCACGCCCCGGCGCCGGCGCCTGCACTGGCGCCGGCGCCTGCACTGGCGCCTGCCCTGGCGCCTGCCCCAGCCCCGGCGCCTAGCCACGCCCCGGCCCCGGCGCCAGCCCTGGCGCCGGCGCCCAGCCACGCCCTGGGCCAGACAGTCACATCCGTGTTATTCCTAAGGTCATTGACCTGTCTAGGAAACTGTGACGTCACACGACTTGGGCCAGACAGTCACATAAGTGCCTAACCTATTACTTCAAATTATTATATTTTGAAAAAAACCATTTGGTGCAGGTGAGTTTCGAACCCGGGGCATTCAGATGGGAGGCAACGATGCTACCCGTTGAGCTAAGCAGACGCTTATTAATTTATTGTTTTAGGTTGGTATATATATATACGACTACAAACAAACCATACATGTAACATAATTAAAGTTTATTATTAGACAAATGGATGATTTACAAAATAATGTTTAATATTAGAGGCGGAACCAAAACGGAGGAACCAAAATGGCGGAAAATGGCGGAATGAAAGATGGAAGCCTGTGATACCTTAAGCTGACATCCCTGACATTATAAAAATGGCGGCTTTCGCTGATAAAGAATGGCGGCTTTCGTTCTTAAAGATGGTGCCTTTTGTTGATAAAGATGGTTGAAGACTCCATTATTTAAAGATACGTCACCCCAACCTTTAGAGCCGACAAATGAGAGTGAGGTTGATAAGCGAGAATAATGGTCTTTTCAACGACAAGTGATAGAAATGAACCGACTTTAAAAATATATCGTTTCGTAACAAGGTCTACAAGAAAATGAGATAAAAAACTTTAAACCCTTATCGCGGAAGATCCGTGAGATGTACGCTGGAACCAACACATGCACGGTGTTAAGGAGGCCAAATCAAATTGGAATATACAATAAAATGACCACTTCCGGTCTAAACTTTAAATCCTTGTATCTTTTCAACGACAAGTGATAGAAATGAACTGACTTCAAAAATGTATGTTTCATAACAAGGTCTACAAGAAAATGAGATAAAAAAACTTTAAACCCTTATCGCGGAAGATCCGTGAGATGTACGCTGGAACCAACACATGCACGGTGTTAAGGAGGCCAAATCAAATTGGAATATACAATAAAATGGCCACTTCCGGTCTAAACTTTAAATCCTTGTATCTTTTCAACGACAAGTGATAGAAATGAACTGACTTCAAAAATATATCGTTTCGTAACAAGGTCTACAAGAAAATGAGATAAAAAACTTTAAACCCTTATCGCGGAAGATCCGTGAGATGTACGTAGGAACCAACACATGCACGGTGTTAAGGAGGCCAAATCAAATTGGAATATACAATAAAATGGCCACTTCCGGTCTAAACTTTAAATCCTTGTATCTTTTCAACGACAAGTGATAGAAAGGAACCGACTTCAAAAATGTATCGTTTCGTAACAAGGTCTACAAGAAAATGAGATAAAAAACTTTAAACCCTTATCGCGGAAGATCCGTGAGATGTACGCTGGAACCAACACATGCACGGTGTTAAGGAGGCCAAATCAAATTGGTATATACAATAAAATGACCACTTCCGGTCTAAACTTTAAATCGTTATATCTTTTCAACGACAAGTGATAGAAATGAACCGACTTTAAAAATATATCGTTTCGTAACAAGCTCTACAAGAAAATGAGATAAAAAACTTTAAACCCTTATCGTGGAAGATCCGTGAGATGTACGATAGAACCAACACATGCACGGTGTTAAGGAGGCCAAATCAAAGTGGAATATACAATAAAATGGCCACTTCCGGTCAAAACTTTAAATCGTTATATCTTTTCAATGGAAAGTGATAGAAAGGAACTATCTTCAAAAATGTATGTTTCGTAACAAGGTCTACAAGAAACTGAGATAAAAAACTTCAAACCCTTATCGCGGAAGATCCGTGAGATGTACGATAGAACCAATACATACACGCTGTTCAGCAAAGCAAACTCTATAAGCATATTCAATAAAAATGTTACTTCCGGTAGACACTTCCGGTATAGCTATTCTTAGAGCTACATACATGTGTGACACATCAAAATAATCGTCTTGTTGAACAGAAGAAATATAATATTTAAGTAAGTTAGAACAAGCTGTATTAACATCTAAAACCAACACACACTCTCTTGTACAGGCTGAATACCCTGCCATCCAATTGTTAGTAAGGTTATGTTTGTATTTGTTATTTGAATACAAACAGACATAATAAGAAGAGTGTACTTACATACAGCAAGAGACGTCATCCTTGTTTCACGACTTAACACATACTGAACAAGTGTCTCTCTCTTGTATTGAGGAAACAAACTGATGTAAGAGAGAGGGGTCTTACAAAGGATAAACAACGTTTTTTACAGTTGTTAACCTTACAGAAAGGGGTTAATAAAAATGCAACAAAATAAAAATAAAACAACTGATTTACATACAATAAAAATTTATTAGGATTAATTAAGTTGTACATATTGATACATAAATGACATACATAAATGACATACTATTATTACATAATGGCTCTAACGATACCCGTTAGAGGTTTATATTCCATTACACTGTCATGAATAACCAAACAATAAACACGAGTATTTTTTGGGAAGTTGGCGTGACTCATGAACTCCACCTTAATGTCCACCGTTGAAGACTTGATTGACTCGTTCTGGTACTGACAGTCAATCACAAATAGAGCTCTGTCTTTAAACTCGTCATAATTCAAGATAGGCTCCGACATGTTTTTATAACAGAAGTTTTTTTGAAAATCTGTATACATGTTATAGGCTTCTGCATATTTCGATTTCTCAAAATCCATATTCATAGATTCATAAGGGTAGCATTCTGAATTTAGAAACACTCTGAGGTCCAACATACCAATGTTATCGAAATAGTCTGACCTCTTCTTCACGTTATCCTTACGATCTGTTTGAAATGCTATAATCACATATCGAGGTCTTTCCAAGTTGGTTGCAGTTTTAACAGCCCACACATCTCTGTTGATATCTCTGAGTGCTGGTAACTCATATATGTCCCATTTGCGGTATGCGAGAAATATAGAGGTGTCTTTGGCTATTTTATCCATCAGTTCCAATTTCATTTTATCATTGGGAAATACATGTTTTACCTTTAAAAACATATTGGTTACGGTAATTTTTGCTCGTGCCGTACCTGTGCTGTAATAGCCGTTGGAATCGTTTCGACTTCTTGTAAAGCGGAAAGTATGTTTGCCACAGAGAACTCCTTTGAAATGATGAAAGAAACTGAAGAGGAACCAGACAGGTATGAGCATGTGAAACTTGTTATCATTTAAGGTGATGTGCTCCGACGACACATTCAGACCGGCGTTGCTAAGAGATTGGGCTTCATTCTTACTGAACGATAGCAGACTTTTGATGATGGTTGTGGTGTATGGGTCTCGCACTCGTTCCACTTCCTTGTTATTTAACTCATAGGTCATTGATTCAAACAGAGCTGCTCCTCCATTATTTGACAGATAACAAGCACCAGTGGCATTTTGGATTGCTACAGGTTCCAGAGCACCTTCGATTATTAGAGCTGACTCGGCCAGACATACGAACGCATCTTGTTGGTTGATGGCTATTTCAATTTCATCGCTGTTACCAAACGATTTAGTTGGTGAATAGTAAGAACGCAGCTCTTCTCGATCGATGCCATCATCAAACACGGGTTCTTTGAATATTTCTAGTTTTGACGACATGATAACCCAGGCTTTGCAGGAACTCAATATTATCGGGACGAAGCGTACCCTTTGACGTGTCTGACTCAACTGAATTTGATGTGGTAGATGCACTTGATTTTATATCCTTGAAGACCAACATACTAAGCAACTTTTATAAGTTTTAAGCGAACAGACACCTCTTCACCTTGAAAGTTGACAGGAACTGAATCTTGGTCGACGATGTCGATGCTTATATTGGAAATCTCTTGCTTGTTCACCGGCAAGTAAATTAAATTTTTAGGTTCTATGTCGATTGCGTAGCCAGGATCAACCATCGGAGCAAACTCATACAGCGTATGTGAGGGTTGTCCGTTATAATAGGAACCAGACACAATATTGGTTTCGATGCGAATCTGTCTAACATCCACTATATCAACAGGTAAATCAGATTCATAAAAGGTGTCTGGCTGAAGAACTTGTTTTGAAAAGCCCAACATTCGCCCAATCGAACCATCAAATTCAAAACTGACATTTGTATAACACTTTAGTCTACATTTGATGGTGTTCGGATTAGGTCTCAGAATCAGAGCCTGTTGCTTTTGTTCGTGTGTTGCTGTAGCCCCAACAAGTTCATTTTGAAGTAACTCTTCCAAGTGTGTTATTTCATAAGCACCGGTGGGTATCGTGATGGTTCGCCAACCGGTTCCTTCTTTTACATGAAATTTGTTTTTACCTTCATAGATGTTGGGTATGTTGTTGTAGGTGTGAAAGCCTATCAAGGCAACAGCATAATTACCATCCAAAACAATTGGTGGATGGTAGTCTGACGACAGATGGGAGCTGCGGTCTTTCAACACAAAGGTGTGCGCCATGACTGATACACACAGGCTACTGTTTAAGGCTTTTATTTAAAAATTTTAAACATAAGTGACCACAATTATAAGTATTATATTTCTGATACACATCATGATTGTACATTAGAGTACAGTTTTTAAGATAATACAACAGTTCAGTTGGCGGCTTCAAGTTTCCATATGAGTCAAAGTACACGGCTGTGTCACCACGTTTCTTAACTGCAACCCAATGACTGCCAGGTTCCTTGTTTGTTTGCAAATTCATGATAAGTGATTCATTCTTGCGTGGCCCATTCGATGGCAAAGTATCTCGCATGTATACACCTCTAAAATATGGAATTTTCATTTTACCAGCAAATTTCACAAGGTCTTCATTTGTTAGAGGTCTTGCTGGTAAACATCTTACTCGTTTTTTGGTTTCTGCAGATACAACCCATAACCGGAGCGCTGTTTCTTGAGATACATGCCTGTGCCCAGTCTCTTGCATTTTGGCTTAAATTTCAAGCCACTCCCTCTCCTACCCATCGCGATGGCTTCCATTGTTTTGTTGTGCCGTTCTTCCTCCTCTAGTTTCTGTTTCGCAGACTTGGCATCGTTCACGGCTTTGGCAATACCTGCAGCACCACCACCCAGAGCTCCTAGTGCTGACAGCCCACCAAATATCAGAGGCAACAGCGGAAGGAAGCCTCCACTTTTAGGTATTGGAATAACTCGAGGTTTCTGCACATTCTTACGCCCACCAATGTTTCTAACGATTGTATGAGCTATATCAAATACGGCGTTCGCTGTTGGAATAAGATTTCTATCTTTTATAACTTCCTCAATCAGACTTAGTATGTTTTTAAAGGGAACCTTCTTCTTTGGCTTCGAGTTGATTACATAAAACCCCTCATTAAGTTTTCTGTTAACTTTCATGGTGTTTGTAACGCCCCGCAACGTTTCAGCAAAACCTGTATCTGTCTTTGTTAATAACAGCCCTCACTCTGTGACACCAACATGCATACTGACTGGGTGTCTCACTTGCATTCATATATATACACACCCAAATAAAATATAGTTTAGTTTAAGTTAAGATGCGTACCAGCAAACACGCTTCTGCCTTACCCATTACAAATATAGACGATGTTGTTACGGACACAGCTCAACAACAACTGAGGCATGGTCCTCTCTTTCCAAACACCGTTCGCTGTATCATATGTGGTCCCAGTGGGTGTGGTAAAACTAATGTCATGCTGAGTTTGTTGTTTGAAGCAAACGGTTTAAAATTTGATAACGTGTATGTGTATTCAAAGTCTCTGTATCAACCGAAATACAAGATGTTAAAGGAGGTGATGAATGCCACAAAAGGTGTTGGTTACTATCCTTATCGAGAAAACGATGAAATATTAGATCCGGAAGATGCCAAGGACAACTCTGTGTTTATATTTGATGATGTAGCTTGTGACAAACAAGATAAAATAAGAGCATACTTCAGTATGGGCAGACATAAGAATATTGATTCATTCTATCTCTGTCAAACATATACACGAATACCCAAACATCTGGTACGTGACAACACCAATGTTATTGTGTTATTCAAGCAAGATGAAACCAATTTAAAACATGTGTACGACGATCATGTGACCACCGATATGGACTTTAAACAATTTAAAACTATCTGCCACCAATGCTGGAAAGATAATAAGTATGGTGTGTTGGTGATTGTGAAGGAAAACGATGTACACAAAGGTCGATATAGAAAAGGATTCGATAGATATATATTATTCTAACAAACGATGATAGACAGGACAGTCAGCTGTCTAACACAGGTGTCTAACACAGATGTCATACAAGTGTCTAACACAGCTGTCATACAGCTGTCATACAGCTGTCTAACACAGCTGTCTAACACAGCTGTCTAACACAGCTGTCTAACACAGCTGTCTAACACAGCTGTCTAACACAGCTGTCTAACAAGACAGCCAGACATCGTGATAAATAAGAAGGCATGTACCATGAAGGAGTCAGTATATGTTAAACCACCACACAACCTGTATCGCTCAAACAAATTATTAGACCAGCTGGTAATACCGACCAGTTGTAGCACAATGGAAGTGTTGGGTAAGGAAGAGCGAAAAGTTAAGAAAAGGATTTTACAACTTGCTGACAATATTCGAAAAAAACATTTAATGCTTAAACTTAACAGAGCCGAGAATGATGATGCTCTGCAACGTTTATATAAACCACTTGTTGAGCCCCTAAGTGAAATATCTAAAAACACAGCAGCACAGCAGCAGCAGCAGCCCCAGCAACAACCAAAGGCTGAACAAATCAAAGAAGAAGTGGTACCAGAAACGAAACCCCAAGTACAGTTCCTTAAAGACCATGAAGTTTTTGAAGCTGAACCTAGGGAAGAGGCTGAGGAGACAAGTTCCGATGAGGATATCCCAACATTTGAAGAGCTTGAGGCAGATCTACAAACTGTCACATCCAACCCTGCATATCAAGAATTTTTGGAGCAATATCCTGAACGAGTTCGATATTATGTAGACAAGTATTTTACTGAACCACCAAGGCTCGCTACCATTGATCAAACGTATGGTGCTCGCTACGCTAAAGATACCGGTAGCTGGAGTCTTGGCAATAAACACTTGGATTTTACTGATAATGACATTCGACTAGGTCAACGGAGATATCCGCAAACACAAGGTCTGCTAGAATTGATATTTATGAAAACACCTAGAGGGTATACCTATGACGATCTTCAACACTATAGAGATATTCTAGAAGCAACTAGTGTGCATAAAATGAACTATGATCCTAACGCACGAACCAAGGGTTGTTCCTCTGAAAAGTACCTGACTCTAATAAAACCGGTGATAAATCCACGAGGTCGTAGATCCTCAACTCCTCAAGGTTTTGGTTACGACACACATCATAACGCAGAACAAAAAACTGAACCTAGAGCTCAGAATGTAAGCAGCAACACTAACAACTATATGCTACAAAATAACAAACAAATAGAATATGTCTATTGGGATGACATAAATGAGCTGGTTGATAGACTTAGACTTTTAGTAGCTTCCCAGGCTGCTGGTAATAATGCTCATAACAATGAAATTCAGTCAATCATTGAAGAACTGAAGGAGGTTGGTGTTATCGCCTAGTATACCTACATATATCAAAGATATACCTACCTTAGTGCTTAGTATAAAAATGTCTATCGATAAGTTCGGACGTTCCCAATCCAATAAAGGTTCTAAGTTTAAAATTATTGAAAGAGAGATTTTCCCAAGAACTACTAGTGGTGATTTTGATTTGCAAAGCCATAGATTGTGTAACATAGCTGATCCAGTCGATGCAACAGATGGTGTAAATAAAAAATTTGTTGATGTATGGATAGACGACTATCAGAAGAACAAAGATGAGGTAACACAAAGAATCATTGCCATACTACTTGAAGCTGTACACAAACCTGAGTTGGAAGATTTAAAAAACGAATTTGAAAATAAATTGAAAATTTTAGCTAAGAACATAACTGCTCAAGTTTTAAAAGATGTTGATGTATTAAAGAATAATAAGCTAAAGAATAAGCTGGGAGAAATAGACAGCAAACTAAAAGATTTACATGATAAGTGGATACTTTTAAATCCAACATCGCCATGAAACAAACAGACATCTATCTGGTTGAACGCATCTTGAGGAAGAAAGGCAAGCAGCTCTATGTAAAATGGCTGGGTTTTGATAAATCTCAGAATTCTTGGATAAATTCAGATGATGTTAAATAAGCTTATATATTTAATGTATTAATGTACTTAGAATAAAATAAAAGTCTTTATTAAAATAATGTTATTTTATTTTTTCATCTGGTTACATACAATTAAGCTAAGTGAACAATTACAATTTATATCGTAAATCAATAATATCCTGAATAAACTTCTCCTGAGGTACATCTGCTATCTGTAGATCGTTTCTCTTCGCCTTGAGGTATTCGACTTCGGTCTTTATTCTGTTAAAGAGATTTACAGAATTTGGATCATACAACATGTTTAAAACTACTTCGGAATCAGGGTGTTTATTTTTAAAGTTCTTGACAGCTCTTTTAAAACTTTTCTTCTGAGTCCTTACAGCATGATATGGATAGGTAGTATCCTTCTCATTTCTTGAAAGCAAACCAAAAACACAAAGTTTTCCAGGGTTGCTTGGTTTTGGAGATATATCTTCTAAATGTTCTGTGATTTTAGCATTTGTTTCTCGCATACGCTGCACTTCATCATCTATCTCCATTAATTTCACTTCAATTTCTTTGAGGTTATCCTTGTATTTTTGATTAAATTCACTTACGAAAAAATCAAAAATAATTTGGTTGCACTTTTCATAGAAACTATTGGATATCCAACAAGCCAAATTTAATATCAAATCTTTACAGACATATGTACCAGATATCAAGTTGTTTTCAGTCTGTGTTCCACCAAAGTCCACCAAGTATGTAGCGGTTGTAGGTGTTAGTTGAGATGTTGCTTCCAGCACATCTAGGGGGCCGGAATTCCGGCCCCCTAGATGTGACTCTAAGTGGACATCTTCGGTTGAAATATTAAGGTAATCGGTATTCTGGCTACCTAAATGTTTCTTCGCCTGACCGTTGTAATAGGTAATCAACTCTTTAGTTTTCTTATTTTCCAACCAATGTCTGAATCTTTTCTCACCATCTTTACACAGCTTAGTCGCATTAAAATAACCAGTGTTTTTATCAATAATTAATTGAAAGTCTGCAAATAAACCATACCAGAAGTTGTCTTTAATTTGCTGGTAGCACACATCATTTAATGTAGCCATTTTAAACACACTACTGAGCACTTGGATACGTTAGAGTTAACTGAAGCACGTCTTACCTCTACGATAACTAAATTTTGAATGAGTTTAACAGTGTGTAGTGAACAATTTACATGGATGATGTCATCCTTTCGGTTTGTACTAGACAAGCTCAAACACGAGTAATGGGGGTGATTGAACAGATATAACACAAGATAACATTCACCAAAGTCATCAACTGACACGTTATTTACCCTAAGCGGGCGTCTCTCTTGCGTATATTAAACAGATACACAGACAAGTTCAAACACAAATAATGGGGTGATGTCATTCAACGGAAATTACACTAGATAACAACCGTACAGACAAAACTCAAACAGGTTTGTGGAACAGGTTTGTGGATGATGTCATACTTCTAACGGCTGTATTCTAGACAAGCTCAAACACGAATACCATTTACCCATCAAGGGGCCCCCTACAGTATGTTTCTGAACTTCCTTCTTTTGTTTTGCCAGCGACCTCTGTGTGTTATTTTTAGAACCTACCCATATAACAATTGTGACGTTCTAGTCTGTCTAATATTAAACATATTAATTATTATGTCTTATGTCTACACTCTCATTTGTCGGCTAGGTTGGAGTGACGTATCTTTAAATAAGTCTTCAACCATCCTTGCACCATCTTTATCAACGAAAGCCGCCATTTTTTATAATGTCCGCTTAAGGTATCACAGGCTTCCATCTTTCATTCCGCCATTTTCCTCCGTTTTGGTTCAGCCTCTAATATTAAACATTATTTTGTAAATCATCCATTTGTCTAATAATAAACTTTAATTATGTTACATGTATGGTTTGTTTGTAGTCGTATATATATATACCAACCTAAAACAATAAATTAATAAGCGTCTGCTTAGCTCAACGGGTAGCATCGTTGCCTCCCATCTGAATGCCCCGGGTTCGAAACTCACCTGCACCAAATGGTTTTTTTCAAAATATAATAATTTGAAGTAATAGGTTAGACACTTTTGAAATGTTTGCATGTGACTGTCTGGCCCAAGTCGTGTGACGTCACAGTTTCCTAGACAGGTCAATGACCTTAGAATGCAGAATAACACGGATGTGACTGTCTGGGTCCCAGGGCGTGGCTGGCGCCGGGACAGGCGCCGGGGCGTGGCTAGGCGCCGGGCCCGGGGCAGGCGCCGGGGCAGGCGCCAGGGCAGGCGCCAGGGCAGGCGCCAGGGCAGGCGCCAGGGCGTGGCTAGGCGCCAGGGCGTGGCTAGGCGCCAGGGCATGGCGCCGGCGCCAGGGCGTGGCGCCGGCGCCAGGGCAGGCGCCAGGGCGTGGCGCCGGCGCCGTGACGTCACTTCCTGTGACGTCACTGTCTGCTCAAAGTGCCGCATTACCTACTCGCGTCCCGTGGCATGCCCGGCGTCTCCTCCCGCCATGCCTCGCGATCAGGGATTTCCACTGTAAAGTTGTTTTCCCTGCATATTCGCGGGCTCGCGAAGTCTGACCTCATTTCAAGCATGGGCTCCTTCACGATCTCCTGAATTTTGCAGTGGCCCCTGAAGCCTGGGTTGATCTTCAGTCTACCATTGCAGGCTAGTCTGTATAGTCCTAGCCTGGCCTCTCCCATAATAACTAAGTGTAGGGGGGGGGGGGGGGGGGGTAGATCCGGCAACACCTCCATGGCGGCTGTTGGGGTTGAAGACATGGCCCCTGTGATGCCTAGGCAAGCCATCCTTTGGATCTTGCCTAGTTTTTGTTTGGCACTGGATTGTGTCACCTTAGGCCACCAGACCAGTGCCGCATATGTTAACGATGGTCTGACCACCCTTGTGTACAGCCAGTGGGCCATACTAGGTCTTAGTCCCCACGTTTTTCCATATAGCCGCCTAGTGACGGCTAAGGTCATGACTGCCTTACGCAGTATTTTTCCAATGTTACCATTCCAGGTTAGCTTAGAGTCCAATACGACCCCAAGATATTTTACCTCCCTGGCGATTGGAACGCTCCTACCGTATAGAGTGAGAGTTCTGTGGCTTTCACACTTCCTCCTCGTAAACGGCACGACGGTTGCTTTCTCGGGGCTCACCCCGAGCCCTTGATCAACCGTCCACCCTTCCACCACTTTCAGTGCAGTCTGCATACGCTCCCACACTGCCTGTGTGACCTTTCCTCGGACTATGATGACAATGTCGTCCGCATAGCCCTGTACCTCATACCCCCCTCCCGAGAGCCTCCCCAGCAGGCCGTCCACGACTAGACATCAGAGCAAGGGAGACAGAACGCTCCCCTGCGGACACCCCGCCGCGACCCCCGCCAGCAGAGTCCCTCCCGCGAGTGAGGTGAACACCGCCCTGTCCCTGAGCATGTAACCGATCCACCTGCAGCAGGTCTCCTCTATTCCACGCTCCCGGGCAGCTGCCAGAACCGATCCGAACGAGGTGTTGCTAAAGGCCCCCTCTATGTCTAGGAAGGCCCCCAGCGCCACCTCCTTGTTCTCCAGCGTATTCTCCAGTTTCAGCACCAGTTGGTGCAGTGCTGTTTCTGTTGAGAATCCTGCTCTGTATGCATATTGTCCGCAGTGTAGAGGATATGCTTCCAGTACACCGCCCCTAATGTGCCGGTCGAGCAGTTTTTCCACTGTTTTCAGCAAGAAGGACATGAGACTTATTGGCCTCAGGGACTTTGCCTGGTCTGTTGGACGCCCAGGTTTAGGAATAAATACAACCCTGGCCAGTCTCCATGCCCTCGGAATGTACCCCAGAGCCAGGCTGGCCCTCATAATGAGGGTAAGCACCGGCGCCAGTATATCTATCCCCTGTTGGAGCATGATGGGCATTATTCCATCAAATCCCGGCGATTTGTATGGCTTAAAGCTGTTAATGGCCCATCTGATTTTGCTCCAGGTAACCACCTCTTTAGCGACTGTCCAGTCTACTCTAGATGCCCGCCTATAAGGCGCCTCTATTTCTGAGTGTTCCCAGTCCGGAGGCGATTGGTTTATTATGTTACAGCCGGGGAAGTGCGTCTGGAGTAAAATTTCCATAGTTTCCTCCCCCGAGCTTGTAAAGCCTCCCGTGGGTGTTCTAAGGGAGCCTATGTTAGTCTGAGGGCCCTTAGACAGGATCTTGTGTAGTCGAGCACTCTCGGACGTGTTTTCCACTTCTTCGCAGTGCCTCCTCCACGACTCCTTCTTGGCGTCCCTCAGTCTTTTGTTATAGGTCGATAGGGCCTGTCTATATTCATCCCATGCTCCCGACCTTTTGGCCGCGTTAAACAGCTTACGAACCTGCGTCCTCCTTTGCCTGAGGTCCTCGTTCCACCACGGGACGTTCCTGGTGGACACCCTCATTTTCAGGGGGCAGTTGGCGTTATAGGCCGAGGTAATTGCGTCTCGCAATTGGACTGCTGCAATCTCGAGGTCTATTGAATTTTTTATGGTACTCCTAACCCCCCGCAGTTCCACAGCCAGGTCTGCCCTGTAGGCTTCCCAGTCCGCCTTGCGGGGGTCCCGGTACCATACCGTTTCTC
Source organism: Tillus elongatus (assembly GCA_964006375.1). Classification (NCBI taxonomy): domain Eukaryota; kingdom Metazoa; phylum Arthropoda; class Insecta; order Coleoptera; family Cleridae; genus Tillus; species Tillus elongatus. The sequence goes on along the minus strand of OZ023262.1, from coordinate 291,944,573 downwards.
TTTCGACTTTGGCGATTTCAAACCGGATGTATCTGTGGTCTGAGCTAATCACTTCCCCAGACACAGCCCAGCTTTTAACAAAGTCACCCAGAAACTGGGTGGAAACTGTTAGATCTAAAACTTCCTCACGCCGTGTTTTGACGAAGGTCGGTTTATTACCTCTATTCAATATGTCTAAATTAAATTTCATAAAGAATTGTAAAAGTGCCTCACCCCTAGAGTTTGTGTCCGAGCTACCCCACAACTCATGGTGCGCATTCGCATCCATGCCGATGATGGTCTGCCATCCACCTGCTCTGCTACCCACCAGCTGCTCCAATTCGTTGGGTGGAGGAGGGTCCGTGCTGTCCCCTGGCAGATAGGCTGACGCGATAGTAATGTCCCTTAGCCCATCCGCTCCTCCACATCGGATTTTGATCGTTGCCAGGTCCCTGGAACAGAAATTCATTAGAGGGAGAAACTATATCCCTTCCCTGACAAAAATGCAGGCCCTCGGGTTCTCGATGGATCTGCTGTAGATGAGCTTTCCAGTAGCTCCGCCGAGTCCCTTGATCTCTCCTTTATAGGAGTACGGTTCCATGTTTAGTTATTAGCAGGGTCACCTCGTGCAGGATGCGGATTTTTACCGCGCGTGACGGTCTTGGGGAAAGCTTCATCGGGAGTTTATGTTGTTATTTCCACTTCCTCAGCTTGCCCCCGGGAGTCCTTTGGCCCGCGACTCCTTATCCCCTAGGAAAGACCTTACTACATACCAAAATTAAACTTTTTAAGTCAATAGAAAGTTGAGTTATTCAAATTTGAAGGATTTAATAAAAATTCACTACCATAACGCACTTGCTGCGTCTTGTATTTTTTTTAAATTCGTTTCGTATATGCCCATTATTCGGATTTTTTAAAAATTTAACGTATATCTTTCTTTCAGTAACAAGACAATTTCACTATTGATCCAATTATTATTTTTTGTATTCAAGACTTTTACTTTTGTGGCTAATTTTTGTTTTTGTATAACTTCAATTCATTGTGAAAAATTACATATGTTTGTTTTCAACAATGCTGCTTTTACTCCATCCCTAAACTCTTCAACATTTAAATGCTTCAACTCTTTTGCAGTTTTATTATAACCTAATCGAATGTCAATAAATGTTATTTCATTCGCCTTTCTAATGATTTACCTAGTCTTTGTAATTTTTCTCCAGGTCTACATTTTAAAAGACTCTGTTCTCTTCATGTCCTGTTTTTCCAAATCTAGGCTTTCACGCCACACATTATAACACATTATACGTACATAATTGTGCAAATTAATGCGAACACAGGCAGATTTACGTTAAAAACCGTTTATTGAAAGAAAAAAAGTTCGGGACGCAGCAAGTCCGTTATGGTAGTGAATTTTTATTAAATGCTTCAAATTTGAATAACTCAATTTTCTATAAATTAAGAAAGTTGAATTTTGTTACGTAGTAAGGTCTTTTCTAAGGCATCATACCCACCAAATTCCATTAAAATAGCTTTGTAATTTTCGGAGAAAAAATTTTTTTTCGAAAGAAAATTCAAAATTTGAATAACTCAATTTTCTATAAATTTAGAAAGTTGAATTTTGATATGTAGTAAGGTCCTTCCTAAGGCAACATATCCACCAAATTCCATTAAAACAACTTTGTAATTTTCGGAGAAAAAAATTTTTTTCGAAAGAAAACTCAAAATTTTCCCGGAAAACCTTGTCTAATTTTCCTGGCTAATGAACTCATCCAAGCCATTAGTAAAAGAAAAAGAAAGGCACTTGCCGAGTTTCATTGCAATCGGTTAATTATCTTTTGAGTTATCGGTTGGATACATACATGCATATATATATATATATATATATATATATATATATATATATATATATATATATATATATATATATATATATATATATATATATATATAAAATTTCCGAGATTGTTATGTCATGTAAAATGTCAAAATTTCTGTGCTAAAGAATTATGTTTTTTAAGTTGAAATGAAGAGAAATAGTGAGGCGAGAGTGAAGATAAATCTTTGTAACGGCTATAAAAATGTTTGTGGAAGAAGAAGGAGGAGACAAAGCAAGATTGATCAAAATTTGTGACATTAACTAAAATTGTTTTGACAGTTTGATTATTTGAGGATTTTCACAAAATTATGTTGATACAAGCACAGCTTCTTTGTAAGACATAATGTATAATTTTGACCACTAATAAATGAGTATATATATATATATATATATATATATATATATATATATATATATATATATATATATATATATATATATATATATATATATATATATATATATATATATATATATATATATATATATATATATATATATATAAACTGACCCCGGATATGGGTTCTAGTGGTCCTAGTTCGCGCTCATTTGAAAAAATTTCTCACCATCGATACCTCTCTATTAGTGAATTTTTTTAAATAAAAATTCACTAAAAATACAGGACTAGTTTATAAATCTTTTTAGTGTTATTCTATAGGGTTTATGTCCCCCTTTGACATTTCTTACAGCTTCAACTCATTTTGGCATGGATTCAATACATTTTTTGCACTTCTCCTTGATTTTGTTATCTCGAAACCACATCTTACTTTTTGTTGTACCATCCATTTTTAGCTATCTGGCCTTGCATATGGACTACAAGGTCTCAATAGGCGTAATGTCTGGTGAGTTTACAGATCAGCCTAGACGGGTAATCTTTTTGTCCTTGAAATATTTTACCATCTTTTTGGAAACATGACACGGTGCTGAATCTTGCCGGCAGATTAGTTCACCAACTGCTTGAACTTTTTCTAGTTCTCTGGGCAAGCATGTTTTTAACATCTCTTTATATTTTTTACGGTTCATCATGCCTTCGATGGGTATAAGTTTCCCTGTTCTCGTGTATGAAAAACAGCCCCAAAACATCTTTTTGACTGGATGTTTCACTGTCTGGATCAAGTGGATAACCTGTAGTTAACTTTTTCGCATGGATGTTGATTGGTACCCCTGTACGAAAAACTGAGTCTCGTTTGAGAACAAGACATTTCTCCAGTGTTCTTCTGTCCAATGAGCGTATTTATTTGCCCAAATCAGCCTTTTCTCATTATGGCCTCCGTCAGAAGCTGTCTTAATGCGTCATTTTCATGGGACTCCGCTATCTATTGATAAAAACGCTCGTCACAATGTGATATGTGTTTGAAGTATGTGCCAAAAACGTGAAAAGTTGCAAAACAATTGAAATAACTCAAAAACAATGAACGATATAATTTTTTTTTCTTACAGACATGCATTATAATTCGCTGGAAAACACAAAAATGCAATAAAATAAGGGGTGTTCTATTAAAAAAAGAAAGTGTGTATCACCAACGACTTATGGGCTACCCTGTGATTGTCAAAATAAGTTTGCACCTTGTAAACTTATTTTGACAATCGAGATACCCTATAATTAATGTAAATACTTTTTTGTCATATCTTGTTTAATAACGGATGTATTGAGCTTTGCCGTAAAAAAGCGTCACCCTGTATATGTGTAAATATACAAAAACTGAAACTGACCCCGTATATGGGTTTTTGGGGTTCTAGTTCGCGCTCATCTGAAGAAATCTTTTTAAAATTCAAGTCGCGGTCTTCTCAATAACGAATTTTTTTCTACGAAAATTTGTTAAAATATAGATTATTAAACCATAAACTCGCTGAAACTAATGCCGAAGCATCAGAAAAGGGGTCCATTTGAAATGGATTTTCTGAAAATATTTTAGTAAAATGAAGGACAATGATGGTTGAAGCTGAATCTTAAGGCTTTGTAAAACACACTTCTTACGACATATCGTCTACATTATCCGTATTTGTTCCAAATTCGTTGTCTGAAAATTACAAATTTTGACGTTTCAAATCACGACTTTGACGTTTGAAGAAGAAAAATTATCAAATTGTCAAAATATTTTTTCTGCTACTTTTTGACGTTTTTGCGTCAAGAAAACTTAACTGTTGGGTGTAATATTCAATTGGTTATGTTAATCACACAAAATATTTTGTTCTTGTGCTTTCCTCTGATCACCAGTGGCACCCAATTTTTTTTTTCTTAAATTGCCTATAACTTTTTTCCTTTCAGCTTAGAGATCTGATTTTGGCACCTAGGGTAAGTTGGATAGTAGAAACGTATATGCCAAATTTGGTTGTCATAGCTCTGTTATTTACGGAGATACGAAATTTTTTCTAAGGAAAACCCAAAATTTTCCTGGAAAAACTGGTCCGATGTTCCTAGCTAACGAACTTATCCAAGCCTCTTACAAAAGGACGGTACGTACCAAATTTCATTAAAATCGGCCCCTCTATATTTTGACTTATCGATACGATATATATATATATATATATATATATATATATATATATATATATATATATATATATATATATATATATATATATATATATGTGTATATATATATATATATATATATATATATATATATATATATATATATATATATATATATATATGTATATATCGTCAGAGGATGAAAAATTCTTTGAAGATGATACGTCGGAGAATTTTTCATCCTCTGCTGACGCTGACTTTGTCGGCGAAACGATCCTAAGGTCTTAAAAAATATATGTGGTGATTTGGGTTCTCCAAGTGTACTTATCAGTGCTCATAACAGGTTTCAGTTTTCACATACGAACAGTCAAATATTTCCATCTGCCATTTTCGAAAATGGCGTCCAGAAAAGAGGGCCCTACTCGTATACAGTGACCACCAGTCAAAATATCATCTGTACTACTGTAATATAACATTTAGCATGGCGGTTGCTAGTTAGGTTTCAGGGTGAGCCAACTTTGTAATTTTATTGAATTTTTATTTTAAAAAAGTTCACTAATAGAGAGGTATCGATGGTGAGACTGCAAAAAAATTTTCAAATGAGCGCGAACTAGGACCCCCAGAACCCATATCCGGGGTCAGTTTCAATTTTTATATGTTTATATATATATATATATATATATATATATATATATATATATATATATATATATATATATATATATATATATATATATATATATATATATATATATATATATATATTACATACAGACTTGGAGACTACTTCTCTGGCTTCACTGTTGGTTTTTGTAGGTGAAGGACGTAGCCAGCGCGTGATAACTGGAGCAAGTGGCCCTTCGAATTCTGGAAGTTCTAGGATGTTCTTCAATGCTTCTGTGACTATAGTTTCGCTGCTTGACAGCATTTTCAGACAGATTAAAATTGAATTAGTACGAAATCATGACAACTACAAATAAATATCTGTTGCTATGTTATGATATGATGTTTTGATCAAAATTTTTTATCACATTGAAAATAAAAAACTCTGGACGCAGCAAGTGCGTTATGGTAGTGAATTTTCATAAAAATGTTTTTAATTGCAAATATGTGTGTTTCCTTTTTAAGAAAGCAGGCATCAATTTTGGTTACCAGTATAACCTATATAGTAAAAACAATGTGCCATGTTTCATAAAAATAACTTTATTGTGTGAAAATGTACAAAAATTTCCAAAAGTAAACTTAAAGTGTTCCCGGAAAAACTCGTTTCTTGGTCAACCTTATAGGTTAATAGCAAATTGAGCTATTCAAATTTGAAGCATTTAATGAAAATTCGCTACCATAACGCACTTGCTGCGTCCCGAATTTCTTTTCTTACAAACATGCATCGCTGAAAAATTCAAAAATGCAATAACATAAGGCGTATTTGATTAAAAAAAAGAAAATTTGTATCACCAACGACTTATGGGCCATCCTGTGATTGTAGAAATATTTTTTTAAGATGTAGCTCAAGACACCCTATAATTAATATATACAAATTTTCTTCATATCTTGTATAATAACGGATATATTGAGCTTTATTGATTTTTTACGAAAATTCGACAAAAATTATATACCATTAAACGATAAACTCTAAAGCTAAGGCTACTGCCAAGCATCAGAGAAAGGGTCTATTTGAAATGAATTTTCTGGAAACATTTTAGTAAAATGAAGGACAATGACGGTTGAAACTAAGACTTCAGAGTTTGTAAAAGATCCTTCTTGAGACATTTGATTTCCATATCCCGTATTAGATTCAAGTTCTTTGCCTAAATGTTGCCGATTTTGACGTTTTAAATCGCAACTTTGACGTTTTGAGGAAAACCCCAATTTATTTTTCTTTAAATGCCTATAACTTTTTTGTCTTTTGACCTACATAGCTAAATTTTGGTAGGTGGCTTACCTATAAGGATATTAACTAGCGTACCAAATTTGGTTGCCCTTACTTTGTTAATTCCGGAGATATAAATTTTTTTCGAAAGAAAACACAAAATTTTCCGGGAAAACCTGGGCAGATTTTCCTGGCTAACGAACTTATCCAAGCCATTTGCAAAAGGAATTTTTCCACCAAATTTAGTCAAAATCGGCCTATTATTTTTTGAGTTATCGGTGTGATACATATATATATATATATATATATATATATATATATATATATATATATATATATATATATATATATATATATATATATATATATATATAAACATATAAAAATTGAAACGGACCCCGGATATGTGTTCTAGGGGGCCTAGTTCGCGGTCATTTGAAGAAATTTTTTCAAAATTCAAAAGTCGGGATCTCCTCATTAGTGAATTTTTTTTAAGAAAATTCACTAAAAGAAACACAGATGACAGATGATGTTTTCAAAATGTCTATGTGATGTATGCCAATATTTAACATAATAACTAGAACTAGCCTATAATAAATATAACATTTACAACAATAAAATAACTAAACAATAACAGTATAAAAGTAGTCTCTATACAACGAAAATATCGACATACATCAACTCATTATTTTATTACAACTTGTTTGAAATAATAGTTAAATTTATTTTCTTTGACATATTTAATTAGAAAGAAGAATATCCAAGAAAGGGGAATTCATTAAATCAGTATGGACAAGTTTCACCAAGTAAGGGCAACAACAATCAATGAATATATATATATATATATATATATATATATATATATATATATATATATATATATATATATATATATATATATATATATATATATATATATATTATATTATATATGTATCCGTCTGATAACTCAAAAAATAATTAACCGATTTCAATGAAACTCGACAAGTGCGTTTCTTTTATTAATGGCTTGGATGAGTTCGTTAGCCAGGAAAATAGGACGAGGTTTTCCGGGAAAATTTTGAGTTTTCTTTCAAAAAAACTTTTTTTTCTCCGAAAATAACAAAGCTGCTTTAATGAAATTTACTATATATGTTGCATTGAGAGAGACCTTACTACGTACCAAAATTCAACTTTCCAAGTTTATAGAAAATTGAGTTATTCAAATTTTAATTTTTCTTTCGAAAAATTTTTTTTCTCCGAAAATTACAAAGTTATTTTAATGAAATTTGGTGGATATCTTGCCCCAGGAAAAACCTTACTACATATCAAAATTAAATTTTCTAAGTTTATAGAAAATTGAGTTATTCGAATTTGGAGCATTTAATAAAAATTCACTACCATAACGCACTTGCTGCGCCCTGAGCTTTTTAGTGAATTTTCTTAAAAAAAATTCACTAATGAGGAGATCCCGACTTTTGAATTTTGTTGAATTTTGAAAAAATTTCTTTAAATGAGCGCTAATTAGGCCCCCCAGAAAACATATCCGGGGTCAGTTTCAATTTTTATATGTTTATATATATATATATATATATATATATATATATATATATATATATATATATATATATATATATATATATATATATATATATATATATATATATATATATATATATATATATATATATATGTATCACACCGATAACTCAAAAAATAATGGGCCGATTTTGATCAAATTTGGTGAAAAAATTCCTCTTGCAAATGGCTTGGATAAGTTCGTTAGTCAGGAAAATCTGCCCAGGTTTTCCCGGAAAATTTTGTGTTTTCTTTCGAAAAAAAATTATATCTCCGGAATTAACAAAGTAAGGGCAACCAAATTTGCTACGCAGGTTTACATCCTTATAGGTAAGTCACCTACCAAAATTTACCTACTTAGGTCAAAAGACAAAAAAGTTATAGGCATTTAAAAATAAATAAATTGGGGTTTTCCTCAAAACGTCAAAGTGGCGATTTAAAATGTCAAAATTGGCAACATTTAGGCAAATAACTTAAATCTAATACGGGCTATAGAAATAAAATGTCTCAAGAAGGATGTTTTACAAACCCTAAAATCTTAGTTTCAACCGTCAGAGTCCTTCATTTTACTAAAATATTTGCAGAAAATGCATTTCAAAGAGACCCTTTCTCTGATGCTTGGCAGTAGCCTTAGCTATAGAGTTTATCATTTAATGGTATATAATTTTTGTCGAATTTTCGTAAAAAATTAATAAAGCTCAATATATCCGTTATTATATAAGATATGAAGAAAATTTGTATATATTAATTATAGGGTGTCTTGAACTACATCTTAAAATAATATTTCTGCAATCACAGGGTGGCCCATAAGTCGTTGGTGATACAAATTTCCTTTTTTTTTTTAATCAAACACGCCTTATGTTATTGCATTTTTGCATTTTCCATCGAAAAATAATGCATGTTTGTAAGAAAATAAATTCTGGACGCAGCAAGTGAGTTATGGTAGCGAATTTTGATCAAATGTTTCATATTTGAACAGCTCAATTTGCTATTAACCTATAAGGTTGACCAAGAAACGTGTTTTTCGGGAACATTTTAAGTTTACTTTTGGAAATTTTTGTACATTTTCACACAATAAAGTTATTTTAACGGAACATGGCACATTGTTTTTACTATATAGGTTATACTGGTAACCAAATTTGATGCCTGCTTTCTTAAAAAAAAACACATATTTGTTATTAAAAAGATTTTTGTGAAAATTCACTACCATAACGCACTTGCTGCGTCCAGAATTTTTCATAATTTACTAAATGCGCCTCCCCACTAAGAATGATAATTGTACGATAGTTGCTTACATCGGATATGTCTTCCTAGGAGCAGGCTCAAGTCCGACTTGTACCCAAGAAGATGGAAACGCCCCCCATTTTATAGCAAATCGAAATGATACTTTATATTATGACTTGTAAATCGCCATGATATTACATAATGAACCATTTAGAGAAAGCGAATTAAACAGAAAAAATGTTTACATAGAAGGATAATTTTTGATAGTCATCGACACTGTCAATTCCACTAGTTTTAATATTGTGGTTTAACGCATTATCCAACACGAAGTGAAAACATTGCTGTTTTCTTCTAAAAGCTATTAGTTTAGTTTTATCTGTAACAAGTTCATCCGTTTTTATAATCTGATATTAGTAAAGAATTACTTCCAAAGAGCAGCATTATGTCGCACGCCTTCAACTTTAGAAAATAAGTTTTGTTTATTTGTTTATTTATTTGTTCCCTAGGATTATGCAGTATGTATTACATAAAAGCTTTCGTTTGTGAATGTAAAATAATATAATTTTAGTGAATTTTCTTTAAAATGCGGAGATCTCGACCTTTGAATTTTGAAAAAATATCTTCAAATGAGCGCGAACTAGGCCCCCTAGAACACATATTCGGGGCCAGTTTCAATTTTTATATGTTTATATTAATAAAATTTGGTGAGTAACTTCCTTTTGCTAGTGGCTAGGATAAGTTCCGTAGCCAACAAAATCGCATCTGTTTTTCCGGGAAAATGTTAGTTTTGCTTTCGTAAAAAATGCATATTTTCGGAAATAACACAGCTATGGCAACCAGATTTGGTAAGCACGTTTACATTTACAAATCAAACTATAGACCACATTTTAGATCTCTAAATTCAAATCAAAAAAGTTATAGGCATTTAATAAAGCAAAATTTTAGTGCCACTAAAAGTCAGAGTAGACTTGTATGTGTTAAACAAAATCTATGAAATATTACAGATAACATTTTGTTTTTCATGACGCAAAAAGGTCAAGAAGTGCGAGAAAAATTATTTTGACAATTTTATAATCTTCCTCCTGTAAATGTCAAACTGGTGATTTGAAACGTGAAAAATAGTATAACTATTGCGTTTATGCACAATAAGCCAAAGGTTGCAGTGCTATCGGGGCGGCAAAGTCGCGGACGAGCACTGAGGGAGGAAAAAAAATCTATTGCGGTTTGGCATTAATTGTTTCTTATTGTTTGTTTGTTGAATGTAGTATTGTTTCCAGATTTCCATTTTTTGTGGTCTTTAACATGTTTCATTAGTTGTAATTGGGTGATGTCTGGTTTTTGGTGTTTTGTGTTGTGAATGTGTGTAGCTACGTTTGATTTGTAGCTAGGTAGGTATGTGGATTTTATCTAATGCTGTTATATGTTCCTTGAATCTTGTTCCTATTGATTTTTTTGTCATTCCTATATATTTTTTATTGCATGTGTTACATTCTACTTGATATATTCCGTTTAATTCATGTGAGCTGTGTTCTTGTTTTTTATTTATTTTGTTTATTATTTTGTTATTGGTTTTGTAGCTAATTTTTAAGTCATATTGTTTGAGTGTTTGTGTTATTTTTTTGATGTGGTTATAAGTGAATGTTGTGTATTTTGTGTTTGTTTCTGGTGTTTTCTTTTCGGTTTTGTTGATTTGTTTGTTTTTGATTTGTTTTACTAGCTTTTCTATTGTTTTCTTGTTGTATCCATTTCTTTTTGCTATTTGTATTATGATGTTGTACTCCTTTTCTCGTTCGTCGTTATAGAGTAATTACACTTGGAGAACACCCAAATCACCACAACACATATTTCAGAGACCTTACGATCGTTTCGTTGACAAAGTCAACATCTTCAGAGGAAGAAAAATTCAGAATGTTTCTTCCTCTGAAGATGTTGACTTTGTCAACGAAACCATCGTAAGGTCTCTGAAATATGTGTTGTGGTGATTTGGGTGTTCTCCAAGTGTACTTATTAGTGCTCATCACAGGTTCCAGTTTTTCACATAGTGCGTTATAGAGTGGACATTTAGAATTCTGTTTATTAAGTATCTGTATGCGGCCATTTTTTGTGTGTGTGGGTGTAGTGAGTGTTTAGGTATAGTCAAAGAGGTTGTAAGGACCTCTTTGGGTATAGTGATGTCTGTATATTATTCCGGCGTATTTAATCATTTCCATGATTTTAATTTGAACGTACCCAAAAAGCTTGTTAACCAATTCAAATTATTCATAGTTTTCAAAACTAATTTCCATGTTTTCCATAAGATAAATAAATTTAAATATTATAAGGAAAGTTTTCACTGTTTCACAGGCAAATGGAACGAACTTTCTGGCCGGTATGTTTATTTCCTTATTTTCACAGGCATTAATATGAAACTATCACATCTGCAGTGTGCGTCATCGGTTTACAAATACGAGTAAATGTTTTTACTTCCGTCTTATACGTTACACTAGTAAATGCATGTGCGATGTTTTTTTACATCCGTTACGTAAATTAAATTTCAACACGCGCACACACAAGTATATATATATATATATATATATATATATATATATATATATATATATATATATATATATATATATATATATATATATACATTCATAGCACTATCTTACATCCCTATCAAGACTCCGCACATTACATTTTGCCTCCGTAAATATTTTGCGACCGTATATTGGATGCAAAATAGTTTTCGTTCATTTTTTTATTTTTATATTAATTAGAGTTTTGACTTTGAGAACTGGCTCATTCAGTCAGTCAGTTGAAAATGAACAAGGATGGACGTTCATTTCTAAGTTATGAAAGCATAGAAACACACTTATCTTGCACATTTAAATCTCTTTTATGTTTGTCATTCTGTATTAAGTTTTGTTTCCGCTGTTCGTCACTCCAGATGGCTACAGTATGAAATTCAGTGGACGCAATTTATTCTAAAATGAAGTATATTATTGAGTTTTAGTTCGCGATAAATCCGTTGAGGGCGCAAGTAAATATACACAATGATCTTTCAATTAGCACATTATTATGATTCCTGTGTTGAAGGCGGTTTAGCAACACTGTAAATATCGAAGATAACCTGACAAAGATGTGTATGGTTACGTTTTTCATTTCTTCGGCATATATTATGCCGTAAGATGCTAGTTACTCAGGTATCAAACCTATTTTACTAGGTAAAACCTCCAGATATAAAGAGTTTCTTTTTACAACTTTGACCTTTATCTCTTATAATTTGCGTTTAAAAAAAGAATATAATAATAATAATAATAATAATAACTAGATATATTTTCTGTATACCTTTTAGGAGAAAATGTATTGCAGTGTTAGTTTTACCATTTTTGCTTTTGTGTTTTGTAGAATGGCATAAGCTGAAATATTTTCGTATTAACATAAAAAAAACATACAGATGTTGAAAAATCAGTATGTGAAAATGTGTTAAGCTTAAGCCATATTTTTTAAATGCTACAGAGCATATAGCTACGACATCAAAAAGTCTTAAGCGCCATATATTTTTCCGTAAAAAGTTTCACGATTCAACAAAATGAAAAATGATTTGCTTTATCCATAAGAACGGAAATAATCGAGTAAAGTCGTCAACAAAAAGATTGGTAAAATCAATTTTTAGCACCATTTTCAAGTTCCTTTTTTAAATTGATTTTTTCTTTGACGTGGTTTACACTTCGCACTACACTTGGTCTGGATTATGCAGAACACAATTTTTTGAAAACTTAAAAATTTAATATTATACTGGGTGTATATTAAAGCCGTGTAAAAGTTGCAGAAGTTTGGTTGTCCGCCATTTTGTTTAAAAAAATTATGGTTTCCCATTGTGGATAATAAGTAATCTAATATCAATATTTTTGGACATTTTCTCCCGTTTTTTGATTAAGACCTTTTGGCATTTTATACAGTGCAAAACAAATAGATTATAAACATTTATTTTAAAAACACTGTAATTTGGAAATGCGTTGACGGATTTTGATAAGTCTTACGTGGTTTGAAAGCTATTTACTTAAGTTTTTTTCATAATCACACTATGTTTCGTCTAAATGAGGTTTTTACGTTATACAGGCTGGCTAAAAATTTAATACAATTCAATATAACAATTGTTTATGTTGTTAGCCATCGAAATTAGTACTTTCTGCTATAAGGCCCTGTAGATGCAAAAAATGTCTGACTAACATTGTCGTGGATACTTGTCAAGAGAAGTTGGCTAATATTTATGTACAAAAAAATCAAGTTATCTGTTGTCAATTGTAATATGGCTACCATGATTTTTACAATTTCTTTGTTTCGCCCTCTATAAAATGCTAAGATTTCTTTATAAAAAAATGGCGAAACCGTCTAGAGATATTGATATAGCTCAGTTATTATCCATAGTGGGAAACGATACATTGTTTTAGACAAAATGGCGAACAACGAAACTTTGGCAACTTTTACACGGCTATATCTTACACCCAGTATAATATGGAATTTTAGCTTTGCCAAAAGAATGTATTATTTCGCATAATCTAGACCAAGTATGCTTTTGCGAAGTGCAAACCACATTAAAAAAGTCAACGTTTAAAAGAGTAACAGCTAATTGAAGATTGTGTTACAAATTGCTTTTGCCTAACTTTTTGTTGACCACTTTAGTTACTTCCCCGTAGAATTTGTCCGCTAGCGCGCTTATGCTTTTTGTCAGGTTAGCGTCTGCCACGAGTACAATTGGTGGTAAATAAATATAGGTACAGTACGTAATATCTACTTCTTGTGTAACGTTTGTGTGTGGTCTCTGTTGGTGAATGTTGGCATTATCTGTAGTGTCACAGTTTGCGTTTAAATGAAAATAAATATGTGGAATTATTATGCAGTTCGCAAGTGCATTGTACATTGTCCCCTAACGTCGCGGACGGGCAATGCAGTGGAGATATTGGCCGATATGGAATAAAGCGAGTGAACCTGGAAGTGACCTGGAGTTACAATTATTGTTTGCACCATGGCTGCTAAAACTACCCAACATCTATCAATGGACAGCATAATTGCGCATGTGCTAGTGACTCGTCCGGCTTCTACATATTTATGCCTCGGACAGCCAAATCCATGATGGGCGTCGGAAGCTATAGACTAGGCCCATCATATGACGACGACCCGGCAACTACTTGGAAAATTGCGACCTGGGATGTACATGATGTGAGAGGTAAAGAAAATAAGATTGTGCAAGAGATGAATGCACGAAAGGGTATATATTGTGCATGAGTGAGAAAAACTGAAAGGAACGCGGTGAGGCAGTATTGGGGGAGTACATATGCACACGGTTGGGTGCTGAAGAAAAGTCTCCTGGCAGGCGATTATGTGAAAAAATATGAATGTATTTTTCCAAGAATAATGTGGGTGTGGGTGAGAACGAGTGTATGTAGAGTGTTTTTGGTTGCCTCCTATGGCGCCACAAACGGCGAGAGGAAAAACTTTTGGAAATACATGAATGAAATATTAGACATGTGTGAACCAGACGAAAGAATACTTGTTGCCGGAAATATGATCGGGTGGGTAAGAGTAAAGAGAAAAGAGACAGATAGTAAGTAGTAGTGGGGCCGTCAGGAAATGCAAGAGTTGATGAGAATATATACTCTTTGATGAATATATCTCTGGAAAGGGCCTGTCCATATCTAATACGTTGTCTAAACACAAAATATCCACAAGTAAACATGGCAAAGGGTAGGTGTAAAAAGTATAATAGATTGTTAAAGAATGTCGTCAGATAACGCCCGAAATTCTTCGAAGTGTTCGTTCGGAAGTGGAGCAAAGATTTTATGTTTGTATGGAAGTGGAGGAAAAACAATTTGAACATTTAATTAAGTAACATTCTTTCATTTATTGATATTTTATCTTATTCTCTAATTGATGATTTTATTGCCATATCCAAACCAAAATTTAAAAAGTCGTGAGCCGAATCGAGAAGGCTTAAAAATGAAGGATTACTCAAGATCGGGTGCCGTTAAAAATTTAAGGGTACTTTACGCCACTGCCTAAGAGGTAGGTTCCAAGACACCTAAACTTAGGCTATTATGGGCCCCCACTGAAAACAAAGTCGACGTGTCGCGGCTTTTTTCTTTTCTTCTTTTATTCCGATATTTTCAAGGTGGGAAGCTTTAATTGGCACAGCCTGTATATGCCTTATCAGGCCGTTTAAAACTTCACAATTTCAAGGAAAATTACATTTATTTACGAATTGAAGGTTGAGTGCTTTTAATCAATGGAAAAGCCTGTATTTGGAAATCTTTTATTTTGTAATTCCGTGATTTCCCCCAAGTGAAATGACACACCAAGTCTCTTATGATTTTCATAAAAACCTTACTCTTATAAAATGAAGCAATCGGTAAATAAAACGTAAAAAACGAGATAAAAATACTGACCAAAATAATGAAAACGCCATTATGGATTGTACAACAGACAGAACAATAAAAGAAAAATATTGATTTACTGAAAACATGGGTTTGCATGTTTACACACAAACCAGAGCTGCAAATGTTATTTGAAACTTGAAACAATTGAAACAAGATACAACAATAAAGGTCGCTGATAAGCCGTCAACCAAGCACGTAACATGTATGTATGTCTTATCAGACTATTTAAAATATTACAATTTCAAGGAAAAGTACATTCATTTATGAATTGAAGGTTAAGTGCTTTTTAATCAGTGGAAAAGCCTTTGTATTTTTATGAAATGCCTGTTGTAATTTTGTGGTAAATTACCTATCAATCAGTTACTTCATTAGAGTATGTATAACCTAGATCAAATTTCAGCGAAAATGTTAATTTTGTTAACTGACTTCCAAAAACAAGGACGAGGTTCTTTGTTCGTCTGTATGTATTTTTTGTTTTGGTTTAAATTTTCATTCTAACATCATTTGTCATTTTACTGGTTACAAAATTTATTTATTTGAATGTAATATGGTTCACAAACGAAAGATTTATACAGTGTGGCACTGCCAAATGGAATAAATTATTTTATGTTGTGCATATTGCCAAGCTGTTGCAAACAGCGTCCTCTAGGAAGGTATACAGATAGAAATAAAAAATGTCGGGCAGTCGCGTCAGCTTGATGCTTACGAAAGTATATATATCGCTAGAAATTTGAAAAAGATGTTTCGATGAATAGTGAGTCCGGTTCTATAAAAAATCCCGAAACAGGTCAATTTTAGATAGTAGAAGACATCTTACAACGTGAAAATTTCACCCCAACATTCAGCCTCTTTCGAGTGACAGTTGTAAACCTCAGCTCAGAATTGGGGCGGATCAGGGGAATTCGACTGACTAATTAAAACAAAGCATTCCTTAATGTATTTGAACTGATCAGATTTTTCTGGCTAACGAACTTATCCAAGCCACTTGCAGAATGAAGGTAGTAACCAAATTTAATTATGATTTGCCCATTATTTTTTGTGTTATCGGTGTGATACATACACGTCCGTGTTCGTCTATCTAGTGATGGTGTGAAAAATCATAATTTATATACAGTGTGGTTACTAGAGAGGCGCCAATTTGCTGAAATTCCAATATAAATAACTCTAAAATTTCAAATAGAACACCCTGTATATGAGCACCTGAATCAATGCAAAAATTGATTCTCTTTCGGATGGATATGGGTTTTTTTACATGTAGAGCTGATAATTTCTGAGTTATTCAAAAGTTTTCAGTTTGATTGGAACTACATGATTTGATGATTGAGTTACGGCCGTTTGCCTCTTGGCTTCTAGCATTCACAAACAGAGTTTCTCTTCACGACAATTTTGCCGTTAAAAAGATTCGAAAAGAAATTCGAGCTGGATTATTCGATGCTTTTCAAGGCATCAAAATAGAAAAGCCTGGACGCAGCAAGTGCGTTATGGTAGTGAATTTTCATAGAAATGATCTGGCACAAAATATTTTATTATAACTTTTTTTCTTGTAACATAGAAATCTAAATTTTAGTGTATAGTTACTTTGTATACAGTAAATCTACCTACCAAATTTGGTTATCATAATTTTTGTATTTTCTAAGATAAAAATTTTTTTCAAATGGAAACTCAAAATTTTTCCGGAAAACCTCGTCCGATTTTTTCTACTAACGAACTTATCAAAGCCATTTACAAAGGGAAGGTACATGCCAAATTTTCTTAAAATCGGCTCATCCTTCTTTGAGATAAAAATTTTTTTCGAATAAAAACTCAAAATTTTCCCGGGAAACCTCGTCCGATTTTCATGACTAACAAACTTATCAAAGCCATTTACAAAAGGAAGCTACATGCCAAATTTTATTCAAATCGGCTTATTACTTTTTGAGATAAGAATTTTTTTCGAATGAAAACTCGTTATATATATTATATTTTCCTGACTAACGAACTTATCCAAGCCATTTACAAAATAAAGGTACATGCCAAATTTTATCGAAATCGGCCCATTATTTTTTGAGTTATCGGTGTGATACATATATATATATATATATATATATATATATATATATATATATATATATATATATATATATATATATATATAAACATTGAAACTGACCCCGGATATGGGTTCTAGGGGTCCTAGATCGCGCTCATTTGAAGGAATTTTTTCAAAATTCAAAAGTCGAGATCTCCTCATTAGTGAATTTTTTCTAAGAAAATTCACTAAAAAATTTGCTGCCAAAGAAAATGTTCTTATCAATGAGTGAGAGGCTGACATTGTTCTGTCAACTCTTGCCTGATTGTTTTTTTTTTCTATAAACTTGACAAACTATTCTTCAATAATACATTCTCGAACTAACCACTTAAATTCATCTGAGTGGTGTCAGCAGATAGAATTCTAGTACAGAATGAACATTAATATTAATGATTTGTTCATTCGTAGAGGTTAAACTACTACTACTCGAAATTCTCGAATATAACATCTTGTATAAAAGCACCTGAAGCAATGCAAAAATCAAATTTATATCCACTTGCTTTCATGTAAAAGCGATAGATTCTCTATTTTGTTAATGTCCTCTGGTAAAGTTTCGAATCACAGAGGATTATTTACTTGGAACTAGTTTAATAGATATCAGAGGAGAAATAACGATGGAGTAAACAAGTAATAAATTAAAAATAATAAACTGATAATATCTAATGAATAAAATAAATGAATGAATAAATAAATGAATAATCAACGAATAACGAATAATTATTATTTCTGGAATGGATCGTAAAAGGTGCTCCAAGTGACGACCATTTTGTTCAAGGCAAAGTTGTAACTTTCTTCCATATGATCGCTGGACATTGGAAAACATTGTACCACTAATTTGCCGAAATGCATCCTGTACCCGCCTCGCATATCTTCTCGTGTTGTTGGTGGGGTGCGATACACATAATTTTTCACAAATCCCCATCAAAAGAAGTCACAGCAAGTAAGGTCGGGAGATTTTGGAGGCCCGGCTACTGGTCCACCCCTGTCAATCCACCTTCCTTCGTACTCTTGGTCAAGATGTTGTCTAACTACGGCAGCATAATGCGGTGGAGCACTATGGTGCTGTATCCACATATCTTGCCTAACTTGTAGCTGTACATGTTCCATCAAGACTGGTAAATCTTTAAACAGAGAAGAAAGGGTGGTACCTTGGTCCATTTAGAGGCCCATCAAAAAAAAAATCTGGGCCAAGAACAGTATTGCCAATGATTTCACCCCAAACATTAAGCGTCCACCTATTCTGGAAGTTACCAAATCTTGTTACGTGTAGGTTGTTTTCTGCATAGTGATGTAAATTGTGCATGTTTGGGAGTCCGTTAGTATCGAAAGAGGACTCACCCACAAAAAGCACTTTGCGAAAAAACTCCTCTCCAACTCAATTTGATGCACTGCCCACTGACAGTACCCGGATATAATGTTTTCGAAATAGCTCTTTGACTCCGTGTTGGCTCCTCAATCACTGATAAAAGTACACCAAGGGCTACATCTTCTTTGACGGCAATATTTTGTTTCTTTGGTGCTCGGTAAAATACAGACGAATTCTTGTCATATCTATGTTTGAGCCTTTTCAATGATAAAACTGTCGGCTCTCTTTCCAGAGGATAGCGCTGCTTATAAATACGAGAAGCCAAAAGACAATTTCCAGAACATTTACCAATTACATATACCATCTGTCTCAATTCTTCGTTATTGAAGTTCGTTTTTAATTATTTATACTAACTATAAAACAACTACACAATTACACAACCACGAACAGACAATGTTGCAAATTCTTGTTAAATTTGACATTTTGGAGAATTCTGTCATGACCAGTGCACCACTAGACAAAACAGAAACAATCCAATCATTATGTCATGTAGTTGCATTCAAATTGATTTGAATAACTCAGAAATTATCAGCTCTACATGTAAAAAACCCATATTCATCCGAAAGAGAATCAATTTTTGCATTGATTCGAGTGCTCATATACAGGGTGTTCTATTTGAAATTTTAGGGTTATTTATATTGGAATTTCAGCAAATTGGCGCCTCTCTAGCAACCACACTGTATATAAATTATGATTTTTCACACCATCACTAGATAGACGAACACCTGTCAGCTACTTGCGCTGAATTGCAAGTTTCGCGGATGTGGTGTACGAATGATACCAGTACCTGAAAAAAACTCTACATCTGTCAAATTTTTTGAATAAACTTGAACAACTTGAAAAATATTGACTTTTATGGCACTTCCTATAATTTTTGATCAGAATTTTATTTAAAATCAAAAAATACAATAATATACAGGGTGCTTAATTTTAAAAAAACAAAGTTACCTAGTGCCAGTGACATATGGACCACGCTGTGTATCTGAAAATAATCTTAGGTTATGGACATTAACATCAAAGAACACTTTTGTCTAAAAGTTTTTCCAAAAAGTGTAGATTAAAGAAGCTATTGGCCTTTATTGGGGAAATGAATCACGTTATATATATATATATATATATATATATATATATATATATATATATATATATATATATATATATATATATATATATATATATATATATATATTGCTATGGTATTCTACTTTATTTTATGGGTAGTATATACCTGCAAAAATTTATTATAGAGCTGAGAACATATGTCCTAATCTTCAGGTTGGGTTCCTTATAATTACAGCTAGCTTCTACTAATTAAAATTCACTAATATGTGTTATTTAAATTCATTTATTGATTTTCACTTGATCAAAATTACTATCGCTTTGCACAGATGGCTATATAACAATTTTGCTGATTAAATATCAACCAAAAACAATACTTCCGTTAATTACAATCTGTTATACATTCCATTTAATTTATTACACAAATTTTACGGTGTCTATTTGACACACATTAAACACAAACAGAAACGTTTAAAGCATTCAATACATAAACATAAATTGAAAAACCCTATTAAAACATTTAACTGTGCCGATATGACACTTGTTAAATACAAAGAGATATTTTAAAACATTCGTTACATAGATATAACTTGAAAAATCCTATTAAAAAAACATTCTGGTAGCATTATGACTAATTACCCAATTAATTAAACATGGATACTACATAATCAATATACATCGATAATTCTACAGAACGGTCTCTTTCCGTTTATTTCAAACAAATTTTTTTTTTCTTTGAAATTTATTAGCACAAAAATATTTGATTGTTGTTGTAAAAATGGTGAAATTCCACCCGCACTGGTCAATTTAAGAAAAGGTAACACTTACTGACATATTTTCCATTGGATTATTTATTGTTCTTCCATTAATACGGACCTTGATTAATTATTATTATCTTTCTCATTTGTCCATGCCATTGATTATTAACGGATTTACTTCGTTAACATATTGATATATTTATTCCATAGTCGTAGCACTCTGGAGGTGTTTTATACCCTCACTTCGATGCACTCTGGAATCTTAGTTATGACGATGATCACCTGGTCTGGTAAAGTGATACAGATGATTTCACTGGATGGAAAAGACAAGACAAGCCCGGACTCTCTCGGACCGTTGCTTTTATTAACTCTCCTACAGGTGAAAAAACGCTATTGTTCGTCACACACCTGTGTTTAAGTTTTCCGTCAAACCTTTAACGTCTTTTTACGTTTTTTTCCTGACGCGCACATCACCTTAATATTCTACAAACCTTTGTTTTTTATAAATGACCTCCGCTCTTTCACTATGGTGAGTCTTTAGCTAGCTTGGTCATATCTAAATTTTTTTTATACAATAAAATCGACAGAACTACACAATTATATTATCTACAATCTCATTCTCCCTACAAAACTGAAGCATTGTTCTTGGTTTCTTTGTGGATATTTCTAGAATATATAATTTTTTTATTACTCGAATGTAACTTAACATCGAGGGTTGCTACATGGGTCACTGACATTCATGTCGGGCGTTGACATCTCCTGCCAAAACTCTTTCATTGCTACATTAGGGTGTATACACTTATTTTATATATACTAGTATGCATAAATTTCCCGTTTTCCTATTAAAATTTCGTAATATTTCCTATCATTTGCTATCTATAGCAATTCCCCCTTTCTAAAAGTGAGTCTGGATACTGTTTGCTAGTCAGATCATCTTTATTCATTGACTAAAATATTTTGTTCAAAATCGCCTTTTTTGACATTCCAAAATTTTTATATTATTCTAAATCGACTTTTATGACATTTCAATCATTACAACCCTTTATTTTATTTAAAATTGCCTTTCATGACATTCTAATATTAAAACTCTTAAATTTAATTCATAATCGACTTGTATGACACTTCAATAACTAAAACATTTTATTTCATTCAACACCGCTTTTTATGGCTCACCAATTGGTTTTATATATTTCTCTCTTTTGGCAAATCAATTGATTGTTCTATATGATCTAAATTTATGCCATCCCCTGGTTATTTCGACTTATTTAACGTTCCCTCAGATTTTATTTCAATAAATGACAGTTATTGGTATTTTTATTTGTCATATTTTTATGGGGTTTCTTTCCTTTCAATCTTATTTCATTATGCTAAATTATTATATCTTTATACTACCATGGAATAGGACTATGTAATACTTCTTTTATTTATCAACTTCTAATAATTTATCTTTTCTACATAACATATACGGTCTCCCTACTTCTGACTTTTCACATACCCCCTATACATATTTCACTATTACTTGCATCATATTATATTTTCATTATTCATTCTATATACTTTCAATATTCTTTTCAATATTCTATTCACATATATACTTCAATAATTCGGGACCGACCTCTTTGGGATCGCCCTTATACTATACTTCATTTTAAATGACCGATATCTTTGTATCGTTAATCATTTTACTTCACCTTTTTCATATTTCAATCTTATCGCTACACCATCTATACAAATTCTTTCCTATCAATCCGACCCTTATATATTCTATCTTTTTGCTAATTATAATTATTTCTCGGTACTTAACCGGTTTCTGTCTTTTAGACCTTTTACATATTTTTCTCGTCTACTGATTCCATGTTTCCTATTACTCAATAATAATACTAATAATTTTCTATTTTATTTTAACTTATTTCCCCCTTTCTACCGTTGAATTATGATTATATTAATTGACTTATCCAATAACTGCATCTAATTCGAGCATTGCTCCTTATTTATTATCATTTAAATTTTCTTATGAAATTTCGCTTTTCTGATTCGTATTTCTTTGGGTCATTATTTAAATGCCTACTTGTTTTATTTTCTATACTCAGGGTATAAATTCTTCGGGTTATTTAAATGCCTACTTGTTATATTTTCTGTACTCAGGGTATAAATTCTTCGGGTTATTTAAATGTCTACTTGTTATATTTTCTGTACTCAGGGTATAAATTCTTCGGGTTATTTAAATGTCTACTTGTTATATTTTCTGTACTCAGGGTATAAATTTTGCGTAATTATTTATATTTTAAATTGACCAACTTTTCGTCATATAGTTCTAACTAATCAATTTTATTTATTTTAGGAGAAAATTCTTTGTCTGGTAATTTTACTATTTATTTTGTACATTAAAATTCGTCTATTCGGCATGCGATTATCCTTTTCATTGCTTAGGTCATATCGGATTCGATCAAATTCATGCAGATTAATTTTTCTTTATCTTAAATTTTTTCTTTTTGCTTTTGAAATTAAAATTGCTATAGTTGCAATGACGTGTCTCATTATTCAAATTATTATGCCAAATATGTCTGTTCTTAAGTTCCGGCTTATACCTTTTAAATTTATTATAATTTCCAGAATCTTTGTTTTTATAAAATTTCTGACTATGACTGGATTTGTATTCATCGTGAAAATTATTGTTTTTAACGAAAAGGTTTCTAAATTTATAATTGCGGCTATTGCTATTATTTTCTGCATAATTTTTATTACATTGAAGCATAGTTTCTTGTTTCTGATCACTTTCTATTTTGATACAGTAAAAATAATGTGTTGCCCTTATTAATTTTTCTTCGGCAGTATGTACGAATTTTTCCGGGCTCATTTCTAGTATATTATCGTCCGGTAGTAATTCCTCTTCTATGTATTTTTCTGGGCTTTTTTCTTCTGGTATATTTTCTGGTATATTTTCTTCGATTTTAATTATTTGTTCATCAGTTTCCTGCTCGACTCGGGCTTCATTTCCGTCAATTGGCTCCATACGCGTTTTGACCTTTTTAATGTCGTACCTCATCATTTCCGTTTCTTCCTGTATTTCGTCACGGCACGACTGTATTACCGTGTCCAGTTCCGTCTTGATTATTTCATGGGTTTCTTGGCATTTTTCTAGCGTTACTGTTACCTCAGTATCCAGTTGATAAATTTTATTCACTTCTGTTAAAATCTCCGTTTTGTTTTGTTGTTTTTCCAACTTGCCAATATCTTGTTTAATTTCGTTTTTATTTTCTTCGAATATATTATTTATTTCTTTTCTCCATTCGGACATATATTGTTGGTATTCCTTTTTGTTTTCTTCCATTTTCTTAAACAAAATGGCGAATAACTTCTCCATTTTTGATTCTTGCTCCTGTCCTTTTACTGTTTGCTCCCCGGACATTTTCAAGCTTGATTTATTTAATTTCCTTTTGAATTTAAAATTTAATTGTCCCCCTTTCTAAGCTTTGACCCTTTCAAATACACCACCTATATTTATTTTTCATAAAACCATTGGTTATGTGTGCAACTTACTGTTTCATATATTAAAATATCATACGGTATTAGAATTTTTGCTAATTTTCAATAAATCGGTTGAATTGATTTATTTAAGTTTACTGTATTTAAATGAGTCGTGCTAATTTATTTAAAATTGGTTTACTTCTAAATCCCTTGTATTTAAAATACTATTACGTTTTCATGAAAATTTGCTTTATTCTAACGTAATTAAAATTTTATTAAAATTTAACAGAAACCCTGTATTTGTGCCAATCATGTGCTATATTGCGAACAAATGTTTATTTTATTAAAATTTTCTATGAAAATAACTTTATTTTTACACACAAAAAAAATTTTTTTAATCATGTTCTTTTTAGGTCAATATTTTTTTTTTAGAAGTCCCACGACTTGGGTGCCATTTTGCTAATTTCTTGGCGGACCAAGTTGATTTTAAGTTATGATGGTTTGAAACTAATTTTTTTTTTCTCTATGAAAATAAATTAACTTAGACCAAAAAAAAAATTTTGATAATTATATGATTATGTATTTTTTTTAAAGCCCTTTAGTTGCGGCGCCATTTTGCTATGGTATTCTACTTTATTTTATGGGTAGTATATACCTGCAAAAATTTATTATAGAGCTGAGAACATATGTCCTAATCTTCAGGTTGGGTTCCTTATAATTACAGCTAGCTTCTACTAATTAAAATTCACTAATATGTGTTATTTAAATTCATTTATTGATTTTCACTTGATCAAAATTACTCTCGCTTTGCACAGATGGCTATATAACAATTTTGCTGATTAAATATCAACCAAAAACAATACTTCCGTTAATTACAATCTGTTATACATTCCATTTAATTTATTACACAAATTTTACGGTGTCTATTTGACACACATTAAACACAAACAGAAACGTTTAAAGCATTCAATACATAAACATAAATTGAAAAACCCTATTAAAACATTTAACTGTGCCGATATGACACTTGTTAAATACAAAGAGATATTTTAAAACATTCGTTACATAGATATAACTTGAAAAATCCTATTAAAAAAACATTCTGGTAGCATTATGACTAATTACACAATTAATTAAACATGGATACTACATAATCAATATACATCGATAATTCTACAGAACGGTCTCTTTCCGTTTATTTCAAACAAATTTTTTTTTTCTTTGAAATTTATTAGCACAAAAATATTTGATTGTTGTTGTAAAAATGGTGAAATTCCACCCGCACTGGTCAATTTAAGAAAAGGTAACACTTACTGACATATTTTCCATTGGATTATTTATTGTTCTTCCATTAATACGGACCTTGATTAATTATTATTATCTTTCTCATTTGTCCATGCCATTGATTATTAACGGATTTACTTCGTTAACATATTGATATATTTATTCCATAGTCGTAGCACTCTGGAGGTGTTTTATACCCTCACTTCGATGCACTCTGGAATCTTAGTTATGACGATGATCACCTGGTCTGGTAAAGTGATACAGATGATTTCACTGGATGGAAAAGACAAGACAAGCCCGGACTCTCTCGGACCGTTGCTTTTATTAACTCTCCTACAGGTGAAAAAACGCTATTGTTCGTCACACACCTGTGTTTAAGTTTTCCGTCAAACCTTTAACGTCTTTTTACGTTTTTTTCCTGACGCGCACATCACCTTAATATTCTACAAACCTTTGTTTTTTATAAATGACCTCCGCTCTTTCACTATGGTGAGTCTTTAGCTAGCTTGGTCATATCTAATTTTTTTTTATACAATAAAATCGACAGAACTACACAATTATATTATCTACAATCTCATTCTCCCTACAAAACTGAAGCATTGTTCTTGGTTTCTTTGTGGATATTTCTAGAATATATAATTTTTTTATTACTCGAATGTAACTTAACATCGAGGGTTGCTACATGGGTCACTGACATTCATGTCGGGCGTTGACATCTCCTGCCAAAACTCTTTCATTGCTACATTAGGGTGTATACACTTATTTTATATATACTAGTATGCATAAATTTCCCGTTTTCCTATTAAAATTTCGTAATATTTCCTATCTATAGCAATATATATATATATATATATATATATATATATATATATATATATATATATATATATATATATATATATATATATATATATATATATATATATATATATATATATATATATATATATATATATATATATATATATATATATAACTGAACCCGGATATGTGGTCTGGGGGTCCTAATTCGCGCTCATTTGAGGAAATTTTTTCAAAATTTAAAAGTCAGGATCTCCTCATTAGTGAATTTTTAAAAAGAAAATTCACTAAATCCTGTATTTTTAAGTTAATATTTTTCCCCAATTACCAGGCACATCTGAATGACACTTATAAAGGCGATGACAGATAACATACATTATGAAAATTATAGTCATAAGTCACTAGGTTGCGAGCTGAAAAAAATAGCTAGTTACGCTGAATTGCACGCTAAAGTTAAATTACATAGCAACACATCTTTTCAATACGTTCGCTTTAAAAATAAACCTCATTAAAGGCGATGTTGCTCATATCGCAGGTCTGTTATCTTTTATACGTTGTGGCATTAAACTTTGTATCACTATACAGTGTGTTTCAAAAATAATGGTCTCAATTACAGGTGCACATTCATTACCAGAATTTTTTGTTTTCATATAAATATGTGTTCGCAAATGCTTAGTTTTTTAATTTAGCGTGCTTATTGGTTTTTCAGTTTTTTATGGATAAGTTCCAGAAAAAATTAAATATTGTCGTGAAATTTGGGATGCGGAGGTTTTCGAGGAACAGGAATTTAAATATGTTATTGTTAATGACACTGCTTGCAGAGGGCGCCACCTGTAAATATGCTTGCATTGAATTGGCTCTAATTTGTTTGAAACCCTGTATACTGACGTTTTGTATAGATGTTTGTAACCCCCTATCAATTTGAAGCAAAAAAGGTATACACCGCCTAAAGCTCTTAAGAGACACCATTTTCGAGAAATTGAAATTTTTATATGTCGATGTCGGGTCAAAAATTGATTTTGCGTTGAATGAAGAAAAATCATAGAAATACATTTTTTACCTTCTTATTGAGATCGGTATGTGTTAACTGTTCATTCTCCTTTTTGTGTATTACATTTTCCTCAAAAAAAGGACTGATAAAAAACAATCATACAGACAAAACATAAAATGACAGACACTGAACAATTTTTTTTAATAACTTTTATGATACCTTATTGCAAACATTTTCAAAATGACCACCTCGCATCTCAATACACTTTCGAGTTTTGCGGATGATTTAACGCCGTACTCTGTGAAATGTTTCAGGAGTATTTCTAATTTGTATGCATCCGTCAACAATTATTTGCTGCAGATCATTAACATTTTCAACAACTGTTTTAAAAACAATAGTTTTGAGATGCCGCCACAAATAAAAGTACATAGGATTTAAATCAGCGGATGGAGCCGACCATGGATGACGTCCGCATCGGCTGATCAATCTGTATCCAAAACTATCGTTCAGGTAATTTCTTACATTTAGGCCGAAATGTGCGGGGGCTCCATCATGCATAAAGCAGATATTATTTCTTATGTCAAGAGACACATGTTCCAGTAACCCGTTTAGTTTATTTTGCAAGAATTGAAGATAAGTTGCAGCATTTATTATGTGACGTAAAAAAATGGTGTCCTATCAAATTATCATTAATAATTCTAGTCCATACATGTAAGGAAAATTGCTTTTGATGGCGATTTTTGAAAGTTGCGTGGCGATTTTCTTCTGCCTAAATATGGCTGTTATGAAAATTCACGATCCCGTCGCGCCTAAATCCAGCATCGTCCGTGAACAAAACACAGTTTAAGAAATTCTCAACCTTATTTGGATTTGGATTTTATCTAATGCTGTTATATGTTTCTTGAATCTTGTTTCTATTGATTTTTTTGTCATTCCTATATATTTTTTTATATACAGAAAACCTACACCAACAGACATCACTATACCTAAACACTCACTACACCCACACACACAAAATGGCCGCATACAGATACTTAATAAACAGAATGCTAAATGTACCACTCCATAACGACGAACGAGAAAATGAGTACAACATCATAATACAAATAGCAAAAAGAAATGGAGACAACAAGAAAACAATAGAAAAGCTAGTAAAACAAATCAAAAACAAACAAATCAACAAACCCGAAAACAAAGCACCAGAAACAAACACAAAATACACAACATTCACTTATAACCACCACATCAAAAAAATAACACAAACACTCAAACAATATGACTTAAAAATAAGCTACAAAACGAATAACAAAATAATAAACAAAATAAATAAAAAACAAGAAACAACCCACATGAATGAAACGGAATATATCAAGTAGAATGTAACACATGCAATAAAAAATATATAGGAATGAGAAAAAAATCAATAGAAACAAGATTCAAGGAACATATAACAGCATTAGATAAAATCCACATACCTAGCTACAAATCAAACGTAGCTACACACATTCACAACACAAAACACCAAAAACCAGACATCACCCAATTACAACTAATGAAACATGTTAAAGACCACAAAAAATGGAAATCTGGGAACAATACTACATTCAACAAACAAACAATAAGAAACAATTAATGCCAGAACAAATCCAAGTACAAACATTTAAACAAAACTTAATAAAGGCCATCGATCAGTGGTTTCCCAAGATGCTACACTCCTCCCTAATAAAGGCCATACAAATAGACAAATTATCAAACCACAGTGATCAAGACAGGCGACCGATACACACGACACAGTCCGAAGGCACAACCAATCACATGACAGGAAACCGACCAATAGAAGCTCACGGCGCATGCGCCACGTACAATCTCAGACGTAGACCACACAGGAGCAATAACAGTCAGTAACGCGCTGATGATGAGCCGGGACGGTTCGAAACTGCAGTCCACGCAAACCAATAAGAAATCACAAACGTACAACAAACAAATAAAGTGTATATTCAAAAGCCATTACAGTGTAGTGCAATATTCCAATATATATATATATATATATATATATATATATATATATATATATATATATATATATATATATATATATATATATATATATATATATATATATATATAAAGAGCAGCATTTTTGCGTGGCCTACTGCAAATAATTATTTTTAGCGAATTTTTGTAAAAGAAATTAGAAACTTCCTCCTTTGATAATCCAATATTTTCTGATGCACTTCTGTGAAAAAAATTTTGAGGAAATTCCATAAATTCTTATAACTGTTTTAGCATATTTTCATAGAATTTTTTTGCATATTCCCATAAAAGAACATTTAGGCGATTTTTTTAGAGCAACACCTTTTGAGCTAATTTTTGTCGAAAAAAATGAGTTTCTTTTTTGATAAAATCAAATGCGTATGGTTTAATAACTTTGAAAGAAAGGCCATAAGATTTTCGAGGTAGCAATTCTTTTTAACGAATTTTAATAAACGCTTATAGTAAACTGTTTAAGCATCAAATACTCGTGCACATTTTTTTTGCTGATTTTCATGGAAGTTTTTTCCAAATTTCTAGGAAAAAATGTAGCGGAAAATTTTTTTGTCGGTGAATTTGAATAAATTGTTTTTATCATGCAACAAAAAGTTTATTCATCCCTCTGATGACGTTGACTTTGTTAGCGGAACGATCTCCCGGTCTGAAACTGTGATGAATTGGATTCTCCAAATTGTGCTTATTATGCAGAAACTTTTAATCTTGCGCCCTCTTTTGTTCTCCCGAAAAAATCTATAACGCAATTTTCTATAAAGCTGTCAACTTCAAATTCAGAATGTACTAGTCTCTATAAATGCAACTTGTCTTTAATATTTTATTGCAATAACTTTTTTATTTTTGAGATATAACAATTTTCAAACAAAACATTTTCCCAGAAAAACGGGCTGGCTAACGGGCTTATCAAAGTGATTTTCTAAATGGCAGCTACCTGCCAAATTTATAATTTTTGTTTCGTTAATCGCTTGAATGAGTTAGCCAACCAAATCAAATCGGTTTTTAGAAGGTTTTTCTCAAACAAACTTATATATAGGGTGGCGCATTGAAAACGAAACAGACCGATTTGCGTCCACAGAAAATTTTTTTAAGAAACGCTGAAACATGTCAATTTTAATATTGAGGGGGACATGTTTTGACATAAAACTCAACTTTGTCACATCAACCCCTAGCGGGTGGTGATAACAACCCTTATATTTTAAATAGGGAACATGGGTCGAGTGTTACATCATTTGAAAACTCTGTCTTTTCTGAATTCAGCACACAAATTTTTTTTGGAAGTTTTATCAACTCGTTTAAAATTTATTCACAGTTGAAGATGCAAAAACGCATTTCACTCATTCCGATAAGAAATGTGCTGATAGTCAATGTTTTGTTAGCTTGTAAACAAAAAATTGACTATCAGAACATTTTTTATCGGAATGAGAGAAATGCGGTTTATTATTTCAGTTTATCGGTCGGTTTGATACTTGATAGTACTACGGAAAATTAATTTCACAATGGTGTATTCTGTAGAAGAAAGAGTTTAAATAATTACTCTTTTTTTCAAAAACGTGCTAACCGTACCGCAAATTTGTTTAATGAACAACATCCGAACAGGCATGTTAACAGAAAATACATTTTGGAGTTAGTTGCAAAGTGGTTCAGTAGCCAACAAAAAACGGGATCCTGAACGTGAATTTCCGGTTAGAAATGAGACTACTGAGATTGAAGTTTTCGGACAAATTGCTGCAGACCCAACTTTGAGCACGAGAAAATTGGCCACTGTTTCAAACATCAAAAGAAGAACTATTCAGCGAATACTGAAGCATCATAAATTTCACCCGTATAAAATTCATCTTGTACAACAACTGAATGAAGATGATTTTGATCGGCGGTTGGAGTTTTGTGAAGTTATGGCTGCACGAATAGCTGATAACGGGAACTTTCTGTTCAATATCTGTTTTTTAGACGAGTGTACGTTTTTATTAAACTCCACAGTCAATTGTCATAATTGTGGTTATTGGGCAGATAATAATCCAAGAAATTTTCACGAAGTCCACACTCAAAACTCCACAGAAATTGAATGTCTGGACTGGCATTTTTGGAGACCGTTTAATCGGACCAATTTTTATTGATGGCAATTTGAGTGGCGAAACGTATTTGGA
Source organism: Tillus elongatus (assembly GCA_964006375.1). Classification (NCBI taxonomy): domain Eukaryota; kingdom Metazoa; phylum Arthropoda; class Insecta; order Coleoptera; family Cleridae; genus Tillus; species Tillus elongatus. The sequence continues at coordinate 291,913,190 of OZ023262.1, read as the reverse complement.
GTTACTAGAAGATATCGTTTACCCTCTACTAATTGACATTGTTGAAAATGATGTTCGCTATCAAGAAAATCAATTAGTGTTTCAACAAGATGGAGCTCCTCCGCATTTTTCACAACGTGTTAGGGAGTTTTTGAACAGAGAGTTTACAGAGCAATGGATTGGGCGTAGAGGTGCTATTGAGTGGCCCCCTAGATCACCGGATTTAACTCCTTTAGACTTCTTTCTATGGGGCCATTTAAAGAGTAACAATTTTCGCAACAGAACCGGAGTCTCTGGAAGAATTACGATGACGCATTGTTGAAGAATGCCGTCTAATAACTCCACAAATGCTCCAGAATGTCAGAGCTCGTTTTGAACAAAATTTGTACTTTTGTATGGAAGCTGGTGGTCAATAGTTTGAACACTTACTTAACCGAATAAACATTTTTGAACGTTTGGTTTTGTTTTTAGTTTTTTTAACGAAAAATTGACTAATTAGTACATTTATTATCACAATGAATGAAATACGTTCTTGCAATTCCAACTCCGAATAATTTTTAAACGAGTTCATAAAACTTCCAAACAAATTAGTGTGCCGAATTCAGAAAAGAAAGAGCTTTCAAATGATGTACCACTCGATCCATGTTCCCTATTTAAAATATAAGGGTTGTTATCAACACCCTTAAGAGGTTGATGCGACAAAGTTGAGTTTTATTTCAAAACATGTCCCCCTCAATATTAAAATTGAGGTGTTTTAGCGTTTCTTAAAAAAATTATCTGGATGCAAATCGGTCTGTTTCGTTTTCAATGCGCCAACCTGAATATTATTTTTCGAGCAGAGTTATTTTGTTATTTTCCGTGATTTGAAATATTTTATTGAAATTTCGCTTATTGCAGCGACACTTGCTACGTCCATACTTTTCCGTTTTACAAAAAAATTAAACTCGAGTAAATTCTGTAGCCTCTGTGGGTAAAAATTACCTTAATTATTAGTCTTAACGATATAGCGTGGAAAAAAGAAAGAAACAAATGGTCTAAAACGAGAAGAAAACACCAATGTTCGAATCTAATTAAGTCACCAGTCCACACGTATGTCATGTTGATGCCGGTGGCTACACAAATAATTTCCCTCAAAGGAGAGAGTAGTTTATTAGAAAGGTCGGTCAAACAAAGCCTGCTTGTTTTAATTTTAATTTTAAAGTGATCGAAAAGTGGTCTCCGTGTAAATCGAAGTTCATTTTCAAACTGGAACAACCTTTGTCAAGCAAAATTTTCTAAAGAAAAGGCGTTTAAAGGCTAAAGATTGAGAGAGAATGTGATACAATAAGTGGGACACGTGTTTAATCTTATTTAACCACATCGATGATAAAAGTTATGCACAGACAGAATATTCATCGCGATTGCTAATAACACGGTTAATAACAGTTACCTCATTCATAGCTACTGCCTGACAACCTTGCAAGGTCGAGTTCATATTTACCTTGTATAAGCATGATACCAGGATGGCTTAATAATTTTAACACAAATACAGTGGGCTCTTGACTGTTGTTCAGCAAATTAAAGTATGGACGCAGCCAGTGCGTTATGCGAGCGAATTTTCATAGAAATGAACTACCCACGCAATTTTGTTACGAAAATTTGTTAAGAAATTTAGCCAAGAGTGCTTTCCGCGGAAAATAGGTAACTTTTAGTCATAGTTCACGCTCATCCAAAGAAAGCTCTCAAAAGTTTCACAAGGCGTAATCTCGTGATAGGATATTTTTTTAATAAAAATTCGCTAAAAAGTGTTTTTTACGCAACTTAATAAGAAAACCACACACAAATGCGCTAAAAAAATTGTTTACCAAAATTCACAAAAAACTATTTCTACAAAAATTGGCTGAAAAACATTTACCTACGTAAAATGTTCGATACAATATTTTTCACGAAATTTGCTAAAACAATTTCCACGAATTTCGCTAAAACGTATTTAAGCGAATCTTTGACAAATTTAGAAGGGCGATCTCAGCGAGTTTTCCACGAAAATTTGCCAACAATGGAGTTAATGGTATTAAAAAAGTCTGGACGCAGCAAGTGCGTTATGGAAGTGAATTTTCATAAAAATGTTTTAATAGCAAATGCGAGCAGGCATCAATCTGATTACCGGTATAGCCTGTGTAGTAGAAACAATGTACTATATTTTATCAAAATTACTTATTGTTTGAAAATATACAAAAATTTTCCGAAAATATAGGTAAATGTTTCCTAACCAACAAAACTTACGTTAATAGCAAATTGAGTTATTTAATTTGAAGGATTTAATGAAAATTCGCTACCAAAACGCACTTACTGCGTCCAGATTTTTTTCTTACAAACATGCATCACATTTCGAAAAAAAATGCAAAAATGCATTAAGGAATTTATTCTACGAAAATTAGCTAAAAATTATAGACCGTTAAACCATAAACTTCACTAAACATACAGCGAAAGCATCAACTTAACTAAACCGACAGCCAAAGCATCAGAGAAAGGATCTATTTGAAATGAATTTTCTGTAAATATTTTAGTGAAATGAAGGGCAATGACGGTTGAATCTGAAACTTAAGAGTTCGCAGAACACTCTTCTTGCAACATTTTTTTTTCACAATCCGTATTTGTTTCACGTTCTTTGCCTAAACATTGCCAGTTTTGACGTTTCAAATTGCGAGCTTAACGTTTTGAGGAAAACTACAAAATTTGTTTCTTTAGCTGCCCGTAACTTGTTTGTCTTTAAACTTAGAGACCTTGGTACATGGTTCACGCTTTATAATACAAACACGCGTGCCAAATTTGGTTGCCTTTACTTTGTTAGTTCCGGAGATAAAATTTTTTTTAGAAAGAAAACACAAAATTTTCCGGGAAAACCTGGTCCGAATTTCCTGGCTAACGAACTTATCCAAGCCACTTGCAAAAGGAAGATACTCACCAAATTTGATCAAGATCGGTCCATTATTTATATTTTGAGTTATCGGTACGATATATATATATATATATATATATATATATATATATATATATATATATATATATATATATATATATATATATATATATATATATATATATATATAACACGGATCTCCCCATTAGTGAATTTTTTAAAGAAAATTCACAAAAAATATTAATAAACATTTTCTACCAAAGAGCACTTCTATTAATTTTATATGTTTCAGAGCTCTTCCAAAATGTACGAATGTACACGAAACTTAATAAGAAAAACACAAATGCGCTAAAAATATTTCTACAAAAATTGACTGAAAAACCTTTATGCAAACTATTGGATAAAATATTTTCCACAAAAATATCCTAAAACAGTTTCCACGAATTTCGCTAAAAAAATATTCAATTTGATACTTTGCCAAATATTTTACCACGCAAAAATTCTAAACAATTGTTGCTTTTAAAGAAATTCGAAACCATTTGTTTTTTTTAAAGAAAATTCACCAAACAAATTTTTGTAAGGACATTCGTTATTACAAGAACATTTTGTACACGAAAATTATCTAATAAAATATATTTTTTTTATTTCTTTAACGTCGGTCTATTTTCGCGACTAGGGCCAATCATCGACACCAGGGAGCAGTTTCACCTCACTATCCTGGAAATTTTACCGAACTCCTGTCTTTCTGTAAGGGGGTGGGGATCTTTAACATGCCCAACATCTCATGGACACGGGACCGACGGCTTTACGCCCCATCCTAAGGGTGGGGCGTGCAGAAATTCAAATTTCTCAGATACAATGACAGAACCTCTGTTGATGTTAATGGGACAGTATGTACTGAAAAAGTGAAAGGAGAACGCAGGGATCGAACCCTGTATCCTTCGGTTCAGAGGCACACGTTCTTACCACTGACACACCGAGGCTCTAATAAAATAAATTAAAATTATACTATCTGATCTAACTACAGACGTAAATACTCTTTGTGTGCCTTAACAGAAAATTTTCTTACCTGACGATGTCGTAAAAAGTGAAACCGGTTGTAGAGCAGAGAACAAGTACTTGCGAAGCCACAGAAAAACTATCTACGTCTGTATTAAGAATGGAACGGTTTCACTAAGTTAGGACAACAACAAACAATCCGCTTTGCTATTAAAATTCAGTTAAGCCTTAACACTCCTAATTTCCTTAATAGTGATTTTTTTTGTACAAAAATTCATTGAAGAAAGTTATTCGAATTACATACTCTGATCAGATAAGGTTAAACTTAAATTTAAAAAAAAACGGTGGTCTTCAAAGCGACATGCGTGGTAGACATTCGAGGTGCTCTAACGGGACAATTTTGAGACACAAGCCCTGAATTCTTCATCCAAACTAAAACCAGCCCAGTGCTTAAGATACGTTGACGACATTTTCGTTGTCTGGCCACACGGTAAAGAAGCTTTGGACGAATTCCGTTCTTATATAAATAGGACCAACCCCCAAATCCCGTTCACCATGGAAAAAGAAAATAATGTTTCTTGGTCTTGGATTCACGCGTCACCAAAAACCCAGTCCGAGGATTTTGTTACATCGTTTACCGAAAACCAACACACTCATCGCTACCTTAACGCCCAATACCACCATCACCGATCGCAACTAAATTCCGTGGTTCCAACATTAGTAACACGATCTCTTAGACTAACGGTCGATAACATTAGACAACAATAATTAAACCTTTTAAAACAGACATTGGGTACTAGAAAATGGATACGACAAGAATCACATAATACGAAACATTAAAAACGCTCAAAAACCAGTGACTACACAACAATAACAACAAACTCCTCGCAACAACACAAAGCCTTCCTACCATGGAACAAAGGTGTCACCGGCAAAATCAGTCGAATTTTGAAAACCCATAATATCAAAACCATATTCACAACAGTGCAAAAACTGCCAAGTTTAATAAAATCTCCCAGTGATACGATTCCAAACGAATCCCATGGAGTTTGTGAAATTCCCTGTTTTGACTGTTCACTTACTTATATAGGACAAACCAAAAGACTATCCAGAATAGGATATATGAACATACCTTAGCAGTTAGAAAATCTGATCTCCATTAGCACTAGCCATGCACCATATTCATATCTGACATAAAATAGACTTCAATAATGCCGAAACAACACTCTACAACTTCAGAACCAGAAGCATCCGCGAAGCGATCGAAATCGAAAGACGTCCCGATTGTTTAAAAAAGAGAGATATGATGATCTTCCACTTCCGATTACCTGGAAATCTAATATGTTCTCATTAGAAACACACAAAATGACTATTAATTCAATAGACAATGTATCCGCCCTATTACCTGATTCAACAAATACCTCTAACCCGCTTAATCCTCTAAGTACCGTTACGAAATTACCTGACTTAATAAACTTTACCAACCCGGCTAATTACCCTGATAACGAGTCAGGTAGTCGAAATGCTATAAATAATACGAGACATACGACGAACGGTCAGTTCTCTCTCAGGTCTAGGGTTGAACTCACTGAGACCGTAGAAACGATCCCCAGTGAAATTTGGGGAGTAGGCAGATTGAGGCCCTGTAATCGACCTAAACCCCAAGGCACCCTTATCCACCGCTCTATAAGTAAGCAGATTGAGACCTTAGGGTTCATTTCGTTTCATATTTCCTTAACCACTTGAAAATGGCTCCAAAACAGGACCCGAAACGTAGAGTTTTGTTAATTTCGGTACGCGGTTCAATCCGAGTACCAAGTATATCTCACAATAATGACCGCGGAAACATATCCGATTATAATTACAGTGATTTATCGAAACCGTTTATTAAAAATATTGGGAGTTCTGTTCATAATATTTGTTTGAAAATGTCAGCATGCAGCTAACGACCCAACGTTGCTACGACAGATAAAACTTTGCTATTTGTTTTCAAAGGCTTATATCGTGATGGTTGCGCGAATTTTTTGTTATACTTTTTTCTACAAACTTGATTATAACTTTTTAACGGAAAAAGATAGCAATTTTCTTTACATAATTTTTCTAGAAAAAATTGTTCTTTTTAGAAATGCCAAAATATAGGTATGTTTATGGGAAAAAATTCGATGACGACATTACTTCAGTTTCCAAATACCAAAAAATATGAGAATTTGGCTTAAAATGGACCTTACTCAATCCCATTTAAGAACCTCTTCAGATTTTTTCTATCGGTTTTTCTTTTCTTACAATAGAATCGACACATCGAGTTTCGCTCACCCTGTACATACATTAACGTTGAATTATCATGTGTAATTTGATTTGGTTGCCATCCAAATGTCTTCACGTAACAGAGAAATATGTATCTTTTCTTGGTGATATTGAGACAAATTGATATGACCTTTTCACTTAACCCACCGCAATGATATCTTATTAGGTTCGTTAATTTTATTAGAAATGAATTTGCTCAATCTGATAGCGAAATTTGATCAAATCACATCTGAAATTGAATTAGATAAATTTGGGACATTTTTTAGTATTTAAATTCATTAGGACGTTGTAAATGTTTACTTGTCATGATAAGAATATTTTGGGAAAAAGTCTGGACGCAGCAAGTGCGTTATGGTAGCGACTTTTCAGAGATATATTGTAAATTTCGGAAAATAAAATAATTTGTGACCGAATAAGTCCTTATTTTACGTCTTGTCACAGGATTTAGAGAACCAGGGCTTTTGAGTGGCTGAAGAGTTTTTCTGTGTACGTGGAATAAATAATTCCATGCCAGCTTGGATTATTTCGGTGACGTTTTGTGAGATATCAGAGGGGCCAGGATGAGAGAAGCAGACAGACGTCCATGGAAATGAGGAACAGTAATCCCGTATTTCGTCTCAGTTCGCGGAGTTGTAGTGCCAAACGATACGTGGGTGTGATGACTGTGTGACCTCGGGTTGCATTGCGCAGGAAGCAGTGACCATGCTGTGGTCTGAGCGACCACGGGGGGCGGTGACTGATATCTTATCTAGCATTCAGGTTTTGTAGTAAGGAGATCCAAGGGATTTGAGCTGTGTGTTGGGATGCGAGGAAAGTAAGTAGGTTGCTGAACCATATTGGCTAAAAAAAAATTGCTGACTGCAAAGGCCTCCGCTGCTCTCCCTTGTGGATCGGTTTTTGAAGATCCTAGCCATTCCTTATTATGGACATTGAAGTCACCAAGAATAGTAACCTCGGAGGGAGGATATTCAGAAATCAGATGGTCGGTTTTTTCAGAAAGGTAGTCGAAGAGCTGGACAAAGTTGTTGTCAGAAGGTGACCGGTAAATTCAATAGATGACTTTAGTTGCAGCCCTGAGAGAGAGTTTTATCCATAGTATGTCTTTTTTTCCAGCTTCTAAATTGGGGAGTCTGGTGCAGGGTAGATTGCTACGGACGTATGCGCACACGCCTCCATGCAATCTAAAGGAAGTAAGGAGCTTATATCCCTGAAAATTAAAGTGATTAGTGGCTCCTTTGGCTCTGATTTGGGTTTCCGTGAGGAAGAGGAGTTGGGGCCTATTAGCCTGGAGGAAATGGTGGACGGAGTTCGGGTTAGAATTTAGGCCACATATATTCGAGAATGATATATTAAATCTTGATGCTGGCGCCTCCTGTACACCCCTCTCCGGGAGATCCGAATGGAGGGGTATTTTACCTCCGGAATCTTTTGCACAAGAAGGAGCCATCATCATTTTTGCTTATAAGGGAAACCGACTCATACACCAGAACCGGAAATGTCCGTTGGGACTTCACCGGCCCCTTGATGTAAGGGCTGATACCTCCTCGGGCGTGAAAAAAATCCTTTAGTTTCACGTAAAGGAAAAGTCCACTACCACCTGCTTGACTCCGATTAGTCGCCTCGTACGACAGGCAGGGAGTTACCATGGGCCTATTCTTTTAGTTAGTCCCCGGACCCACAGGGGGCAAATAAATAAATAAATATATATATATATATATATATATATATATATATATATATATATATATATATATATATATATATATATATATATGTATATATACATCCGATAACTCAAAAAATAAAAGGCCGATTTTGATAAAATTTGATGAGCAAATTCTTTGTGCAAGTGGCTTGCATAAGTTCGTTAGCCAGGCAAATTGGACCAGTTTTTCCGGGAAAAATTTAAGTTTTCTTCTGGAAAAATTCATATCTCCGGAAATAACAAAGCTATGGCAACCATATTTGGCACGCTGGTTTATATTGTAAAAACCAAACTCTGCATCCATATCTAGGTCTCTATATTGAAAGAAAAAAGTTTTCGGCACTTAATGAAGCAAAATTTTAATGCCACTAAAAGTCAGAGAAGACGCAATACCAAAATATTGTATGTGTTAAACAAAATCTATCAAATATTACAGACCACGTTTATCTTTTCATGGAGCAAAAAGTTAAAGAAGTACCAGGAAGATTACTTTCAGAATTTTATAATTTTTCTCCTGTAAATGTAAAACTGGAGATTTGAAACGTGAAAATTAGTATAACTATTCCTGTTTATGAATTGATAATATTGCACAAAATGTGTATTAGAATGTTCTAGATTTTTCCTACTCTTCTCATTTGTTAAAATAACTGAAAAATCTGCCTCTAAAGACCTTACATATTACAAATAAATAACTTAAGACCATTATCGGATATCTACCTTTCTTCATTGCAGTTTGCCAGAAGCATTATGTGGTGTAACGGTTAGGATGCCCGTCTGATGAGCGAAGGGACGCGGGTTCAAATCTCACCGTCGAATGAATTTCTCTTTTAACTTTTTTTACTTTTTTTCGTCTTTGATTCCATTATAACGTTATCTGATCAAATTGTGTAATTCCAATATATCTTTTAGCGACTTTTTGTTGAAAATGAAAGATAAGCACTTTTAAGACTTTTAATTAAAATTTAATAGTAGCTGGTGTTGCCCTTAGTTGGTAAAACCATGCCACAGTTAACATAGACTTAGAGATTTGTGACATGAGAAGATGTGGTTTTTTTTGTCTACAACCCGATTAAATGTTTACAGCATCCACAGGCAAAAGAATTTTCTCTGTGAAGCCACAGAAAAAGTATCTAGTTCTGTATTTACATCAGATTTTGAATATTTTTTAATTTACTTAATTGATTTCTATTTCTATTGGATAATTTCCTTGTAGAAAATGTTCTACTAATAGCGAATTTTCTTATAAATGAATTTAATTAATTTCCTTTGAAGAAACCTTTGTTACGAATTTTTGTATGAAAAATTATTTAATTGATGGAACATTTTCTAACGAAATTCATCGAAAATTAGGTTTTAATGGATTTTCGTGTAAACAAATTATTTTATTTTCAATTTTAATTACAGATTAGGTATATAATTTGAATGTTATGTATTCTTTTTGCAAAATTTTGTGTAAAAAGGCATTTGGCCAGTTTTCGCAGAATTTTTTTTGTGCTTCCTAGAAATCATTTTTTGTAAGATGTTTTTGTGAAATTTTGGTAATTCATGATAAATTTTTAATAAGTTATTAGAATTTTTTTACGGATTTTCTTGAAAAATTGTTTGTAAATTTTGGTGAAATTTTTCTTGTGTCGTCGAAAAAGTTTTTGTGAAAAATTTAATTTTGGTAGGTGGGTAAATAACTTGAAATGGTTGGTTGGTCAGCAAAATCCACCAGTTTTTGTTTGTTTATTAAATTTTTTTTATAAGCGAATTGTTTTGTACCAAATGGTATTTTAATCGTGAATTTTCTAACGAGTTTAATGAATTTACTTTGAAGAAACATTTGATAATTTTTTCTTTTGACTTAGAGATCCAAATATTGCTACATAGTGTACTTTTTTATAATATAGACCTGCGTACCAAATTTGCTTGTCGTAGCTTTTTGTACTTTTCGGGGAGATAAAAATTTTCCGAAAGATCCTAAAATTTGATAAAAATCGGCCCATTTTTTGGGTTATCGGTGTGATACGTACATACATACATACATATATATATATATATATATATATATATATATATATATATATATATATATATATATATATATATATATATATATATATATATATATATATATAACAATTCAGAAACATGGTGTATTTAATAATAAAAGTTACTCGCCTATTTTAAACAAAATTTCCTAATTTGCCGCATATATCTCAAGGGATAATTTCTTTAAATTGGCAAGCAATTTCGCGATTTTGGACATGTAAGGCAGATACAAAAAAAAACCTTCTGATACACTGAGTAATCGTTTTCTGATTAGTGCAATTTTACACTTCACGGGTATGCTAATTGTGAAAATAATCGCTACAGGTTTAAAGAAAATCCACACTAGATGGGAGAAGAACATACGCAATATCCTGAAAAGGTTAATGTTTGGGCAGGAATAGTTGTAACCGTGTCACTGGTTCATTTTTCATTAATGACAATTTGACTGGAGATATTTATTTAGCACTGCTACAAAATAATGTCGTACCAACTTTGACAAGCTTATATCCTGATCGAGCAAACCAACAAGTTCCAGCGAATATGATAGGGTTCTAGCAGAATGGAGCATCAGCATATTACCAAATAAATGTCCGGCATTACCTCGACCTAATATTGCTAAATCGGTAGATAGAGGCGAGGGTTATTAAAATAGCCAGCAAGATCACCGGATCTTGGGCTATTAGACTTCTTCTTATGGCTATATGTGAAAAATATGGTATACAAAACTAAACCACGCAATTTAACTAAGCTAAGAAGAAGAATAACGATTGCGATTAGGTCTGTCACGCTTCATAAGTTGATTAACGTTAGAAGGCATTTTTATTAACGATACTGGAAAGACGTTCAAGGAATGCATATTTTTTTTCATTATCAAGAATGAAACGCGATTAGTTATTAATTTTTTTAGTATGTTGTAGAAAAGTCCGTCGATTAGATGATTTTTTTTCTTAATTTCATTTTTGACATAAATTTTGAAACCATCATATTTTTGGATAGAGGACGAAGATATATTTTAAATGAGGTACTACAACCCCCTACTTCCCATTCAAAAATTTGGGGATTGCTACTGTTACTCGAAGCGGGTTGGATGTAGGGGTGAAGATTTCACGTTGCAGGATGTCATTTTTTAAATCTAAAATTGACGTGTATTTGAATTTTTTAGTGAATTTTTATTTAAAAAAATTCACTAATAGAGTGGTATCGATGGTGAGACTTTGCAAATTTTTTTTAAATGAGCGCGAATTAGGACCCCTAGAACCCATGTTCGGGGTCAGTTTCAATTTGTATACGTTTATATTATATATATATATATATATATATATATATATATATATATATATATATATATATATATATATATATATATATATATATATATATATATATATCCGTCTGATAACTCAAAAAATAATCAACCGATTTCAATGAAACTCGGCAAGTGCCTTTCTTTTATTAATGGCTTGGATGATTTCGTTAGCCAGGAAAATCGGACGGGTTTTTCCAGGAAAATTTTGAGTTTTCTTTAAAAAAATGTTTTCTCCGAAAATAACAAAGCTGTTTTAATGAAATTTACTATATATGTTGCCTTCGGAGAGACCTTACTACGTACCAAAATTCAACTTTCTAGGTTTATAGAAAATTGAGTTATTCAAATTTTAAAATTCATCCGAAAAAAATTTTTTCTCCGAAAATTACAAAGTTATTTTAATGAACTTTGGTGGATATCTTGCCCTAGGAAAGACCTTACTACATACCAAAATTAAACCTTGAAAGTTTATAGAAAATTGAGTTATTCAAATTTGAAGAATTTAATAAAAATTCACTACCATAACGCACTTTCTGCGTCCCGAGCTTTTTATAAATATGCAAAATAATTTAGATACCGAATTTATTCCATTTGGCCGTTCCATACTGTATATTTATAATGTATTTGCTTTTCAATTATTTTATGTGTTCTCAGTAAACGTTTAGATGCCGTCAATACCCCCGTATTAATGATAATAAGGCATGAAAGTTCATGTAAAATCAATAGTGATTATAGCACACCTTTCTTGATAGTAACTCATAAATCATTGCTTGTTTAAGTAACCATTGGCCTTTATTTCAACTTGATATATGATATTTGCAAGGGTTAGACGTGGAATAGAATACGGTATGCGGTAAACTTTTTTTATTGTTTTCAATTAATTTAATTAGATGTTTTCAACCACACAATTAATCTTCGTTCACCACTGTTTGCGATCCATGTTAAAAAGTGGCTGTTTTTTTTTAGATATATCTTGTGCCGTAACTTCAGAGTCAATTTTTAATCATACGAGAGTCGATCAATAAGTACCTATGTTTGAGGACAGGTGGCGTTGCTGAGGGAAGTTTAACTTTAATCAACTCGTTACTACCAAAATGCTATGAAAATTGTAAGAATTATTTGAAAAATTTTGACTTTATGTTGATTGACGGTTGGAAAAATTCTTCTAATAATACGAAGAATGTAGTATGCCTCATTCACAATGTAGTAGGTGATATAGCTTTCCTTGACTCTTGTGATCTTACAGGAGAAAAGGAAACTGGGGTTAAACAACAGGAAGTTGTCGAGCAGTGCGTGATTTTAGAGAAAGAAATATATAATACTAATATTTATGCAATCTGCTCAGATAATGCTAGTAACGTGAAAAAGATGGGTTCCCAAGTTGATCTTTGGTAGACAAATTTCAATAGCCATACTGCAAATCTTTTGGCTTATTGTGCATGCCCTTAGTCTTTTTACTCCACCCATTCCAGCGATTGGTAGGGCGAAGTTTTATAATGCTCTGTCTCTGGTCTAGACTGACCGTAGATCAGTTGTCTTTTGCGGTCCAGAGCTTTACACTCACACAAGATGTGCTGGGCTGATTCCTCCCCCTCGCCGCAGAGTCTGCAGGCGAGGTTCCTCTCGAACCGCCCCATTTTATGCGGGTGCTTCTTGACGGCCACGTGTCCCGTCAAGAGACCTGTTATGTTTCTGAGCTGTCCTCTGCTAAGATTTAGCAGCTCTACGGCTCTCTTTGAACTGGGTCCGTCAATTATTGACTTCCCATGTCTGAGCCCTGGACAGTCTGCCCAGTCCTGGTTTCTAACCCAGGACTTAATGGCTCCCCTGGCAGTGCTTTTTGTCACGCCCAGGGCCGATTCTGGTCCCATAAATGGTTCTGCTGACCCTCTCTTCGCAAGACTGTCAGCTTCTTCAATGCCTTTGACCCCGGCGTGACCAGGCACCCAGATGAGGGTGACCTCATTCCGGCAAAAGAACTGGAGCCAAATCATATTGCAGGAAGAATACAAACCGTATTCAAAGAATTTCAATCACCTGATCTAGATAGAAGTATTATAAAACAGTGGAAAACAACTATATTAGCTGGGGAAACACGCCGGTGTTCATTTAGAGACTCTTTTGTATTTTTTTTAAAGATAATTTAAAGCCTATGATAAATGTTATTGCAGACGATATTAAGAAAATCAAACCAGATGTAACAAAACTTGTTGTGGATGAAAATTTAAAAAAGCAAGTAGAGGATAGCGTTAAATTATTCGATCCCGGATGCAAGCTTTTAAATAAATTACAGAGCACACAAGCTTCAATTGCTGATGCAGCTTGGTACACAGATTGCAATAGCCATACTGCAAATCTTTTGGCAAAAGGATTGGTGTCAGATCATATTGCAGGAAGAGTACAAACCGTATTAAAATAATTTTCATCACCTGGTCTAGAAAGAAGTATTATAAAACAGTGGAAGAACAATATTAGCTGGGGAAACACGCTGGTGTTCATTTAGGGACTCTTTTGTAATTTTTTAGACAATTTAAAGCCTATGAGAAATGTTATTGCAGACGATATTACGAAAATCAAACCAGATGTAACAAAACTTGTTTTTGATGAAAATTTAAAAAAGCAAGTACAGGATTGCGTTAAATTATTCGATCCCGTATGGGAGATTTTAAATAAATTACGGAACACACAGGCTTCAATTGCTGATGCAGCTGAGGAATGGTTAACACTGCGTTTACCAGATGGTTTTGAACAATATAACCATTTTGTGAAAAAACGACAGCAACAAGCATTAAATATTTACTCCCTCAGCAAAGTTTTTACATCCACTTTTTTAAATTATTTTATTTTTTATTTCAACAACACACCATTAGGGCTCACAGTCTAAATAATATCGTATTGTGGGTGTCGACAAGGAGGAAAGACGTAACTGGTTAATTCTGGACTTGAAGGTTTGGAGAAGAAGGAAAAACATGTGCCGGCAAGAAGTTCCACAACTTGGAAGTCCTCGGGACAAAAGAGCGGGCATAACAAGATGTTCTATGTCTGGTGACCTGGACAGTAAAAGGGTGCATTCGCTTTGTTCCCCTGGTAGATCTGTTGGGGGCAGCAGGTGGAGGAACTATAGAAGAGAGCTCCACTGAGCAGTGCCCGTGCAGATATCTATAAAAGACAGAGAGGTCACCAACGGCATGTCGGTGGGCAAGGGATGGCAGCATTTGGGTGAGGGTAGGGTCACCAATGAGATGTATAGCTCTCATCTGAATGGGGTCCAGGATAGCGAGTGTAGAAGCGGCAGCAGCACCCCAGATGTGGGAGCAGTATTCGAGGTTTGGCCTTATTTGCGAAGTATATAAGGTATAGAGATTAGCTGGTGAAAAGTATTTGCGTCCTTAAATGCGTGACGGTTTTCTTGACTGGGATTGTGTAGAAGCGTTTTGTGAGCTTTGACCTTTTTAAGTCTGGCCTTGTCACAAGATTTAGAGAACAAGGGCTTTTGAGTGGCTAAAGAGGTTTTCTGTGTACGTGGAATAAATAATTCCATGCCAGCTTGGATAATTTCGGTGACGTTTTGTGAGATATCAGAGGGGTCAGGATGAGAGAAGCAGACAGACGCCCATGGAAATGAGAAAAAACATACCCAGATCTCCACCACTAGATTAAATAATTTTTCATTAGGGGTATCAAATCATGTACCTACTTCAATTAGCACAACTACTATAAAAATGTCTCGTTATTCCGATCAGCCAATTTTTAGATATTCTATTCGAAAAAATTTTCGAACGACTTTAACCAATACCACCAATAGTACTTATATAGGTGTATACTACTGTAGGCGGTATTGCTTTAACACCTTGTATCTCGAAAACTAAAGCTCCAACGACAGATGTCTATTTGTCTATTTTAGCATTGCCTACATGCCCTATGAATTTGTAACACGTATCATTAACACACTGTATATACTATATCATCAAAGATATAAGACCTAAGCTACATGTGCTCTAATTAATGGTTTTGCGAAGTTATCGTTGATTTCACGTATAATCGATGTTTGATCTGATCTAACAGCAGACAGCACAAAGATTAATTGACTTCAGATGTCGAAAACATGGTGTTTAGAGATATACGAGAAATCACAGAGTATTTGTATTCTAGAGACAATGTGGCTTGGCTTGTAATTACTGTTAACTTCCTGAATAATCTTGTTTACTTGTTTATAAAAGACGCAAGACCGGAAATCTGCCTTCCACATAATCTGGTCGCATGTATTCCAGACACAGTCCTCAACGGATGCAGGAAGGACGCGGCGGTGGTACGATATCAATTATATAATAATATAATCTACAACTACATAGTTTAGCGGTTAGTTGTGGAATTCTATGAATTTGCCATATCGTTCAAAGAAAACGTGTATTTCATGGGAGTTGCATCACACCAGAAACATAACGTTAGAGAAATTATTGAATGAATCTGTTTTAGCGAATTTTCATTAGAAAAAAATCGCTAACAGATAGGTCACGATGAAAATCTTTTGATAAAATTTCTCCAAATGAGCGCGAATTTGGGTCCCTAGAACCAAAAATCAAAGTCTGTAAATTTTTTTATATGTATATATATATATATATATATATATATATATATATATATATATATATATATATATATATATATATATCTATATATATATATATATATATATATATATATATATATATATATATATATATATATATAGTGCTGGGAAATTGCACATTATAAACTATTAGTACATCAGAGTGTACATAAGACAGATAGTAAATAAATTTCTTTATAAAACAAAAAAAAAAGAAAACCTTTACGGAAATCTAATTTGATAACGTTAAACTCCGATTATTGGTTAAATTATGTAAATGCTCAGATAAAGGTATATTGGAGGGTTATCTTAGCAATATTTGTTGCAATAATTTTACCACAGGTCAGTAGTAAGTACAATACTTACAGTTTGCACGTGACGTATATGGGCTCTCTGTAAATTTTGTACATATCCATATCGTTCGACATTTTTCTTTACACTAAAACATAAAATAAAATAAAAACATTAATATACAAGCATATTTTCTATTATTGTTAGTCAGTGTTAGTTGGATGAGCAATAGCAGGTATAAAAAGCCATAGTATATTAAAATAATCATTAATGAAAATTTTGAGATTTATAACTTAACAATTTTGGATATTATATCAGTAAGAGGTTAGATGAGCCAAATATCTATATGCAAATAGCGTAAACTCTTAATCATGTCAGTAAAACGAAAGAATTATGCTCTAAAACAATATTTACTTTCATATAAGCATAAGATGTGATGAAAAAACACTATGTATATATTATGTAACAAAGTGTTTTTATTTAAGCCAGGGACTAAAGTTTATCAAAGACAAAGTATTTTATGTTGTGAGACTCTTTATCCAGAATTACAGCATTTAAAAGTGTTTTCGTTTGTAAATTTAGTAATATTTATTATGTCTAGAAGTAAGGTTATGCCAAATGTCATGTATAATAATAGGCATATAAATGATAAGATTTAAACTTACCGGGCTTTCCAAAGATGCACAGCTGTCAAAAAGGTATTAATTATTTGAAGACAGATTGCTATAGGAAAACAGGAAACGAGATTCCAGATGAAAATTTGAGACGGTTTCCGACTTGGCAGAAGAGATGATTATTAATTAAGACGCAATAAACAAGCGTCATATTTCCCTTCACAAAGAATTTGAATATTTTTTAGTATATTGTGTGTAAAACCAGATGTATTGTGCCTGAAAGTAATAGAACAAGTAAGATTCATGTTCACAGTAAGAAATTGACTACAAAAAAACAATAATATATGAAGATAATCACGTCCAGACTTACCTACAAATCCATCACGGAAAAAAAAGGTATTTGACAATCAATTTATTTATTCAAATCAGACCAAGGGGAATTAATCTCAAGTATTAAAGACAGGAAATACTGTCAAACTCTGTCGTTCGATAAGAAATAGGTGAGAAAGTTGAAATTTTAACATATAAAGAAATCCAACTTACAATCTCACTATAGTTAAAAGGTGTGAACAGGAGAGGGCGCGAGTAGTCTCCAATTCAAAGCATAAAAAGCCATTTTCAATCTTGTAAAACATTATAACATCGAATTTCTGTCATGTAATTTTAATATATATATATATTTATATATATATATATATATATATATATATATATATATATATATATATATATATATATATATATATATATATATATATATATATATATATATATATATATATATATCCAATAACTCAAAAAATACTCAACTGATTTGAACGAAACTTGGCACATAATCTCATTGTATTAAGACCGCGGGCGAGTTTTTTTGTTGTTTTTTCTTGTCCATTGTTTTCATATATTTCAGGTCTGCGTTTTGATATCAACATATGTGTCATGGAATGAGGCCCGTTATTATATGGCTTCAGTCGCCCCGTTTAGTAAGAATTTTTTACCTACTATCTTAGACCCTTTTTTTTTTTAGAATAACAACGTTATACCGAGCCAGTTTCAACGTTAAACGATACAACGATACATTTGCCTACAAACTGCGACGCGATAATGAAGCAACGTTAAATGCAACGACGTTATGCGGGAACTTCATATATATATATATATATATATATATATATATATATATATATATATATATATATATATATATATATATATATATATATATATATATATATGTTGATTTTACGGTCCATATTAAAAAAGTGAAATCACCATTCTACTGGAAAATTAACCTACGACCTTTAGCTTCAATGATAAACTGGGACACGGCGGCTGCCAGAAGCAGGACTATTACTCCACTGCCGCTAGATTTATATTTACAAAAGAATCACGAATAATTATTGTTTACGCCTCGTATACGGCACAACTGTTATTTTTGGAATTCATTCTTCTTTATAGCTTTATAAATCAAAACGCATAAACGTAACCTTTAAACTTGAAACTTTTATTGTCACCAATTTTCAAGTTGACACAAAACAATAATAGTTTAGGTTTGATACAGAAATTTGTTTAGTTTACAGGGCTATTAACGTTATATCCACCTTAGATCTAATAGACTTTAATACACGACACCTTAGAGATGATTTCCAGCGAGATTTAAGGAATTGGCAAATTGAGACCCCGAAATCGAACTACAATCAACTCAACCTACCCTCATTCACCGCTCTAAGGAGTAGGCAGATTGTGCCCTTCATTTCTTTGACATACCCTTAATATCTTGAAAATGGCTTCAAAACGGGAGCCGAAACGACGAGTTTCAATAAATCAACAAATTCCGGACACGGTTCAACCCGACAACCAAGTATTTCTCACGTTGATAATCGCGGAATCCTTTCCGGGAAAAATATATCCACCCCAACGCCAACTTAAAAGTCTAAACGCGGCAAGTGCGTTATAGTGGTAAAGTTTCATAAAATATTTTAAATCATTAAAATAACAAAATAATTTGTTTCTGAAATACAAATTTAATCAAGCAGAAAGTTATTTAGGTAAAAGTTTGGAGACCAGTTGCCTTTATAGAGGCTATGGTCGCTGCCCAAAATAATAGATGATCGCCATTTAGAACGTCGCGGACGTGTGAAGTATGCAGGGGGTCGAAATTCATAAGCGGCTCGTGAGAAAATATATAAAAATTTATAGTAGTGAATTTTTATAAGAATGGTACACTATTATTATACGGCAGATTACTAAAATTAATACTTTAAACTTACACATGCCTTGAAGATCGATTTTAGAGGTCCTAGTACGCGCATATTTGAAAAATTGTTTCAAAAGTGTTGCCATCGATAGTTCTCTATTATCAAAAAAAAAGTTTGTGTTCTAACTCCTTTTGAGAAAAATGCACAAACCTCAATTTTCTACGAAGCTAAAAATTACATTTTGCTATATCTGTAGATAGTGTAAGTCTCTTTAAAAGAAACTTGTATGAGAAATTTCATTAAAGTTGGAAAACCTTTCCAGAAGGAAACTTTATTCATATTTAGAAAAGTATCTGCAAATTATAAACGGAGCAGTCATTTTTCCTTATTAATCGCCTGAATGATTTCGTTTTAGTCAACCTAATCAAACCGGGTTTTTTAATATCAACAATACCAAAATGTCTGCTGATAATTATAATTTCAGACTCAAAGGTGACAAAGTTATCCCGGCGTTTTAAACAAAAATGAGATCTTGTTCAAAACGCATGAAATCTGTACACTATTGCTCCTCCAAATGTCAAAATAAAACAAACAAACAAAAAACCATAGATACATCGAAGCGGAATCAATTACGCAACCTTATGCGTATAAGACAAGCCGGTTACCACCGGGCTATCCAAGCATATGCTGACTAACGTTTTGTTTACATGATACTCGGCACGGGCTTCATGCCCGAGATATAGTATTATTAAATGGATAGGTGACAATTAATTACAAAATTAGTAGAATTGCCACTGAAACACATTCAATGACTGTTTCTATCTTATATGACGTCTTATGTCATTTTTTTAAAGATAAAAAAGAAACAATTTTAAAAGCTTTTTTATAGACACTGGACTTGATTATTAGGTTTACATTTCCACTATATTATGCAACACTTTCAGTCTAAAACTGTATTTGGAGCCGTTCATCAAGCTACAAATATAGTGTATTTTAAAAATTGATTAAATCCCCAGTTAGATAACAATTAGGTACTTGGCGAATTTTTTATTTCATGTCGTATGTCATTTGCGATATTTGTGGCCGAGATTTCACGATTGATGGTTCGTGTAGTATGTCTTATGCCTGTTATTTATTTTGTTCCGTTGATGTATGGTTTATACCTGTTGTATGAATCAATATAAGCGTGGCAGTTAACTACTCTGTCAGTCAGGCATTGGACTTTAACCACTAAGTCGTTTCAACGCATGTCTTTCGGATTTTATTTTTAATTTGGAAAAAACTCTAAATATTGTGTTCCAAACTACTTAAACTTCACAATATAGGTTTATTTACACCATTTCTAGCCACATGTAAAGTCTCATTCTAGTTACTTCGATCCTTACAAAAATATAGCGTTTTTAAAAATATTTTTGTATATTTTTATGAAAAAAAAAAAACGGCCGTTATAGCTGATATACGAACTCGCCCGCGGTCTTAATACAATGAGATTATGTGCCAAGTTTCGTTCAAATCAGTTGAGTATTTTTTGAGTTATTGGATATATATATATATATATATATATATATATATATATATATATATATAATATATATAATATAATAATATATATATATATATATATATATATATATATATATATATATATAATATATATATATATATATATATATATATATATATATATATATATATATATATATATATATATATATATATATATATATATATATATATATATATCCAATAACTCAAAAAATACTCAACTGATTTGAACGAAACTTGGCACATAATCTCATTGTATTAAGACCGCGGGCGAGTTCGTATATCAGCTATAACGGCCGTTTTTTTTTTCATAAAAATATACAAAAATATTTTTAAAAACGCTATATTTTTGTAAGGATCGGAGTAACTAGAATGAGACTTTACATGTGGCTAGAAATGGTGTAAATAAACCTATATTGTGAAGTTTAAGTAGTTTGGAACACAATATTTAGAGTTTTTTCCAAATTAAAAATAAAATCCGAAAGACATGCGTTGAAACGACTTAGTGGTTAAAGTCCAATGCCTGACTGACAGAGTAGTTAACTGCCACGCTTATATTGATTCATACAACAGGTATAAACCATACATCAACGGAACAAAATAAATAACAGGCATAAGACATACTACACGAACCATCAATCGTGAAATCTCGGCCACAAATATCGCAAATGACATACGACATGAAATAAAAAATTCGCCAAGTACCTAATTGTTATCTAACTGGGGATTTAATCAATTTTTAAAATACACTATATTTGTAGCTTGATGAACGGCTCCAAATACAGTTTTAGACTGAAAGTGTTGCATAATATAGTGGAAATGTAAACCTAATAATCAAGTCCAGTGTCTATAAAAAAGCTTTTAAAATTGTTTCTTTTTTATCTTTAAAAAAATGA
The DNA here is from genome assembly GCA_964006375.1 of Tillus elongatus. Lineage (NCBI taxonomy): Eukaryota > Metazoa > Arthropoda > Insecta > Coleoptera > Cleridae > Tillus > Tillus elongatus. The sequence continues at coordinate 291,891,814 of OZ023262.1, read as the reverse complement.
CATAAGACGTCATATAAGATAGAAACAGTCATTGAATGTGTTTCAGTGGCAATTCTACTAATTTTGTAATTAATTGTCACCTATCCATTTAATAATACTATATCTCGGGCATGAAGCCCGTGCCGAGTATCATGTAAACAAAACGTTAGTCAGCATATGCTTGGATAGCCCGGTGGTAACCGGCTTGTCTTATACGCATAAGGTTGCGTAATTGATTCCGCTTCGATGTATCTCTGGTTTTTTGTTTGTTTGTTTTATTTTGACATTTGGAGGAGCAATAGTGTACAGATTTCATGCGTTTTGAACAAGATCTCATTTTTGTTTAAAACGCCGGGATAACTTTGTCACCTTTGAGTCTGAAATTATAATTATCAGCAGACATTTTGGTATTGTTGATATTAAAAAACCCGGTTTGATTAGGTTGACTAAAACGAAATCATTCAGGCGATTAATAAGGAAAAATGACTGCTCCGTTTATAATTTGCAGATACTTTTCTAAATATGAATAAAGTTTCCTTCTGGAAAGGTTTTCCAACTTTAATGAAATTTCTCATACAAGTTTCTTTTAAAGAGACTTACACTATCTACAGATATAGCAAAATGTAATTTTTAGCTTCGTAGAAAATTGAGGTTTGTGCATTTTTCTCAAAAGGAGTTAGAACACAAACTTTTTTTTTGATAATAGAGAACTATCGATGGCAACACTTTTGAAACAATTTTTCAAATATGCGCGTACTAGGACCTCTAAAATCGATCTTCAAGGCATGTGTAAGTTTAAAGTATTAATTTTAGTAATCTGCCGTATAATAATAGTGTACCATTCTTATAAAAATTCACTACTATAAATTTTTATATATTTTCTCACGAGCCGCTTATGAATTTCGACCCCCTGCATACTTCACACGTCCGCGACGTTCTAAATGGCGATCATCTATTATTTTGGGCAGCGACCATAGCCTCTATAAAGGCAACTGGTCTCCAAACTTTTACCTAAATAACTTTCTGCTTGATTAAATTTGTATTTCAGAAACAAATTATTTTGTTATTTTAATGATTTAAAATATTTTATGAAACTTTACCACTATAACGCACTTGCCGCGTTTAGACTTTTTAAGTTGGCGTTGGGGTGGATATATTTTTCCCGGAAAGGATTCCGCGATTATCAACGTGAGAAATACTTGGTTGTCGGGTTGAACCGTGTCCGGAATTTGTTGATTTATTGAAACTCGTCGTTTCGGCTCCCGTTTTGAAGCCATTTTCAAGATATTAAGGGTATGTCGAAGAAATGAAGGGCACAATCTGCCTACTCCTTAGAGCGGTGAATGAGGGTAGGTTGAGTTGATTGTAGTTCGATTTCGGGGTCTCAATTTGCCAATTCCTTAAATCTCGCTGGAAATCATCTCTAAGGTGTCGTGTATTAAAGTCTATTAGATCTAAGGTGGATATAACGTTAATAGCCCTGTAAACTAAACAAATTTCTGTATCAAACCTAAACTATTATTGTTTTGTGTCAACTTGAAAATTGGTGACAATAAAAGTTTCAAGTTTAAAGGTTACGTTTATGCGTTTTGATTTATAAAGCTATAAATAAGAATGAATTCCAAAAATAACAGTTGTGCCGTATACGAGGCGTAAACAATAATTATTCGTGATTCTTTTGTAAATATAAATCTAGCGGCAGTGGAGTAATAGTCCTGCTTCTGGCAGCCGCCGTGTCCCAGTGTATCATTGAAGCTAAAGGTCGTAGGTTAATTTTCCAGTAGAATGGTGATTTCACTTTTTTAATATGTACCGTAAAATCAACATATATATATATATATATATATATATATATATATATATATATATATATATATATATATATATATATATATATATATATATATATATATATATATATATATATATATATGAAGTTCCCGCATAACGTCGTTGCATTTAACGTTGCTTCATTATCGCGTCGCAGTTTGTAGGCAAATGTATCGTTGTATCGTTTAACGTTGAAACTGGCTCGGTATAACGTTGTTATTCTAAAAAAAAGGGTCTAAGATAGTAGGTAAAAAATTCTTACTAAACGGGGCGACTGAAGCCATATAATAACGGGTCTCATTCCATGACACATATGTTGATATCAAAACGCAGACCTGAAATATATGAAAACAATGGACAAGAAAAAACAACAAAAATTTCGGGACGCAGCAAGTGCGTTATAGTAGCGAATTTTCATAAGAATTGTACACTATAATTATACGGCATATTAGTAAAGTTATTACTTTAAAAAGACCTTGAATATCGATTATAGAGGTCCTTGTACGCGCACATTTGTTAAATTCTTTCGAAAGTGTTACCATCGATATCTCTCGTATTATCAAAAAAATCTTGTGTTCTAACTCCTTTTGAGAAAAGTGCACCAAAACTCAATTTTCTATGAAGCTAAAGAATTAAATTTTGCTATATCTGTAGATAGTGTAAGTCTCTTTAAAATAAACTTTTATTACAAATTTCATTAAAGTTATACAAAAGATTTCCAGAAGGAAACTTAATTCATAATTAGAAAAGTAAAGTATCTGCCAATTTATAAACATAGCAGTTATTTTTCCTTATTAATCGCCAGTATGATTTCGTTTTAGCCAACCTAATCAAACCGCTTTTTTCAATATCATCAATAACAAAATGTCTGCTGAAAATATAATTTCACTCAAAGGTGACAGGCGTTTGAAACAAAAATGAGATCTTGTTCAAAACGTATGAAATCTGTGTACTATTGTTTCTCCAAATGTTAAAATAAAACATAAAGAAACATACATTCATCTAGCTGGATGCGATCATGCAATCTTCTGCGTACTAGACTGGCACGCCTTCCACTGAGCTATCTGGTAATACGTCAACTAAGGTTTTGTTTACATGATACTTGACACAGGCTTCATGCCTGGGGTAGTATATGAAAAGTGTACGTAACAATTAATTACAGAATTAGTAAAATTGCCATTGAAACACATCCAATAATTATTTCGGTCTTATATGACGTCTTATGTTTAAGTTTAAAGATAAAAGAAACTATTTTAGAATCATTTTTATTGGCTTGACTTGATTTTGTTTACATTTTTACAGTATCATGCGGGACTTTCAGTCTAAAACCATAGCATAATCTATCTATGCTGCACTAAAACTATATTTGGGGCCGTTCATAAAGTTACAAATATAGTGTATTTTAATAATGGATTGAACCCACCTGTTAAATGACAATCACTTGGCTTTTTTTTTAATTTCATGTCTGTCATTTTCCATAATTGCGGCCGAGATTTCACGATTGTTGGTTCGGGTAGTATGCTTTATGCCTGGTATATATTTAGTTTGGTTACCGATGATGTATGGTTTATATCTGTTGTATGAATCAATCGACGCGTGGCAGTTAACTACTCTGTCTGTCAGGCATTGGATTTTAACCGCTAAGTCGTTTTAACGCATGCCTTTGGGATTTTATTTTTAATTTGGAAAAAACTCGAAATATTGTGTACCAAATTACTTAAAATTCACAACATAGGTTTATTTGAGCCATTTCTAACCACATGTAAAGTCTCATTCCAGTTACTCTGATACTTACAAAAATATAGCGTTTTCAAAAATATGTTTGTATACTTTTGGGGGGAAAATGTCCGTTATAGCTGATATACGAACTCGTCCGCGGTCCTAATACAATGACATACCTTCATTGCCAAGTTTCGTTCAAATCAGTATAAAAAATACGTATAAAAATTTTAAAGGACCTTGGTTTTGGGTCCTGGGGACCCAAAATTCGCGCTCATCTGAAGAAATTTTTTGAAAAGCTTTTTATGGTGGCCTCTCTAGTGCATTTTCCTAATGATCATTCACTAAAATAAAGTGAATCTTGATGACAAGCTGCCATGAAAGATGGGTCCAGGAAACGAGAAGGCTTGTACGAAAATCAGCTCCTTTAGTGCCACACGCACATCGTGAGGTTGCGTATGACCTGACACTTCTTTTGTCAACACACGGGCGTTTTAAATCGTATCGCTGATATTTAAAACTGAAAGCAAAGAGTGTTAGTTCTTGCGATGAGGGAAATACCATAATTTACGGTCCTGAAATGGAAGTAGGGCTCATTGAAAGTCAGGGCTTATAACGATATGTAAAAGAATTTACAACTGAAATAACTTATAACCACATGGACCAGAACTTACAGCTGAAAATACTAGACACATGCTACACAAAGAAAACAAATGGTGTATTTATATATCTGGTGTAACATTACTTTTGAATTAAAATATACTTGGTTATACCAACACACAAAAATTAACATGGTCCTTTATGTATGGGTCGATTTTGCGCGCTTAAGAATAATTTGTCGTTTGGTGAGACTTTGTATTATCACAGCATAGATATATGCTGCTGATATATATGCTGTCTATTATCGTATAAACCCGGTAATAATTGTAAAGGCAAAGAACACCTGTATCCGTGGGCAGAATGATAGAATTCTATTTATGTTTGGTTACAACTCATAATATTTACATTTGTTTCCCATGATTCATTTCAGGTTGTTTCGTTTGATTTAATAGATCCTGTGTTACATGTTTTTCGTTACTGTGGACAAATTAGATGGAACTTCTAAATTAATTAAAACGTGCCTATGAAAAAGGCTTTTATTTATTCAACTTTTGAATGTTTTATTTTTTTATCGCCTTGTGCAGCCTGCGGCATCTAGTTTCTTTAGAAACTCACGTGTTTATATAGCTCTTATTTTTGAAGGATTTGAATTGGTTGCACATGTCAAATGGGTATTTTTTCTTCTGTATGCTTTATTAGACTAAGCTTTATAAACTTATACCGTGTGACTCATTTATAACCTGGACACCAGTGTAAGTAAAATATTTATTTATGAAATTATTTGAACCGTATTTTTACAAGAAATGGGCGTACAAGATTGTATTTTCATACAAGATGATGTTTCTAAGCAAAACGCTACTACTATAGGAGGTCTGTAAGGTCTACAGTTAAAAGCTCTAGAAATATTTTTGTAACAATAGTTTGATATTGTGGAGGCCGATACCTGATGTAAATCCATTGTCAACTTAGATAAATAAAAAAAATTAAATTACACAATTTTATTGAACGTAGTTTCGCTGAAGTGCTCAGCTAAGCTGTTTATTTATCTAAGTAACATTAGTTGAAAGGTCACTACCTTCAATTTCCCTTAAAACAAAGCTCTACTTATTTTCGTTAAAAAACGTTGATTAGAATTTTAGTACATTTTCTTTAAAAAAAATCGCTAATGAGGATATCGCGACTTTTGACTTTTGAAAAAATTTCTTCAAATGAGTGCGAACCAGGTCCCCCAGAACCCATATCCGGGGTCAGTTTCAAATTATATATATATATATATATATATATATATATATATATATATATATATATATATATATATATATATATATATATATATATATATATATATATATAACGTGTGAAACTGACCTTCGATTTGGGTTCCAGAGGTCCTAGTTCTCGCACATTTGAAGAAATTTTTTTGAAACAAAAAATTTCTTCAAATGTGCGAGAAACTAAAACGCCATATTCGCATTTAATAAATTTTAGATATTTAAGAACATTGTGAGACGTTTTGCAGTAATGCCATTTCGTTGCTAAGATGCTCTCTTAATACCAGGAAAGCCTCTGGTCTTGACGAGATCCCAGCAGTTGTTCTCAAAAAATGCGCACCAGAACTTGCTCCTGTCCTGACTCGTCTGTTTCAGATATCTTACAATAGAGGCATATTCCCTAGTAACTGGAAAACTGCTCGAGTACAACCCGTCCCCAAGAAAGGATCCAAAGCGCTTCCTAGCAACTACAGGCCTATTTCTCTCCTTTCAGTCGTCTCTAAAGTGATGGAAAGTATATAAACACCGAATTACAAAAATTTCTTGAAAAACACAGTCTAATCCACGACAGGCAGTATGGATTCCGTCAGCGCAGATCAACTGCCGACCTCCTTTCCTTTGTCACCCATTCTTGGAACAAGTCCATGGAACTACACGGTGAATCACATATTGTCGCTCTAGACATATCCAAAGCATTCGACCAGGTCTGGCACGCAGCGCTGCTTAATAAACTTCCGGCCTATGGTCTACCACCAAAACTCTGTACCTGGACAGCAAATTTCCGCTCCAACCGGAGCATTTCTGTTGTCGTGGATGGCCATTCCTCTGAACTGTATCCAATTAATGCAGGAGTCCCTCAAGGTTCAGCTTTAGCCCCTACTTTGTTTCTTCTCCACATCAATGACCTCTTTTCTAGCACACCCAACCCAGTTCATAGTTACGCGGACGACAGCACCCTCCACTCAAATATACAATATTCTAAGCCTGTCTCTTTAGCCCAATTATATGAGGATCGCAGACTCATGGAGGGTTCTGTCTCTGTGGATTTCCAAAAAATATTAGTCTGGGGAAGTAGAAATCTTCTACAATTCAACTCCACCAAATCCCAGTCTTGCTTTCTATCTCATAAGAGATACACCGGCCCTAGACCCATCACAATGAACAACCAAGTTATTCAAGGTAATGAGTCCTTTTCACTTGTTGGCATTTCTGTGGATCGAAATCTTAATTGGCACCAACATGTCACATCAGTTGCAGAAGCGGCTGCTAAGAAATTAGGTTTCCTCTTCCGAGCTCCCAAATACTTTTCACCAGCTAATCTCCATACCTTATATACTTCACAAATAATGCCAAACCTCGAATACTGCCGCTGGGGTGCCGCTGCCGCTTCTACACTCGCATCCTGGACTCCATTCACCGGCGCGCCGTTGGTGACCTCTTTCTCTTTTATAGATATCTGCACGGGCACTGCTCAGAGGAGCTTTCTTCCATAGTTCCTCCACTTGCTGTCCCCAACAGATCTACCAGGGGAACAGAGCGAATACACCCTTTTACTGTCCAGGTCACCAGACATAGAACATCTTGTTATGGCCGCTCTTTTGTCCCGAGGACTTCCAAGTTGTAGAATTCCTTGCCGGCACATGTTTTTCCTTCTCCTCCGAACCTTCAAACCTTCAAGTCCAGAATTAACAAGTTGCCTCTTTCGTCTTCCACGGTACGATAGTATTTAGGCTCTCGTGGTGTGTTGTTGAAATATATAAAAAAACTAAAAAAAAACAAACTAGGAACTATGTTATCCCAAAAGCTCTAATAAGCACAAAAACATGGACTGTGTAGAAATAACCAAAAATGTTCAAATTGCTAGCCCCTTTACATCCCTTTCTTCATATATCCTTATTACATTACATTTTAGTCCCTTGTATATTTTGTACATGTTTTCGATTAAAATATTACAATAACTTTGTAAGTGAATTTGATTTGTCCTCTTTATATTTAAATTACAAATTAATCTTCTCCATTTTTTTTCCAGGGAAGAAGTGCGTGATCATAAGGTGAAGTGGAGTGCGAAGTTCTCTTTCCCCTGCAAGATGATGGCCAATGCTTCCACGGGAGTTTTGGAACGATGCGTGTTGAGGATATCTGTGAGGAAGGAATGCAAAGGTGGAAGATCGTTTAACAAGTTGGGTTTCGTGGATCTCAACCTGGCCGAGTACGCTGGTGCTGGAGTCACACACAAGAAGGCCCTGTTGGAAGGTTATGACGCCAGGCACAGACAAGACAACAGTATGCTCAAGTTTTCTATCAATCTAAATATGATATCCGGCGATATTCTTTTTAAAGTGTGAGTATATATCTTGAAATTCCTATCTTTATTCTTTAATCTTTTGTTATATAATTTATTTATTTATTTATTTATTTATTCACGCATTTATTTATTTATTTATTTATTTAAATACCCAACAGAACAGAGTTCCCATTATAGGATATTATGGACAAAACAAAAGTACATCTACTCATAGACAATTAAGAACTACATTAGCACTAGAATAATAATTAAAAAATAACAAATGAAACCATATCCTATATATTGTAACGTTCTACGGGGTTCTAGATTCAGCTTTTTAAACTACTATTTTATTATTACCAACTATTTTCCAACACCAGTATCAACTAAAATATTTCTCTCTGTTATTAAATGTCCATAGAACTATATTCCACTATTCGCCATCTATGATCGCTTCTTAAACACCAACACTTACTGCTTACTCGCTTAATACTCTATGATCACTATTTACACCACACCGACTTCATACTGAACTAACTTACTCTGCGCACCGCTCGTCTATTTATAGCGTCCGTAGAGATTCCAGACCCTCTACACTATTCTACACCTGTCACTTCTGGTCTAGTCTAGAAATGTCAATCCAGACTGTTCGCTGTGACAATATATTATAAAAATTTCCGGACGCAGCAAGTGCGTTATAGTAGCGAATCTTCATAAGAACTGTACACTATTATTATACGGCATATTAGTAAAGTTAATACTTTAAACTTACACAGACCTTGAAGATAGATTTTAGAGGTCCTAGTACGCGTACATTTGAAGAATTCTTTGGAAAGTGTTACTATCGATATCTCTCTATTATCAGAAAAACCTTGCGTTCTAACTCCTTTTGAGAAAATGCTCAAGACTCAATTTTATATGTAGCTAAAGAACTAAATTTTGCTATATCTGTAGATAGTGTAAGTCTCTTTAGAAGAAACTTTTATTACAAATTTCATCAAAGTTGTACAGAAGATTTCCAGAAAGAAACTTAATTCATATTTAGAAAAGTGAAGTATCTGCCTAATTATAAACGTAGCAGTTATCTTTCCTTATTAATCGCCAGTATGATTTTGTTTTAGTCAACCTAATCAAACCGGTTCTTTCAGTATCAACAATAACAAAATTATAATTTCAGAGTCAAAGGTGACAAACTTATTTAGGCATTTTAAACAAAAATGAGACCTTGTTCAAAACGTATGAAATCTGTACACTATTGTTTCTCCAAATGTCCAAATAAAACATAAAAAAACATACATTCATCTAGCTGGATTCGATCGCGTAACCTTCTGCTTAGGAGGCAAGCGTGAAGCCCCTTGCGCCATCTAGGCATCAAGGTCCAATGGTAGCCGCATAGGAAATTTGCGGCTTCCTTTGGGCGACTGCTTATTGGGTTTAGGGAATGTAGGACAGCCTTTGTAGTTTGTGGTGTGACCCTTGTCGAATTGCAACAAGTTGGTTCGACGTCTCGGGTTTTTTTTTTGTGGTGAATTACCACTGAATCGTACCACTCTCGACCAACGTTCGTTGCGAGTAGCGCGTATAGGAGGCTTGACTCGATAACAAAGTGGGCGGAGTCTTAGCTGGACGCTGACTTGACGGCGGCTGCACGGTGAACTACGCTGGGCTCTTCACGGACCTTTACTCGATGCGAGATCTGATTCGCGACTTGACTGAGGATGGTAGAATTAAGATACATTCAAAGTAATTCGGCTAAGGTAGCCAAGCAGCCAGCCTCAGAGAACATCTTGAGCTGTACTACAGTCTCCAGGGAAGAAAGTATCATGAGCTCTTGAAACTGTTGTGCAAATGGTTTTTTACAGCTTCATGACCTGTAAAGATTATGACAAAACATTACATTTTATGAAAATTGTGCTAGTATTTCTTAGATATGTGAAACTTCCTCAATTCTTACCAAGTAAAATCGTTGCTTGCCGTACTAGGTGTAGCATTGTCTGAAGCCCAATCGTCTGGTGGTAGTGGTTCATCGGGGTTGGCATCGTCGAACTCGTCGTACTCAAGTTGGCTGTGAGGCGCGTCGAAAGGTTCCTCATAAAACTCCCGTCTTCAATGTCGAGATTTCTGTCCAAGTCAAGGTCGGATTACAGCTAAAGTATTGGAGATGCAAAAAAATGTTAATATGCTTTTTATAGGCAATTTAATAAGCTATATTTTTTATCTGAACTATTTTTTCGTATCAGTTATGGTTGCCGACATATAGGCAAACAAATGAAAAAGTGTACCTTTTTTCCAAGACGACGGCTCGAGCGCAACAGATTTTAATGGGGTATTTTAGTTTGTCCAATGGGAAACCGTAATAAGCATGTATCCCAAAATTCAGTTCTTTACCGATTAATGTTTTTGTTTGTCGAAAATTGGTTCAAATGACTGGACTAGATATCACTGACGCACTTGTAGCTAGTAGTGATGGGAAAAACTGCTATATTGCTTTAACAGGTCGCACCTGTTACTGTTATTTAGAAATAACAGTTAAATATAACAGGTTGAAAATAACAGTATGAACTATGAATTATTAAGAATTCCACGTAGACGTAGTAACAGTAGCTGAACCCGTCCGGTGGTGTAGTTGGGTAATGTTTAAAATAAAAAATATTCTTGTATTATGTTTAAAACAATTAATAACTTTTTTTATTAAAAAAATGATGGAGGTTTTTTTTGGGTATTCATCACTAATAATAATTTGGTAAAAAATTCAACAATGCAGAATTTCTTTCGAATTTTCTTAACTAATTAAGTATTAGTTAAGCATTGAGCTTGAAAACCTCTATAGCCATTTTTTCCTTGAAAATGAGAGTTATATGAATACATGAATTATTGTAAGCAAAAAATAAAATAAATAATTTTTAAAACATTAAAATTAATTTTTTTCTCTCTACCTATAGGGCGAAGTGTGTCTGGTTTCAACTATACCGGGTACAGGGAATATTTTTATAATTTCATTAAAATTGGTACTGTTTCTGAGATTTTTTAAGTTTCAGGGATTTTTTATTTTGCAGTAGTAATAAAAAAAGATGTTTAAAATCGGACCTATTCCTTAGATTTCCAAAGTGAAAAGTAAAAAGGAATATTGATTTATTAGTTACATAAGACAAAGAAGAATGAGCAAAAAACTACCTAATATAATATAATACCTAAGGACTCAACGTTAAAGCATAACTGTACGTTTGTATACATATAAATTTTTTCTTAAAACAAAAATGCCATCAGCATATCGAGTTATCTAATGAAGATTGAGTTTACGTCAACGCCTATGTGATTATTTTTTTATATACGCGGTGACCTGATTTTATTTTTACAGTGATATAGTTCATTTTTAATAATTTTCACTTGCTACATATACAGCCTTTTTATTTACATTTTTCATATTTTGTGTTTGTTTATAAATTGTAAATATATGTGTGTGTCTTGTGTGAATCAACAACCTGTCAAAATTTAAGAGTTTCATTGTACCGACGACCCTACGTTCCCAAAGCTGTGAGCACACTAGTATAAAGTAGTATGTTATGAAGTAAAGTCCGCTCTATACTCTATACCCCATTCCCAGTCTCATGTCCATTCATCCTGTTATAACAGTTGCGGATGAAAACAGTATTATGTTATGAAGTAAAGTCCGCTCTATACCCCATTCCCAGTCTCATGCCCATTCATCCTGTTATAACAGTTGCGAATGACAACAGAAGCTGCTTCATCGTAGCAGTGCAACAGAAACAGATACGACAACAGAAACAGATACGACTCACTGCGCAACAGCTTCACCTCCACTGTACCTGTTATTTGTATAAATCCATAACCGGTTGTTACTGCTGCGGCTCCACAACAGTTAAAATATAACAGACTGTTAAATAACAACCCATCACTAGTAGCTAGTGTAGTTAATTATAATTTATAAAGTTTACCGACCCCACAGTGCACAGTGTCAAGTTCGCTTTGCGTAAGGAACGTGGACTCTTTTGCACAACTTTGTATGTCATTTATTTTTGACATTTCATATAGTACACTCAATTGTGCATGAAGAGCTACCATGTCAAAAAAAAATGTCGTAAACTTTGTTGGCGATGCAACTAGCCTTACAGTATTAAAATAATAATAAAATGGGATGGTTAATTAAATTTCTTTTCGTCTCGAGTCCATTATCCGCCTTTAGTATAATTGTTATTAAATAGACACATAGTTAAATAAGCCCCTTTGAATAAGCAAGGAAATACCTCAGATATCATATGAAAAACATTTGGCATATTTATAAATAGCAGCATCTTTGCTAATGTAACGTAAATAAATTCAATACATTAGCTAGACTTGTGTTTGGTATATGCAAAACCGCCATTGAAAAATGCCCTGCGTCTCTTCACTTCAACACGACCAGTTTAAAATTATTTCCTTCACATCCCGCAAGATGGAGATGAAGATTGATGGAGCGAAGACTCGAATAGGCCCCGTTGGGAGTATTTTCCTACGTCCTGTTTAATAAAGCGGTTTACTGCCTTTTATTATTATTATTATTATTTTAATTTCAACAACACACCACGAGGGCTTACAGCCTAAATACTATCGTACCGTGGGTGTTGACAAGGAGGAATGAGGCAACTTGTTAATTCTGGACTTGAAGGTTTGGAGGTTCGGAGGAGAAGGAAAAATATGTGCCGGCAAGGAATTCCACAACTTGGAAGTCCTCGGGACAAAAGAGCCGGCGTAACAAGATGTTCTATGTCTGGTGACCTGGACAGTAAAAGGGTGCATTCGCTCTGTTCCCCTGGTAGATCTGTTAGGGGCAGCAGGTGGGGGAACTATGGAGGAAAGCTCCTCTGAGCAGTGCCCGTGCAGATATCTATATAAAAGAGAGAGAGGGAGAGAGGTTACCAACGGCACGTCGGTGGGCAAGAGATGGCAGCCTTTGTGTGAAGGTAGAGTTACCGATGAGACGTATAGCTCTCTTTTCAATGGAGTCCTGGATAGCGAGTGTAGAAGCGGTAGCTGCACCCCAGATGTGGGAGCAGTGTTCGAGGTTTGGCCTTATTTGTGAAGTATATAAGTTATAGAGATTAGCTGGTGAAAAGTATTTGCGAGCCCGGAAGAGGAAACCTAATTTCTTAGCAGCCGCTTCTGCAATTGATGTGACATGTTGGTGCCAATTAAGATTTCGATCCACAGAAATGCCAACAAGAGAAAATGACTCATTACTTTGAATAACTTGGTTGTTCATTGTGATGGGTCTAGGGCTGGTGTATCTCTTATGAGAAAGAAAGCAAGACTGAGATTTGGTCGGGTTGGATTGTACAAGATTTCTACTTCCCCAGTCTAATATTTTTTGGAGATCAACGGAGACAGAACCCTCCATGAGTCTGCGATCCTCATCTAATTGGGCTAAAGAGACAGGTTTAGAATATTGTATATTTGAGTGGAGGGTGCTGTCCTCCGCGTAACTGTGAACTGGGTTGGATGTGCTAGAGAGGAGGTCATTGATGTGGAGAAGAAACAAAGTAGGGGCTAAAGCTGAACCTTGAGGAACTCGTGCATTAATTGGATACAGTTTAGAGGAATGACCATCCACAACAACAGAAATGCTTCTGTTGGAGAGGAAATTTGCTGTCCAGGTACAAAGTTTTGGTGGTATATATATATATATATATATATATATATATATATATATATATATATATATATATATATATATATATATATATATATATATATATATATATATATATATATATATATATATATAGACCGGAAGTTTATTAATCAGCGCTGCGTGCCAGACCTGGTCGAATGCTTTGGATATGTCTAGAGCAACAATCTGGGATTCACCGTGTAGTTCCATAGACTTGTTCCAAGAATGGGTGACAAAGGAAAGGAGGTCGGCAGTCGATCTGCGCTGACGGAATCCATACTGCCTGTCGTGGATTAGACTGTGTTTTTCAAGAAATTTTAGTAATTCGGTGTTTATATACTTTTCCATCACTTTAGAGACGACTGAAAGGAGAGAAATAAGCCTGTAGTTGCTAGGAAGCGCTTTGGATCCTTTCTTGGGGATGGGTTGTACTCGAGCAGTTTTCCAGTTACTAGGGAATATGCCTTTGTTGTAAGATATCTGAAACAGACGAGTCAGGGCAGGAGCAAGTTCTGGTGCGCATTTTTTTAAGAACAATTGCTGGGATCTCGTCAAGGACAGAAGCTTTCCTGGTATTAAGAGAAGAGAGCATCTTTCGCACCTTTTTAGTTTTGAAAATGATATCCGTCATTTTATGCGCGACATTGGGGACTGTTGGTGGTTGAACATTTGGAGGTGGGTTGAGAGTAAAATTGCCGGCGAACAACGAAGCAAAAAGTTCAGCCTTGCCCAGGGCGGTAGAAACAATTTCATCCCTTGAGACAAGAGGTGGGAACGTGCTTTTGCAGAAATTATATATCATACAATAAAAATATCTATCTCATTTAAAATTACTATTACATTGTTTTAACAAATGTAAGTTCTTTATACATTTTTCATGGATCACTTTTTCTATAAACTATAATTTTCCTGGTCAAATTGTTTTTTGTGCCCAATGACAGATGGAACTATAAAGTATAAATTGCTACAAAAAATGAACTTGATCATTGAACAAATAGCAAGGGTAAATTGGTAATTTTGATTAATCTACCTACAACATAAATCTTTAACAATGACTAGTGACTAATGACGCAGTAGGATTAATTGATAGGAAAAGGACTTGCAATTATAGCATTAACGAAGCTGATTACAATTATAAGTCGTTAAACGCAAGTTTGACGTTAAACATTGAACTGGAAGAAAAAACAGTACGGAATTAATATAAATAAACCTTTGTAACCTTGCAAACCATTAAAGTGTTTTAAATTTACGCAAAAAATAATTTATTTGCATAGAAACAGCACACTTTGATTATAACATACACACTAGCTAAGTAAATATTGGAACCTGCGATGAGTACTGATAGATACACCCAAATCACCACAACACATTTAAAATAATCTGACGATCGTTTCACTAACCGAGTTAGCCTCATCAGAGGATGAAAAATCCTAAAGGTTTGACGACTACATTTTGTGCAGGCACTCGACTTGGACGCTTGATGGTAGTTCAAACAAACAAGCTTTAACTGCTTATTTAAGGGAAATTCCCTCTACCCGAATTCCGTTATCTTCATTCTCAGACTTTTTGTCGCAATCTCTCGTAAAGTGTCCAATAAATAAATTGCACATAAGGCGAATTCATTCAACTTTTATTATTTCTATATTTAGTGATATATATATATATATATATATATATATATATATATATATATATATATATATATATATATATATATATATATAGGGTGGCGCATTGAAAACGAAACAGACCGATTTGCGTCCAAAGAAATTTGTTTTTTAAGTAACGCTGAAACACGTCAATTTTAATATTGAGGGGGACATGTTTTGACATAAAACTCAACTTTGTCACATCAACCCCTTAAGGGTGATGATAACAACCTTTATATTTTAAATAGGGAACATGGGTCGAGTGTTACATCATTTGAAAGCTCTTTCTTTTCTGAATTAAGCACACAATTTTTTTTTTTTTGGAAGTTTTATCAATTCATTTAAAAATTATTCACAGTTGAAGATGCAAAAACGCATTTCACTCATTCCGATAAGAAATGTGCTGATAGTCAATGTTTTGTTGCTTTGTAAACAAAAAATTGACTATCAGAACATTTCTTATCGGAATGAGAGGAATGCAGTTTACTATTTCAGTTTATCGGTCGGTTTAATACTTGATAGTACTACCGAAAATTAATTTCACAATGGTGTATTCTGTAGAAGAGGAGTTGAAATAATTATATTTTTTTTTCAAAAACGATGACTGTGCCAACCGTACGGCAAATTTGTTTAATGAACGACATCCGAACAGACATGTTAACAGAAAATACATTTTGGAGTTAGTTGCAAAGTTTCGATAAAGTGGTTCAGTAGCCAACAAAAACGGGATCCTGAACGTGAATTTCCGGTTAGAAATGAGACTACTGAGATCGAAGTTTTAGGACAAATTGCTGCAGACCCAACTTTGAGCACGAGAAAATTGGCCACTGTTTCAAACATCAAAAGAAGAACTATTCAGCGAATATTGAAGCATAATAAATTTCACCCGTATAAAATTCATCTTGTACCACAACTGAATGAAGATGATTTTGATCGGCGGCTGGAGTTTTGTGAAGTTATGACTGCACGAATAGCTGATAACGGGAACTTTCTGTTCAATATCTGTTTTTCAGACGAGTGTACGTTTTTATTAAACTCTACAGTCAATCGTCATAATTGTCGTTATTGGGCAGATAATAATCCAAGAAATTTTCACGAAGTCCACACTCAAACTCCACAGAAATTGAATGTCTGGACTGGCATTTTTGGAGACCGTTTAATCGGACCAATTTTTCTTGATAGCAATTTGAGTGGCGAAACGTATTTGGAGTTACTAGAAGATATCTTTTACCCTCTACTAATTGACATTGTTGAAAATGATTATCGCTATCAAGAAAATCAATTAGTGTTTCAACAAGATGGAGCTCCTCCGCATTTTTCACAACGTGTTAGGGAGTTTTTGAATAGAGAGTTTTCACGATAATGGATTGGGCGTAGAGGTGCTATTGAGTGGCCCCTTAGATCACTGGATTTAACTCTTTTAGACTTCTTTCTATGGGGCCATTTAAAGAGTAGAATTTAGGCAACAGAACCGGGGTCTCTGGAATAATTACGACGACACATTGTTGAATAATGCCGTCTAATAACTCCACAAATGCTCCAGAATGCCAGAGCTCGTTTCGAACAAAATTTGTACTATTGTATGGAAGCTAGTGGCCAACAATTTGAACACTTGTCTGAATAAACATTTTTGAACGTTTGGTTTTTTTTTTTTTTTTGACGAAGATTTGACTAATTAGTGAATTTCTTATCAAACTGAATGAAATACGTTCTTGCAACTCCAACTGTGAATAATTGTTAAACGAGTTAATAAAACTTCAAAAAAAATTTGTGTGCTGAATTCAGAAAAGAAAGAGCTTTCAAATGATGTAACACTCGACCCATGTTCCCTATTTAAAATATAGGGGTTGTTATCACCACCCTTAAGAGGTTGATGTGACAAAGTTAAGTTTTATGTCAAAACATGTGCCCCTCAATATTAAAATTGACGTGTTTCAGCGTTTTAAAAAAAAACTTTTCTCTGGACGCAAATCGGTCTGTTTCGTTTTCAATGCGTCACCCTGTATATATATATATATATATATATATATATATATATATATATATATATATATATATATATATATATATATATATATATATATATATATAGGGTGTTTAAAAAAGATGAAGCAATATTTAAGGGGTTGATTTCCCAGGTCATTTTATGAAAAAAAAGTTCCCATAGCCATAGGTGCTAAAATGCATTGTTTCCAAGATACAAGGTGTTACATTTTTTTGTAAAATAACGATTTTTTAAAAATAATTCAAATATCTCCTCACCGATTGTTTTGAAATTTGGCAGCGTTGTTTGTATTATTAATGGGCTGATTTGGCCCTAATTAGATACAGATTGTTAAGTTCATTTGCGTTAGGGGGCACCTCAACAAAATTTAGTGACATAAAAATGTACGCCACTGACTGCAATATGATATGTATATTATTTTGAGATAAAAAACTAAAACTACAAGTTTTTTGTCTCTTAAAATTTCTCCGCATCTTGAATTGTTTACAAAATAAAAACCTTTTTATGGCATGTCCATTTTCATCACAAACACGAACAATAATTTTTACAAAAAAATTTAACACCTTGCTTCTTGGAAACAATGCATTTTAGCACCTATGTTTATGGGAACTTTTTTCATAAAACGACCTGTGAAATCAACCCCTTAAATAGTGTCCCGTCTTTTTTAAACACCCGGTATATATATATATATATATATATATATATATATATATATATATATATATATATATATATATATATATATATATATATATATATATCCAGCTATCCTGGTAGCCTAACAGTTTGGATTAATTTTAGGTTTCCTTTATCTAGGTGATGATGATTATTATCGCTAATATGTCGGACCACTATCTCTGAGTTGTGCTAAATGTTCTTTAAAATCTAATTTCAATAGATTTTTTAGCAAATTTTCGAATTTTTCTGTGCCTGCGGTGAAGCGAAAATTTGGGTACTTGCAATATTTCACGCAGCTATTTCCAAATTTCTTCAAAATGATCAGCTTGAAATCTGATACCCCTTGAGAAATGTCTTAAGTTTTTTGATGTCCAATGTCTTCGAGTCCGTTCGTAATCTTTTCACTTCTCTGACTTTCTCTTTTCCCCCCTTAGGGCTCGTCCGCGTCTTTGCCGCCCTGATAGCACCGATTTTCTCATACATCTGTTTATATTCTTTGGAGGAAATTATGGTTGTGTTATGTATGAGCACTTTTCTACTCAAAACCCTATGCGCTGGCAAAAAGGAGTGCCCACGGACAGGGACCACTGTTTCAATTTCGGAGACGGTAACTGGCGACTTAAATCTATGCCAAGAATATAAGGCATGAATAATATTGGTATTTTTATTCTTCTGCGGTCGGCAGCCGTCTCAGAAGACCCTAATCTTTCTCATGCCGTCGATCTCTAGAAATCTAGGTGGTGTAAGAGCGGAACCATCTTCCGTTCATCCTCTTCCTGACTGATTTTCCGACCACTTATAAAACGCAGGATGCTTAGACTGGGCGCCAACGCAGAAGGAGTAAAAACAATTATCGGGTGTTGTTCACAATTTGGATTTCTGTCTTTTTCAATGAAATGGTCAACTTAATATACGATCTTATATGGAATATATTGGCTTTCGCTCGAATCTCACTTCAAATTGGTATAAATCGATGCCTAACTCATTTTTTGCCCAAAGTGGATTTATCGGCTTTTACGCGATTGCTCCTCAAATGGCTTTGTCCATTGCCGTGCCTTGGGTTTGTTAAAAAACCTTATTGTTGATTTGAAAAATATTTTGTTCAATACAAAGGTTTGTTAAATACAAAGATTTGTAAAAGTTAAATATTACTTGCAGACCTCTCATTTATGTTATTCATTATTAGTTAATTTTGTTACAAAAAATTCACTAATGAGGAGGTCCCGACTTTTGAATTTTGAAGAAATTTCTTCAAATGAGCGTTAATTTTGAAGAAATTTGGTGAATACCTTCCTTTGGCAACAGGCTTGGATAAGTTCGTTAGCCAGGAAAGTCGGCCCTGGTTTTCCTGCAAAATTGTGTGTTTTCTTTCGAAATAAATTTATATCTCCGGAAATAACAATTTATGGGCAACCAAATTTGGTTCGCGGGTTTATATCATTATAGGTAAATTATCTACTAAAATTTAGCTCTGTAGGTTGAAAGACAATAAAGTCATAGGCATTTGAAGAAAAATAAATTGGGGTTTTCAGTCAAAGTCGCGATTTAAAACGTCAAAATTGGCAACATTTAGGCAAAGAAGCTGAAGCTAATACGAGCTATTGAAAGAAAATGTCTCAAGAAGAATGTTTTACAAAGCTTTAGCCACAACTGTCATTGTCCTTCATTTTATTAAAATATTTCCAGAAAATTCATTTCAAATAGACCCTTTCTCTGATGCTTTGGCAGCAGTCTTAGCTGTAGAGTTTATCGTTTAATGGTATGTAATTTTTGTCGAATTATCGTAAAAAAAATCAATAAAGCCCAATATATCCGTTATTCTACAAGACACGAAAAAAATATATGCATTAATTATAGGGTGTCTTGAGCTACATCTTAAAAAATACTTCTACAATCACAGGCTGGCCCATAAGTCGTTGGTGATACAAATTTTTTTTTTTTTTTAATTGATCACGCCCTATGTTATTGAATTTTTGCATTCTCCATCGAAATATAATGCACGTTTGTAAGAAACAAAATTCGGGACGCAGCAAGTACGTTATGGTAGCGAATTTTCATTAAATGCTTCAAACTTGAATAGCTCAATTTCCCATTCACCTATAAGGTTGACCAAGAAACCAGTTTTTTTCGGGAACACTAAGTTTACTTTCGGAATTTTTTTTTACATTTTCAAACAATAAAGTTATTTTGATGAAACATACCACATTGTTTCTACTATATAGGTTATACTGGTAATCAAATTTGATGCCTGCTTTTAAAAAAAAACATATATTTGCTATTTAAAACATTTTAATGAAAATTCACTACCATAACGCAGCTATTTACCCACCTGCCAATACATAATTATTCGACGAAACTTCAATATATTTTTTAATAATCATATAATCTGATCGGCTATTAAAACTGAATAAAAAACTGAAAAAAAAAAGTTAAAACTGACCCCTACATGAGTAGGCGATTATAAATCGGTTATAAATGCAAATACGAGGGCGGGTCAATAAGTTCGTGACTCTTTGAATGAAACGCAGGTTTTTTGACAAAAAATCATTTTATTTCTCAACATAGTCTCCTTTGAGCTCTGTACACTGCGTCCAACGTTTTTCCAATTTTCTTATCCCTTCCAAAAAGTAAGATTTGTCGAGGTCCCCAAAATAGGTATTTGTTTGTGAGATGATTTCATCATTGGAGTCCAATTTCTTTCCGCCGAGCCATTTATTTAAGTTTGGAAACAAGAAATAGTCACTATGGGCTAAATCGGGAGAATAGGGCGGATGAAGGAGCAATTCGTAGCCCAATTTATGCAATTTCGCCATGGAGACTACACATGTGTGCACACCATTGCATTGTCATGGTAGAAAAGAACTTTTTTCTTGGCCAAAGGCGGTGGTTTTTCTTCAAATCGTCATTGAATGGGTCCAATAAGTTGGTATAATATTCGCCATTGATTGTTCTTCCCTTTTGAAGGTAATCAATGTGGATTATACCGCGTGCATCCCAAAAAACGGTCGCCATTACTTTATTGGCTGGCAAACCCACCTTGGCCTTCTTCGGCGCTGATTCGCACGGAGAAACCCATGTTTTGACTGATGCTTGGTCTCTGGTGTGTTGTGGTTAATCCATGTTTCGTCCACGGTTACGAAACGGTGTAAAAACTCATCCCTATTGCGGTTGAACAACGAAAAACACTCCTTCGAAGTTGTCACACGATTGCCTTTGTCGTCGATTGTGAGCAAAGGCGGCACACATATTGCGGATAGCTTTCTCATACCCAAGTGATCATGCGAAATCGAAACCACTGAACCATGGCAATGGCTTCTACAATCTCCCGCACTTTCAATCTCCGATCGGCCAACACCATATCGTGAATTTTTTCAATTGTTTTGGGTGTAGCGACCTCAACTGGGCGTCCAGAACGTTCGGCGTCATTTGTGCTTGTACGGCCGCAACAAAATTCAGTAGACCACTTTTTTACCATGGAAATTGATGTTGCAGAGTCCCCATAGTATTTATCAAGCTTAGACTGGGTTTGAGTGATGGTGTTTTTCCGCAAAAAATAATGTTTGATGAGCACACGAAATTCACTTTTCTCCATTTTCGTTATAACTCAAGAGGTTGTCTGCTTTCAATGGCTATCTAACATAAACTAAATGACGCAGCTGGTTCAAAATTTGACAGGAGTCAACTGGCAGATGCTTGCTGATAGGAGCAGTGTTGCCTTTCTTGTGAAGAGGCGGGAAATACAAAAAGTCACTGACTTATTGACCCGCCCTCGTATTTCCAAAAACTAGGTCAAACTAGAGTCTGTAAACACAGGGAGTGTTATAGAAAACTTGAAACAGAGAGCATGTCCTTCACTTCTGAAACACAAAATGCAGGCTGTTCCATTTGGAAAAATTGAGTTACTGCAGTTTGAATTTTTTAAAATTCAGTCACTATTTGAGAGCGCCTCCATACGGCATCTCGATTTTTTGCGGCGAATAATATAAACAAAATTATTTCTCAATGCGTCATTTTAATGGGACTCCGCTGTCTAATGGTAAAAACGCCGTACCATAATTTTTGATATGTGCCAAAACTGTGAAAATTTGCAAAATAATTGAATAATTCGAAAATGATGAACGCTATAATTTTTTTTGCTTACAAACATGGATTATAATTTGATGGAAAATGCAAAGTGCAATAATATAAGAGGTGTTCGATTAAAAATATTAATATTTGTATCACCAATGGGTCACCCTGTGATTGTCAAAATAATTTGATAAGATGAAGCTCAAGACACCTTATAATTAACGTATACAATTTTTTCTGGTATCTTAATAACTAATATATATATATATATATATATATATATATATATATATATATATATATATATATATATATATATATATATATATATATATATATATATACCTAATCTATAACTGTAATATACACCCTGTATATATGTAAACAGATAAAAACTGAAACTAACCCCGGATATGGGTTATAGAGGACCTAGTTGAAAAAAGCTGTTCAAATTTCAAAACTCGCGTTCTTCTCTTTATCGAATTTTTTGTACGAAAAGTCGCTAAACATTATAGCATATTAAACCACAAACTTTATAAATAAAACTACTGCCAAAGCATCAGAGGAAGGGTCTATTTAAAATTAATTTCCTGCAAATCTTTTAGTAAAACGAAGGGACAATGACGGTTGAGGCCGAGACTTAAGGCTTTGCAAAACACACTTCTTGTGACATTTTTTCTGCATACCCTGTATTTGTTTTAGGTTCTTTGTATAAAAATTGCTAATTATGACGTCACAAGTTACGACGTTTTAAGAAGGAAAACTATAAAATTTGTAAAGTAATTTTTCTGGTATTTTTTGAGTATTGCGCCAAAAAACTTAACCTTTGTAATATACCATAGGTTTTGTCATCCACACCGAACATTTTGATTTAGTGCGTTTCTCTAGTCATCGGTGGTACCTTACTTTTTTTTTCGTTAAATGCCTATGACTTTTTTTCTTTTAACTTCGTGGTATAAATTTTTGAGGTATAGTATATATAATATAAACCCGAGTACCAAATTTTGTTGGCATGCCAGTGCTTTTTCCGGGGATAGAAAAATGCCCCGAAAGAAAACGCAAAATTTTCACGGTTAAACTGACCTATCGGTGTGGCACACACACAAATATATATATATATATATATATATATATATATATATATATATATATATATATATATATATATATATATATATATATATATATATATATATATATATATTACATATAAAAATTCAAACTGACCTTGGTCATGGGTTCCAGAGGCTTCGCGCTCATTTGAACAAATTTCCCGAAAGTCTCACCATTGTTGCCTCTATTAATGAATTTTCTTTGTACGGTTCAGAAAAAGACTAAATGTATTGTGGTGGATTCTGATTGGCTTGACCAGATCAGCATGTTTGAATTAAATTAAAATGCGTACATTAGCATTATTAGTTTAGAAAGACTAGAATAGTCGTTCCACTTACCCGTTTACATAACTCAAGAAGGACCAGAGGAATTGTTCTTTGTGGGTGCAGACTAGAGTTAACACAAGTGGCGTTAAAACAATAACAATTTAATCTGATAGTTACAAATTTAGATATATGTGATCCAATATTGAGCAGTATAATGAAAAGTCACTTACATAGGTAGGTTGCCGTAACCAGAGGTTGTCGCTGGTATCTGAGGGAATCTTCCAAGGTGGACCAAGTTGTTCACATGTCCAGATGACAAACGTGGATTTGGATTTCTTGAGGCCGCTTGCACGCGGTTGAATGGATTTCTAAGCACGGGTCAGCCGCTCGTCGGAAGACTGGCTCTTCCTCGAACGAGGCTCGCTGACCTGTCCACGTAGGTTTCGATGTCCATGAAGTGTTGATTACGGGTCTCGGATCAGGCGATCTTCCTGACCGCGGGAAGACGACGTGTAGCTTCGTACGACCACAGCAACTATTATGCTGTGTCTGACCACCACTTACGGTTCAGCTGGCCTTACTGAACGCTAGGTGACGAGGAAGTGGTTGACTGCGGGTCTCGGGTCAGGAGATCTTTCTGCGATGCTCCCTGAGCACTAGACGACGAGTAAGTGACCGAGTCTTGTATTCTCTTGTAGCTGCTTCTTTCTGCTTTTGCCGGTATATGACTCGTGTCAAATGGTGCGACTGTCGGCCTCCTTACGGTTGTTGTAAGCGTTAAGGGAGGTTACAGGCTAATAAAGGACAGGGATGGACTCAGGGATATTAGGCGCGATGATTCGGCAATATTAGAACACAACATTCTTAACGAAAAATATTTCTCTAAGGGGGACCAGTACTTTGACGTTCATGTCAGTTATTTTTTTCTACAAAGAATGAGCTGTCAATATTGTAATTTAGTATGAGTGTAACTTGAAATGTATTATATCAGCTTTGATAAAATAAAACCATTCTCAAGAAAAATGAATATTTAGATAAATGTAATAACTAATCAAACCTTTCCTTCTTGTATATTTTTAACCAGTTGTATTTATTGTGTGCTTTATTTTTAGGCCATCACCTTCCTTGAAACATAAGGCTGTTAATATTGAAGAAAGTGAGCCTAGATCTGATGAGTTCTCAAGTGGATCACTAGCTGGTTCAATCGCCAGCGGTAGTTCTGGTTTTGGAAGCTTACCAAAGAAGAGACCTAATCTACTTTCATCAGGTACTTATTTATTTGTATATCTCTAACTACAATTTTTTTGCGGTTAATACAAGAGGGATTTTGTAACTTGTTTTGCGGTTATCAGAGGAGTTCCCAAATTAGTAACATATTTTCATTTACTTAGTAGTGTCGCCAAGCTTTATAACGCTTTTTACACTCATCATTGGTAAATGGTCATGAAACCAGCCAGTCTATTCCTGCCTGACGATGCTATAATAAGCGAAACCGGTTGTGGAGAAGCAAACAAGCATTTGTAAAGCCAGAGAAGAAGTCCCAACGCATGTATTTAAAATAAAGATATTTTAATGATTGAATCCACTGTAAATATAAATGGAAATTTGAATGTTGCCCGTACAATGCGTCCAAATTCCTTACATGACTGTACATTGCAGAATCTCTATGCCTCTGAGTGGTATATTATGGATGACAGTTTGTTTTCTTTATTACTCTGTGGCATTTCTGAACAGAGTATAGCTAATGATCTTAAAACCCTTATCATATTGCAAGTATGTTATATAAAAAGAAAGTTTAAAAACTGGCTTAGGATTAGATCAAATATACAGTCTGTTTCATTAATGGTGAAGAGATACCACATCTTTGGAATGAATGGTCCAAGAGATCTGCGTACAAAAATCCCGTTTAAGAGAATATGCTCGCAATAATTTTTAAGTTACCAACTCTGCCACTAGGTGGGCGTAATTGCTATGGTCATGTAAAAGAAGGCATTTTTATGGAAAATATCCCTATAAACGCTATCAACAAAATAATACATTGTTAATCTTACTGAAATTCTACATCTTTTTCGCTCAACACTTACTACTGTATATCAAATGTGTCAAATGTTCACGAAATCTAGTCTCAATCGTTCTCTTAGTCTGCCCTACCTATTCAAGATTACAATCTTTACAACATATCTCATAGATACCCGACATTTCAGTGGCTTTATCTTTATCTTCCTTAACAAATTTCTTAAATTATTTTTTGTCAGAAAAGTTAGCCGCAAATCGACTTTCTTAAAAATGCTCTCAAGACCCTTTGTGATACGTGGTTCAAAAGATAGACAAACATTGCTCAGTTTAAATAGATTAAATAATGCTTTGTTTTAATTAGATAGTCGGATTCCCCCGGTCCGTGCCAGTTCTGAGTTGACCTTTAGTGTATCGAATTTTGACCACATAATTATAATGCATGTTTGTAAGAAAAAAATTCTAGGCGCAGCAAGTGCGTTGCAGTAGCGAATTTTATTAAAATCTGCTCAGTTCAAATAGATTAAACAATGCTTTGTTTTAATTAGATAGTCGGATTCTCCGGTCCATGCCAGTTCCTAGCTGACCTTTAATGTATTGAATTTCGACCACGAAATTATAATGCATGTTTCTATGAAAAGAAATTCGGGAAGCAGCAAGTGTGTTATGAAAGCAAATTTTTATTAAAATCTGCTCAGTTCAAATAGATTAAACAATGCTTTGTTTTAATTAGAAAGTCGAATTCCCCACGGTCCGTGCCAGTTCTGAGCTGACCTTTAATGTATCGAATTTCGATCCCAAAAATATAATGCATGTTTGTAAGAAAACAAATTCGGGATGCAGCAAGTGCGTTATGGTAGCGAATTTTTATTAAATCCTTCAATTTTGAATAACTCAATTTGTTATTAACCTATAAGGTTCGTTGGCCAGGAAACTAGTTTTTTCCGGAACATTTTAATTTATTTTCGAAAAATGTTTGTACATTTTCAAACAATAAAGTTATTTTGATGATATCTTGTACATTGTTTCTACTGTATAGGTCATACTGGTAACTAAATTTGATGCCTGCTTTCTTAAAAAAAACATATTTGCTATTTAAAACATTTTAATTAAAACTCACTACCATAACGCACTGCTACGTCCAGACTTTTTATTAATATGCACATTAATTGAGATACTGAATTTATTCCCTTTGGCTCTTCCCCACTGTATAATAATAATAATCTAATGTAAATATTGTTTTCATTTGTTTTATAAATTATTTATTCTTTAAAAATACTTCTGGAAGTAAGGATTTGACTAATAAGCTTTTTTGTTTACCTTCAGATTTAGTAATAGGGCAAACATTGACTGAGAGCAACATCCCGATAACTGTAGCAATAGAGGGTAGTGACGGTGTTACTCAGCTAGCCGTTGACCATGATGATGCAGCGTCATCTCTGGCGATAGAACACGGTCATTCCAGGAACTCTTCCAACACAAGCCAGCTGTCTAAGGCTTCCGGATATAGCAGTATACATTCACATTCACACAGCAGACAATCCAGTTCAGGAGACTCAGGCCATATCAGGTACGAAATAATCAGGGGAGACATCTTTATTTTCTAAGTAAAAATCAATGAATCCGTACTTGGCCTCTGGTGAAGAATCTTGTTTAAGTGAGATTACAAATATTTGGTAGACGTCATAAACATTGTATATTCAACTTGAACACAGTGTTTCAGTCTCATGATCATCATTGATAAGTATGAGATGTATACCACCCTTTCTTGTCCTTATCGATTATGAATGTGTTTTGAATACCATGTTTGAGTTTAATATACCATATTTGTAAAGCTTACCAGATGTGTTTCGATTTTTTTAAATTGGAAAGCTTTAACTTGCACTATTAGTTTATGTTTCTATAGCCCTTAAATAATTTGTTTACTTCAAAATTGAGTGAAAAGATGTGTGTGGAATTTTGGAGTTAATTTTAATGATTATAAAGTAAGCTTAAATTGAACTACTGACCATAAAGCCTTATCAGTTTAATTTTTTATTGAAAGATAATTTATGTTTTCTATTTTTAACAATTCTTGAATGCAGAATATTTGGCATTTTGGTGAAATTTTTCCATTTAATTTTTTTTGATAAATTAGTCTTTTTAATATTTTTCAATTTTTCAAGGTTATTTGAAATCTAAGTGTTGCTTTTTTTGACATCAAAATAAAATTTATGTGTTCAAAATGTCTAGAATTAATCAAATGTCTTATGTGTAGACAGAGGCAAATAACATTATCATATAATTAACTTTACAGTTTATATTCAATAATTTTAAATTCAGACCCCTTGTGTCCCCACTCTACCATTTATGAAGATACAGAAATTTCACGTTCTAGATTCATTTCATTTGTTACTGTCATCAGTCTCTCTTAACACACTGTTGCATTTGTCCTTCAGATTCACTGAGCATACCATAACATATTAACACCTTCCATCTCCAAGCAGACTTCTTTTATGATATTGTGGAGGCTGATACTTGATATAAATCCATTGTCAACTTAGATAAATAAATGATTTACACTATTTTATTGAACATACTTCAGCGAAACTGCAGTTATACGTTCAATAAAATAGTGTAAATTGATTTTCTTTTAAATCTAAGTAGATTTTTTTATGTACCATAGAATTTGGATGTACCGAACGATTTCTTTTTTGATGTGCATGTGGTGAGGCAAGCGGCAATGTCCTGTATACAGGCCGACTAGAGTACTCAGTTGTTGTCTGTTTAACTCTAGAAGTTTTTTAGCCCTTGACTCAGACAGGTTATTTATGAAGGCCTTAGAGTGAGCTAATCCTGGCAGATTTTGCCATTGCTGGCTTGTCATTCTTTCTGTCCAGGTCTTTAAGGTGCGTTTTGCTGTGCATGATGTTATCCCCAGCACCGGTTCTGATCCGATAAAGTGCCTCTGGGCACCACTCCTGGCAAGCGTGTCGGCAGGGTCCGAGTGACCCGGTATCCAGACATTTCATTACAGCTGCCCAGTTCGTTGAGGGCAGATTTACAACTCCATACCGTTTTTGAATTGCACTAGTAGGAACCAAGAGCATTTATTGCAGCTTGGCTATCTGTATATATCTTTATCGATTTTGTGTGCACCGGTTTTCTATACTTTCCCTTGCACACATCTCGATGGCATACACTGCTGCCTGGTGTATGGTGGCGTACTTGCCGAGGCTAGTTGATAGTCTAGCATCGGTGTTGCCCCTATATGTGCCGGCTCCCACTCTCATATTGGTTTTGGAGCTGTCAGCATACCAGCAGAGATCAGCTTTCAATAGGGTCGTTTGATTTCGTTCTCAGTCCTCCTCTGGGAGGACGGTCTTGAAAGACAGATCTCTACTGATCTTTGTAGGCATCAAGTCTGAGACCATTCCCAGAATCGCATGACCCTCAATGTCATCAAGGAGTCCGGACCCTCCCAGACTGATTTCCTTTGGCATGTTGTCGGCTGTTTGTTTTAATCTGTATGTTGTCCACCTCCAGAGCGGCTGATGGTGTGGTGCTTGTCGCTCCCGTTATCAGACAAGCTTGTCTCTGTAGATGAGCCAGTTTGGCCCTCGTGATACCACGAAGTGCCTTGGGCCACCAAACTATGGCTCCATATGTTATCATTGGCCTGATAACCACTACATAGAGCCAGTACATCTGTTGGGGGTTTGTTCCCCAGTTATTTTCACATATTCTAAGGCATGTCCACAGGGACAGTTTAGCCCTGCGGATTACATTATCTAACTGTACGTCCCAGTTGAGCTTCTTATCTAGGGTAACCCCCAGATATTTTGCTTGTTCCGTAAATGGAATCGTTTCCCCCATAAGAATAGGTGGTTTTAATCTATCCAGCCTTCTTCTTCTGGTAAATGGAACATCACAATGATCGTTTTGCGGCGGTTCACAGACACCTGTTCCCTCCGACCCCAATCATTCACTACATTTAGTGCCTTTTGAAGAGTACTTGCTAGTTCCTCCTCTGATTTGCCCTTAACCATTATGACTAGATCATCAGCATACGCCTGGACCTCAACCTCGAATTCCCCCTGAGCGCACCCCCTCGCAGCGCTGAAGCTGACCACCTCCCCTGCAACGAGGTAATAACTGTCCGATTGTGGAGCATGCTTCCGATCCAGCCACAAATGGTAGGTTCCACCCCTTTAGCGACAGTGGCTTCGTAGAGGGAGATAGGTAATGCATTAAATGCTCCTTCAATGTCGAGAAATGCAGCCACCGTCGCCTCCCCGTTATTCAGGGAGTGTGTGATTTTCTCGACGAGGTTATTGAGTTCTAACTCAGTAGATTTGCCAGTTTGGTAGGCATACTGGTGGGTATTAAGGGGATTGTTGACTAAGATGTTCCCCCTAATGTGTCTGTCCAGTACTTTTTACAATCCCTTCAAGAGGAATGATGTAATACTGAGAGGTCTCAGTGATGTGGGTAGGAGGTCATTACGTCCCAATTTGGGAATGTAAACCCCCCTAATCACCGTCCAGCTGGATGGAATATAGTTCCAAGCCAGACTGGCTCTATACAGCCTGATTAGGAAAGGTAGGAGAATCTCCAGTCCATTTTGTAGTAGGACCGGTACCACCCCATCCTCCCCTGGTGCCTTGAATGGCTAGAAATGTTTCACAGCACATTTCACTGCCGAGGCTGTAACTATTCTCCGAGCAACCCGCCAGTCCCCCCTTTGAGGACGTTTAAATCGACCCTCGGCTGGCAGGACATCTTCGTTGCTCAGGATCAGACACTCTGGGAAGTGTGTGTGTGCTAAGAGCTCTAACGCTTCTTTCTGTGATTCAGTAAAGGAGCCATCTGGTCGTTTTATCGATCCCAGTTCCTGAACACGGTCGCGTGAAAGAATTCTGTGGATTCGGGCGCTGCTGGGCAAATTAGAGATGTCCCCGCAGAACCTCCTCCAGGATTCCCTCTTAGCGTTCCTTATCTCTTTGTTGTAATGTGTTAGAGCGTATTTATATTGTTTCCAGTTGCATGTTGTCTTAGCACTATATAATGTCCCTTAGTCGGAACAAGCAACTAATTTTATTTGATTACCAATTGCTGGGATATAACTTGGCACGTCCTGACACAGTTCCTGACTTTGGAGTAATTTTCGACCATATGCTCTCATTTCAGCATCATTATGAATTTATTATAAACTCTGCATATAAGACCATGAGCTTTATAATTATGAGTAGGAGGGATCTTACATCTTCTTTTTCAAGGCACTGGTGAGGTCCCGTCTTGAATATACTTTGGTAGTTTGGTCTTCGGTAGTTGGTGAACATTGATAGCTTTGAAAATATTGAAAGAAAGTTAATGAAATTCCTTAGTTTTTCAATTGATGGTCAATACCGTGCATTGACTATCCATATAGTGATTTATTGAAGCGCTTTAACTTGGCTGGTCTGGAGAACAGGAGACGGTGCAGCGGCATTGTGTTTTCTTTCAAAATTATCAGTTCCGCTCTTGATTGTGCCTCTCTACTTGAATCAACAAAATTTGATGTTCCATGTATAGAATCACGGTATCCCAACACGTTGTATGTACTGACAGCACTTACAGAGCTTGTCTCCGGTCTATTATATGCGTTGAAATTACTCCAACTTGCAGAACAGCCTGGATATATTCTGTGGTTCTGTCACTTTTTTAAGAATTGTTTCGGTAGTTATCAGTGATGTAATGTAAAGTATTGTTTTATATATCTTGTATGTCGCCATCCTTAAGTCGGCTTCATGCTGTTGGATGGTATATTAAATAAATAAAAAATAAAATATAACTGCTGAGGGTACATATTTTAAATATTATAAGCATGTTTATTGTTAATTTTTAGTTGTACATATTTGTAATTTTCTCAAAATTCCATACACAAAATGCTTTTACAATGTCACAGGTAAATGGGTTTTAAAAATTATCTCTTTCTAAAAAGTGCTAATTTCTACAGCCATTTTTCTTTTTTAATATTTTTTTTTTCAATTAATTTTTGTATTTATGTTTTATTGGTAATTTGGTAAGAGGCATTATAAAAATGTAGCAGCAAAAGAATAAGAATATTATAATTTTGTGTCTACATTATGTACATTATTATTTAGGTTATTATTGCTTGATGCATGCCATAAATATTTTTTGTTTATGTAGGGAATTTCTGCAAACCATAGGGAAATCCACCTTCAACATCTGTCATGCCAAAATGTCCCCAAAAGTTAAAAGGGTCAATACATATCCTAACCGCATAAAACTTCCCAGTTCTGTCCTTTCAACACACGAAGAAGTATTCAGCACCCCTCGCTGTAGCTTCTCAGAACCGCCAAACTTTTCAACGCCCATTAACCCTTCAAAAACATCCGAAATTTCTCAGTATTTCACCCCAAAAGAGTTTAATTCTGAAATTAGTGATCTAAGCGCTTCAAGCACCGATGATTATAAGACTCCCAATAGTTCGGTTGATATTCAGACAGATGTCTTTTCTAAAAATTTTCACGAATTACAGAAATCTGCTTCTGCTAGTGTAATCGAAGAGGGTAAAAATAACTTCGTAATTAGATTTGAACCCATTAACAATGTTGAATTTAGAAAACCAAACGTGGTTTCTCAAAACTCTAATATATTACACGCTGAAAACATGCGCCTTAGTTTAGATGAGCGAAAAAGACAGGAACAAATCAGGGAGGGAGTCTTAAGGTCTAAAAGTGACTTCGAAATACCTCGTATTGTTCCACCCCCAGTTAAGGAAAGCAACTTTAGAATATTATCTTTTTTTACTCCTAGACCAAAACGAAAAGATGTAGGTGTTCAGTCCAGTCCCTACATTCAGAATAGTTCCTCTAATTCTAAGATTCCTGGTTCACCCATATCCAAGAATAACCTGCACAGTCTTCCTGAAACACGAGCCACCTCCATGAATTCCTTACGCTCTGGGACATTTGGCAATGAAGGGAACCAGCTTACCGTTCAACAGTTACAAAGGTAGGATCACGAAAACACACTTTTCTATTTTGTTTTTGTTTGATTTACTTAAGCTTTTGCTTTTAGTTATGCTTGTCACTACCTCACTTTTTCGTTTTTAGCACACACAACTTTTGTATTGTTTTGTTTTATCTTTTATATTAACACTATCTATTTTCACCAAAATGATTTTTCAGACCTGGCATTGGGCTGCATTTAATCCGTACGTATCCAAAATTACTTTTTGCACTTATAAGCTATTATTTTAACATTCTTATAGTTATTAAGTAAGATGTTTATTATTTGAAATGAGTGTACTTTTTAATGAGATACTAAAACATTAATACATGTTGTAAATTGTATACTTAAAAGTGATTGAAACTATCACTGCTTGTTATAACTTTAAATATGTTTGGAAGAGAATCACTTCGACCTCTATTACATCACTTTTAGGAACAACCACTGCAGCGCTAGATACATCCAAGAGATACAGCTTACAAGTCCGGAAAATTCAGCTAGTTTATTTAGTTATGAGTGTAAAACATCTAAATCAACAATTATAACATCAACATGTATAGTGATCTAGATAAGTTTAGTTTGATACCCCACACTTAATTATTTGACTAAAAACAGAATACTTGAGTCTGAGCATGTATCAGCTGCTATACAGGGAAAAAGTCCTGGAATGGTCGAATATCTCTGTTATCAATGACGCAATTTTTTAGGATTTTTGTAAAGACGAATGGTCACAAATAAGCTTTTTTTTTGTAACACATGTACTTTTTTCCCACTTCCGGTTTAGCAGGAAATGACTCCAACTTAATTTTTTTAATGAGACGCCTTGTATTATTAACTATTTTTGGATGCAGGATAAAAAACTGCATTCTAAAACCTGATAACTCAAAAAATCATGGACCGATTTTGATAAAATTTAGCATGTGCCTTCCTTTTGTAAGTGCCTTAGATAAATTCGTTAGCCAGGAAAATCGGACCAGCTTTTCTGGAAAAATTTTGGGTTTTCTTTTGAAAAAAAATTTTTTATCTCAAAAAATAGAAAAGCTATGGTAACCAAATTTGGTACATAAGTTTACGACATTAAAAGGAAACTATATACCAAAATTAATATTTCTATGTTAAAAGAAAAAAAAGTTATAAAAAAATATTTCGTGCCAGATCATTTCTATGAAAATTCACTACCATAACGCACTTGCTGCGTCCAGACTTTTTTTTAATTGATAAGATAATACCACAAAAAAATTAATAAAATATTCTTAATGCAAAATCAAGATATCTGTTATAAAGTCCGTAATATGATTTAAAATAACGTAATTGTTCAAATTGTGCTCCGTCTACAACTTGACAGTGATGTAATCTATCAATAAAATGCCTCATTGAATTTTGTATCATCTCTGGCGTAATATGGTTGATTTCTTCAGTTATCTGCTCCTGTAACTGTTCAAGATCATTAGGTCGTTTTTATACACTTGACATTTCAAATAACCCCACAAAATGAAGTCCAGTGGGACAGGTCTGGAGAATGACCTGGCCACTTGATTGCTCCTCTGCGTCTGATCCAGCGGCCAGGAAATATTTGGTTCAAGTAGTCACGGACATTACTCATAAAGTGTGGCGGAACTCCATGTTGTTGAAACCAAATACTATCGCTTGCATGATTAGGTTTCATTTGATTTAGGAAGAGTGCTCAAAATGCTGGTACAATTTGGTTTCTCAATAAATGTAAGTAGCCATCACCATTTAAATTTCCAGTAATAAAAAAAGGTCGAATTAATTTGTTTCCGACCAAACTAGCCCACACATTAACTTTTTGAAGATACTGCGTATGGACTTCCTCCGTCCAATGAGGGTTCTCTGTTGACCAGAAACGACAATTGTGCCTGTTAACCGTACCATTCAGATGAAATGTTGCTTACTTTCACAAAGTTAGGCCGAGCTTGAATAAGTTCTGTCATTATTTCAGAAAAATTTAATCTGCGATCTGGGTCATCCTCAGTCAACTCATGAACCACATGCATTTTAAAGGGTTTCATTTTTTCAGACCTCAGAATTTTGTAAGCCGACTTTTGGGATATGTCATGAATTTGACCCAATTCTGTTGTAGATACATGAAAATTTTCTTGGACTGATAATGGAACATTCAGCCTTGCATCTTCACCACTTACTGTTATTGGACGTCCAACTTCTTGACAAATCAATTACTTGGCCAAATCCCTCATAATTTTTAACAACTCGATGCACTGTACTTTTACTTTAATTTGCCTATCCGAATGAGTAGTATTAAATAGAGTGCGAACTTCTTCCAATGATCGTTGATTATCACCATATCCGTATATCATCAATATGTCAATGCACTCAGATTCTGTGAGTTTCACTGCCATTTTCAAAATTTTTAATTGCACAAAAAAAGCAAAACAACGACCACAATTGACAGGTGACAATGTCAACTCAGCACCCGAATTGTCTGCTTTATTGACACCAGTACATTTAAATAGGTATGCAGATCTTGATTTTACTATATCCAGAGTACCCAGCCACTTGAAAAACCGGAAAAACCTGGAAAAATCAGGGAATGTGAAATACCCCCTAAAATGTCAGGGAAAAGTCTCCGAAATTTGTGATTTAATTCAAATGTCATGGAAATCTTTCAGTAGACCTGAAAATTCTATATTTGTAAAATTTTGTCACTAGCAGATGCGTTCTTATTTTGATTTCATATATATTATATGAATTTTCTAACGTAAATAGTTATCTGATAACAATGCCGCTTACCTTTGGTACCTATATCAATTAAATCCGCCAATGAACGCAGCATATGTCACATCATGCGCCGATATAAATAGCGTCTTCTTCATCTATCACAAACATGTCTCATATGTACATGTCATTTGGAATGCTTTTCCTTGAATGCATAAAATGAAAAATGCGTTTTAGGTATTGGCCGAGTAGAGCTGTGCTGTGAATGTGTTTATTCTATTTTAACATTTACTATCTTGTTGAAAGTTGCAAAATATTGGGCATTTGTATATGGCGCATGTAAACAGTATATCTGTTGCGTTTTTCCATCGAATTTTCATAAATAAAATTTCGCTTTTAGAGAGGTAACGACTTTCCAATTTTCAAAAAAATCTATGGGCGCGAATCTGAGCTTTTGGAACCCATTTCTGAACACCATGGTTTTCCAAGCTTCTACTTCCCGTAGAGTCTTCTGGTTTGTTCCATCACGCTGGAAAATTCGTTCCGGAGGCTAAGTTCGTCGGCCAGTTATGAAACTCAAGTTTTTCCATGAAAAAATTGCAAATTTTCTTCTCAAAAATGCTCAATATAAATTTAACGGAGTTAAGCATACTTATGTTTTTGTTTATATAAATTTTTTGTCCCTAGTTTTTATTTATTTTGTTCATAAAAAAAGTATTCATGTATGTGTTTTTTATTTTGAGTATTATGAAAAATGTACTTGAGTGACCTGGAAATGTCCGGGAATTTGATTTTTAATTTCTGCTGGGTACCCTGTATATCATTTATTTATTTTTTGTACTGTTATCTTATCAATTACAAGAAACATGATGTTTCAGAATGTAGTTTCTTATCTTGCATCCGAAAATGGTAAATAATACAAAGTGTCCCATTAAAAAAATAGTTGGAGTCATTTTCTGTTAAACCGGAAGTGAGAAAAAAATAAATGTGTTATAAAAAAAGGATTATTTGTGACAATTCGTCATTACAAAAATCCAAAAAAATTGGGTCATTAATAACAGAGCTATTCAACCGTTCCGGGACTTTTTACCAACCCTGTATGTATATCTGTTATTTAACATAAGATCAAAATAACAGTATGTAATTCTGTAGACCACATATTAAACTTGAACTACTATCATTATGAACCATTACTTGAGTTGTATGAAAAATATACAGGTTGTCATATTATACCCTAACCCATTGTTGTTCCATTGCGTATTGAATAGATATAGAAAATTCTCTTGGTTAAATTAGGCCACGAAATGGAAATGTTTAGCCAGCTTTAGGTACGAAGTAAGCGCCAAAATTTTCCGGCCTGACATAGATCAAGGGCATCAGAGCGTCTCAAAATTTGGTAAAACATTGGTTAGTGCCTTATTAGCCTTGGAAAAAACAAAAATGGATTTTATGTTAATTATTTTTCTAATAACTGACACTTGTTCATCACAATCTCAGAAGTCATAAAAATTGAGCATAGAGCTGTTATTAAATTCCTTACTCGGAAAGGGCTTCCACTTCAAAGCATCAAAGATTGGCTGGATGGTGTGTAGGGGAAAATTCTCTGTCTTATTCTATAGTAAAAGTTTGTTCAAAACAGTTGCGAATGGGGCAGGAATCCGTGGAAGATTACACAAGAACAGGAAGGATGGTGAAAGTTGTGATGGACAACAAGATTGCCCTTGTTGAAGATATCATATTAAGCGATCCATGCTTGAAAGTGAAGGAATTATTAAAATAGTCAGCGCTTTCAGGTACAAGCGTTGGCCGAATCATCCACGAACATTTAGGCATGAATAGAGTTAGGTGGGTCCCCAAACATCTTTCAGAAGTTTAGTGCCAGCGTTGTGTTGAATGTGTCCAATCCTTTTGGACCTGTGTGGAGAAAACCCTGCAGACGTGTGGAAGACAATTATGACAGGGAATGAAACTATGGTGTTAAGGTGTGGAAATAAGTTTAAGAAGACTTTTTTTTTACATATAATAAAATATTAGGCTTTATTTCCTTTCTAATTACATACATAAAACTGTACGCAGTGATTGAAGCATCTCTATCTCTAGCAACAACTGCTGCCTATCTTCTAAAAAGAATTATCGTTTGTTCTCTTACCAGTGTTGCCAACTCTACTCACACATTTACATACAGGTGGTCCAACAGTGCAGTGCGTTCAAGTTCAATATCTCCTTTATTATTCAATAAAAAAGCAAACAATTGGGACAAAAGTTGCAGGTACTAACGTTAGCTACAAACTAAAATTATTTCTGCATATACAGGTGTTGCATAAGTTAGATACAACCGAAACTTCACTTGTGTTAATTGGGACACCTGTATATTGTTTCATTTTTGAATTCCTCTTGTTTTGCTGATTCATCCAGTGTATAGTTGTTAGGTTCTATACAGAGTCGTTCAAAAGTTATGGACACTTTTCTAAAACATCAGAAGCACATTTGATGTTCTGTATCTTCACTAATACTTCAGCATGCAACACTCTATAATGTCAAAGATCTGAAAAAGTTTTCTTCTTTCAACTTCAATCAATACGGAAATAATTCTTTGAAAACAGGATACAGGGTGGGTAAAAACATTGGGGTCAAGTTCTTGAGAAATTCCAATGGAACACCTGTATATTGTAATCAATCTCGATAACATACATCAACAAATGTTCTTTCAGTTTCATGAAGTATTCCCTATACCTAAAACCAGTATTTACTAAGATATTGGGTGTTTGTTAAGAAAAAAAGGTACATTTATATGCAAGAAAGAATTAGTGTATTATTTTTGAAACACCTGTATACAGTTTACTGTCTAGACTCACCTCGGTTTGATTATTAATCGTCTGTTGGAGTATATGAATAATTATATTACGATTTACGGTCACTACTTCTCAAAACCTGGTACTTATTCCGACCCCATTTTATTACTTCAGAAAACTTGCAAATGTCATATTCTTCAAATAAAAATAATAACTAGAAAAGAAAATTTTAATGGAAAAATTGAAGAAGTATAAATTAAAGGCTATTTGGTTTAGTGATATTGAAATAAAACTTCAAGCTGAACTTAGAATGCATCAAATCACGGAAAATTGTGATGACATAACAACTACACAAAAACAGTGAAAACTAGTTAACTAAGTGTTCGAAATGACCGCTATTTTGTCCGGCACATAAGTTTATGCGAGTTTCAACAGAATAATTAGCGTCTCGTAATACACTTAAATTAATATTATCAAATACACTATGGATTCTTGCCTTCATATCTTTTGTCGACGGTTGTGTCTAATAAACTAATTTTTTTACATAACCTTATAAAAAAAAGTCCATTTTTGTTAGATCAGGTGACCTAGGTTCTGGAAAATATTGGTTAAGAAAAGCATGAATGTTAGCTGTATGATAAACTGGGGCACCGTCATGCATAAACCACATATGATCACTTGTGCTAACAGGCAGTTGGTATAATAGTGGTCCAAGGTCTTCTCTTAGAAACTGAAGATATCACTGTGCAGTCAGCCGTTCTTCAAAGAAATGCAGATCGATGACAAAATTTCCAATAATTCCCCCCAATGTTAAGAGACCACCTATTTTTACTAGTCGTGTGAGAAAAGTGGGGGTTTTCGGTAGAGTAGTAGTGAAAATTATGTTTGTTGACATGTCCGTTCTTATGAAATGTTGCTTCATCAGTGGACAACACAAAGTTGAAGAATCTTGTATCGCTTTGGATTTGTTGTTGTACCCAGTGACAAAATGTAACCAACTTTGACGATCATTATTGTACAGTTCTTGGACGAGTTGAATATGGTATGGGTGAAATTTGTTTTTACGTAAAATTTGTAAAACAGATTTCAATTTCCCTTGGGCTAATATGAGGGCCTTCTATTACTTTCAAATTTACCATCAAGTCTTTCTATTCATCCAAAACAGGCTTGGGTCTCTCAGTCTTCTTGTATCCTGTGTTCCCCGTTTCGTCAAAAGGTCGCGTCATCTTTCAAAAGTGCGTCTGTGTGGTTGTCTTCTATTGGGATATTTCTCATGATAGATTGTTGTTGCAAATAAACAGTTTTTGTTACTTGGTCCTAACACAAATCATATAAATCATTTTTGTCAAGAGAAATTCATTTTAGCGTCTTGTTATAATTCAAATATGAGAAAATAACTACTTGCTAGTAAGTTCATGTTTGGCAAGTAAGTCAATACATATCAATCTATTTTTCATAGTTTCAAGATAATACATTAACTTGTTCCTGTGTATAAATGTACCTTTTTTCTTAAAAAAAAAACCACCCAATATCTCAGTTTTATTTATAGGGAATACTTCATAAAACTGAAAGAACATTTGTTGATGTATCGAAATTGATTATAATATACAGACTGTTCCATTTAAATTTCTTGAGAAGACTTGACTCCAGCATTTTTACTTGCCCTGTATACTGTTTTCAAGGAATTCTTTCTGTATTGATTGAAGTTGAAAGAAGAAAACTTTTTCAGATCTTTGACATTATAGAGTGGTCCGTGCTAACATATTAATGAAGATACAGACCATCAAATGTGCCTCTGATGTTTTAGAAAAGGGGCCATAACTTCTGAACGACACTGTATAGACCCCAACTATACACTGAATGATTTGGCAAAACAAGAGGACTTAAACAATGAAACAATATACAGTGTGTACCATTTAAAAAAAGTGAATGTATATAACTTATGCAACACCCTGTATATGCAAAAATCATTTTAGTTTGTAGTTAACGTTAGTACCTGCACTTTTTGTTTGAATTTTTCTTATTATTGACTAATAAAAGATATGTTGAACTTGAACACACTGTCGGTCCATCCTGTATATATGCACTCATTTGCAATAGGCATATTAATGTACAATACAAATGTATTACATATACTCATGCACAGCAAAATGCACCTTAAAGACCTGGACAGAAAGAATGACAATCCAGCAATGGCAAAATCTGCCAGGATTAGCTCACTCTAAAGCCTTCATAAATGGCCTGTCTGAGTCAAGGGCTAAAAAACTTCTAGAGTTAAACAGACACCAACTGAGTACTCTAGTCGGACTGTATACAGGACACTGTCGCTTGTGTCACCACATGCACCGAATTGGAGTCAGTCAGGAAACTGAGTGCCGGCTGTGTATGGAGAGTGACGAAACAGCAGAGCACGTACTGTGTTCCTGTCCGGCGGTCTTTGGCAAGACAAAGCTTGCTCCGGAAGATCTGGATCAACTTTTGTCCACAAAGATTATCGATCTCTGCAGGAGGCTGGCTGACTATTAGGCGGGAGCCACAATAGACCTTACGGTCGCAGTGGATGAACCGGTATGGCACACTCACAATCAAACCTAACCTAACCTAACCTACATATACTTAACAGTTATCTACTATGATCCTTTGTGCAAAAGGGAGTCGATGGAATGGAGGTATAAACGAGAAGCACCACCAAGAAATTTCAAAGGTGTGTCAGTTGACAAAGAAAAGTGATTCCTACATTTTTTGGGATTGTGACGAGGGTATTCTTCTCAGACTTTAAAGAACGCAACAGACCTGTATTAATTACGACAAAATATTCGGGAGAAGAGACGTGAGAAACTGACCAGAGGCATGTGTTTCCTCCATGACAATGCACCTGAGCACATTGCTAGAATCGCACAAGCCGCAACTCGTGACTGTGGTTTCGAACAAATTGATCATTCTCTGTATAGTCCAGATGTGGCCCGCAGTGACTACTACCTATTTGGAAATTTGATAAAGGACCTTCGCGGGCGCCATTTCAGTGAAGACGAAGAGGTGAAAGCTGCAGCTTGGCCACATTTTTAAGACAAACCTAAAGAGTATATTTTGAACGGTATCGAATTGTTGCTGAAACGTTGTAATAAGTGCGTTGATGTTTTTTTTTCTCCCTTAGGGCTCGTCCGCGTTTTTGCCGCCCCGATAGCACCGCAGCCTTTGTGTTATTGTGCATGCCCTTTGTCTTTTCTACTCCACCCATTCCTAAATCACTGTGCTAAGTGTGAACTAGTCTGCACAGCAATTGGTAGGGTGAAGTTTTATATTGCTCTGTCTCCGGTCTAGGCTGTCTGTAGATCAGTTGTCTTTTGCGGTCCCGAGCTCTACACTCGCACAAGGTGTGCTGAGCTGATTCCTCCCCCTTACCGCAGAGTCTGCATGCCAGATCCCTCTCGAACTGTCCCATTTTTTGCAGGTGTTTCTTGACAGCCATGTGTCCTGTCAAGAGCCCTGTTATGTTCCTGAGCTGTCCTCTGCTAAGATTTAGCAGCTACACAGCTCTCTTTGAACTGGGTTCCTCAATTACTGACTTCCCATGTTTGAGCTCTGGACAGTCTGCCTGGTACACCTTATGTTCGTTTCTGACCCAGGACTTAATGGATCCCCTGGCAGTGCTCTTCGTCATGCCCAGGACCCGTCCCATAAATAGTTCTGCTGATCGTCTCTTCGCAAGACTGTCAGCTTCTTCATTGCCTTTGGCCCCCGAGTGACCCGGCACTGCGTTGATGTTAGGGGGGACTACATTAGAAGAA
This sequence comes from Tillus elongatus, assembly GCA_964006375.1. Taxonomy (NCBI): domain Eukaryota; kingdom Metazoa; phylum Arthropoda; class Insecta; order Coleoptera; family Cleridae; genus Tillus; species Tillus elongatus. The sequence continues at coordinate 291,850,401 of OZ023262.1, read as the reverse complement.
AATATAATTTCATTGTAAGTCTACGCCTTTCTTTCAGAGTCAGACCGGGAAATTTTAGCGGTTATCTTGTATAAAGTTTTTATAGTAATTTTGTTAAAAGTTTTTAGGGTTACATGTTATAGTGACATTAATAGCATGCAAATGTGAGAGATAAAGTAATCAACTCCAGGTTCTAAAATTAAAATGAAGGAATAATAACATATGCTTTAGCAAATAACACTCTTTTATTTACCTGCTCTTAAGAATTGATTTAAAAAATTTTTGACACGAAACATGCAGAAAACTCATACAAAAATAAGCTAGGCAAAAAACCTAGCAGCAAATTTTGTTTTTCTGAATAACAGTGGAACTGCTTGGATTATTTTGTTTAAAAACATATTTTTTATCGGCTTAAAATTCTGTGTTACTTTGTAAAGTTAATCAACATGGTAATTACTGAAATAACAACATTGGATGAATTACATGTGACACCCTGTATATGTAGATTCTGGATGAAATATTTAATGTTTTGCCGTGAGACTAACAATAATCTTTGTGTTTTGTCGCCCAATAACTAACATTGTGTGAGATTGTGATTGTGGTGTTGATTTTGCAGGGGCTTGCCTCACCGCAAGCTGTTAGAAGGCAATTCGGGAGGTAAGCTAGCTCCGTTGGCCATCAGTCCTGATGAGACGCCTTCCACTGTCTCATCTGATTGCTCACAAACCCTCGCAATAAGGCGTCCCAGCGTCACAACGTTAGTGTTTTCTATGTGTTTTGTTACGTCTCGCATGGCATGTCACAGTTTGTTTCTTTTCTGCATGTAATGAGTCAAGATTCTTTCATACATGTTCAACAAGATAATTACCAACATATTTTTATACATTTCACAGCATTTATACTATTTAAGTACACTTGGAGAATCCATGATTTCACTAACCAAGTTAGTGTCATGAGATGATGAAAAAATGCTAAACAGTTGACGACTACACAATTATGTGTAGGTACTGGGACTTAGACGCTTGAGGGTGATTCAAGCTATATATATATATATATATATATATATATATATATATATATATATATATATATATATATATATATATATATATATTACTTAAAGGAAAATGTACTAACCTCTTAAAAATTCAGACTGGCCAGTTTTGTGCGTACGTATGATGTGAGTCATTCGACATGTAACTTAGAGTGGTGGTTTCATTCACATGGACATCAAATTCTAAAGTGTCTTTATTTTCATAACTAGTACATCTAGAAAGGGTAATTTATTATCAATTTCTAATTCATGGGCAACTTTTAAAAAAACAAATTTATTGTTCAATTTGGCAATAAAATCGTCTATTTTGCAAATGTTTATGTTAAACACTGTGAAAATATCATCCACATAACGAAGCATACTCTAGGAAAATACTCACTTTCACTTTTAAGACCTGTTTCAAATTTACTCATGAAAAGATCCACATTAAATCGAGATAGGGGATTGCCCATTGCCGTGCCTTGAGTTTGTTCAAAAAACTCATAGTTGAATTGAAAAATATTTTGTTTAATACAAAGATTTGTTAAAGTTGAATATTCTTTGCAGGCCTCTTTATTTATGTTATTTATTTTCAACAACTGTTCTAAATACATTTGTTTTGTGGGGACACCAGGAAACAAAGAGGTTACATCAAACGAAGTCAAAACCTCGTCTTCAACCAATATAACGTCTTTTATAGTATTAATAAAGTCAAGTAAATTTGATCTAGACATATCCAAAGCATTCGACCAGGTCTGGCACGCAGCGCTACTTAATAAACTACCGGCCTATGGCCTACCACCAAAACTCTGTACGTGGACTGCAAATTTCCTCTCCAACCGGAGCATTTCTGTTGTCATGGATGGCCATTCCTCTAAAATGTATCCAATTAATGCAGGAGTTCCTCAAGGTTCAGCTTTAGCCCCTATTTTGTTTCTTCTCCACATCAATGACCTCCTCTCTAGCACATCCAACCCAGTTCACAGTTACGCGGACGACAGCACCCTCCACTCCAATATACAATACACTAAGCCTGTCTCTTTAGCCCAACTAGATGAGGATCGCAGACTCATGGAGGGTTCTATCTCCGCGGATATCCAAAAAAATATTAGACTGGGGAAGTAGAAATCTTGTACAATTCCGCCCCACCAAATCACAGTCTTGCCTTCTTTCTCATAAGAGATACACCAGCCCTAGACCCATCACAATAAACAACCAAGTTATTCAAAGTAAAGAGTCCTTTTCACTTGTTGGCATCTCTGTGGATCGAAATCTCAATTGGCACCAACATGTCACATCAATTGCAGAAGCGGCTGCTAAAAAATTAGGTTTTCTCTTTCGGGCTCGCAAATATTTTTCACCAGCTAATCTCTATACTTTATATACTTCACAAATAAGACCAAACCTCGAATACTGCTCCCACATCTGGGGTGCTGCTGCCGCTTCTACACTCGCTATACTGGACTCCATTCAAAAGAGAGCTATACGTCTCATCGGTGACCCTACCCTTACCCAAAGGCTGCCATCCCTTGCCCACCGACGTGCCGTTGGTGACCTCTCTCTCTTTTATAGATATGTGCATGGGCACTGCTCAGAGAGGATTTCTTCCATAGTTCCTCCACCTGCTGCCTCCAACAGATCTACCAGGGGAACAGAGCGAATGCACCGTTTTACTGTCCAGGTCACCAGACATAGAACATCTTGTTATGCCCGCTCTTTTGTCCCGAGGACTTCCAAGTTGTGGAATTCCTTGCCGGCACATGTTTTTCCTTCTCCCCCGAACCTCCAAACCTTCAAGTCCAGAATTAACAAGTTGCCTCTTTCCTCCTTGTCGACACCCACGGTACGATAGTATTTAGGTTGTAAGTCCCCGTGGTGTGTTGTTGAAAGTAAAAAAAAAAAAGATACAGAAAAATCTTTGTGTTTGATGGGCAAGCTTTTAAACTCACTTGTCAACCACTTCACTAAATTGTGTTTCTGAGAATCTATAGCCAAAACAATAGGTCTTATCGATTTTTCTGTTTTTTGAATTTTGGGAAGGCAATACTTTTTGAGGACTTCTGGATTTGGAACTTGTAAACTTCTTCCTAAGTCTTTTGTTATAAGATTGTGACAACTGTTTAAACTATTTTTAACATAAGAAATTATTTTTGGTGGGGGGGGGGGGGGGGGGTATTTAGTTTCTTATACAGTCCTTTTTCTATTGCGTTATTAACTTCATCTTTATAAACGCTTTTGTCCAAAATCACAACCTTATTACCTTTATTTGCTTTAACATAAAAACAATATTTCTCTCGGAGTCATTTAACTATTTTCATTTGATTAAAACTTTTGTTTTTGATGGACTTATTTTCTTTGAAGTTTTTAGTAATTTGTAGCTTTACATACTTCTCTAATAAAGTTTTTTGAAGCTTCGGATAACTTTTTAATTCCTGTTTCAATACTAGCAATGACTTCTACTAGATCGTCTTTTGTGATTGTAAACCAAATTTCAGCCTCTTGTGTAAAAGCTGATCTAATTATTATTAAACGATTGTGAAGAAATATTTTCTATTAGGTCAATTTTCCGAGGAGCTGGTTTTTCGCTTTCACTTTGACATTTTACTAGTTTTTTTAATTTTTATTGATTATATTAATTTTATTAATGAACTTCGTGTTAATGACTACAAACATCTTCCCCTGAAAATTCCACTATTCTTCATATTCTAAGTTATCTAATTTAAAGTTTAACTTTTTAAACAGTCTATATGGCTGTATTTCTAACATACTAGGTTTTGCGTACAGGTATTGCATTTCTAAATTCAGACTCTTTTTTAGCAAACCTTTTGACCTATTTTTGTGTCGCTAGAAATTTTAATACCGAAATTAATGAAATTAGGAAAAAACTGATTTTCGTTTGCAAGGTTTTAGTAAAGCGATATCTGTACCTAATAATCTAATTGAACAACTTAACTTTCACTAAGATTCAGCTTCATTGACCTAGAAGCCCTAATTCACTAAGTGAAGATTGGAACCTGTGATTAACCCTGATAGGTACACTTGGAGAACCCAAATCACCACAACACATTTTAAAGAAACCTCACGATCTTTTCACTAACCAAGTTAACGTTATCAGAGGACGAAAAATTCAGTAGGTCTGATGACTACAACTGTGTTTATATTCTGTGTAGGTACTGTGCCTTAGATGCTAGCTGGTGGTTCGAACAAACTTTCACTGCCTGTTCACATTCCTTGTTGGCATCTTTTGTAAAGTGGTTGGGTAAAGGAGCTGAATTCAAGAAACTTGAAATATTACCATATATACAGGGTGTCCCTCTAACAATGGGCCAAACCCATATATTCGGATAGAGCATCAAAAATTAAATAGACTTTCATTAATACGTTTTGTCCGATTGTTGCTTGTTTTCGATATACAGTGTGTTATATTTGACTTTGAAAAAAATTAAATCGCTCGTTTTTCTGCTAATTACTGGAATATTGATTTGGAACTTTGTAATAGGGGGTTATCGAGGATGTCGCTTCCAACCGTGATACCTATTTTGAGCTACATCATAGTTGGCGCCACCTACACTAAACCCGAATGTTTTACAGGGGCATAACTTTTTCGGTGATCAACTTTCTGCAAATCTGTTCAGAAAAACTGAAAACTACTAATTTTTTGTTCGAAAAATACTTAGTTGAAACTCATAAAGTGAGTGGTTACCGAGATATTGCGGTTTTAATAATGGTGTGCATTGAAAATCTCTCAATTTTGAAATTTTATTAACATTATTATCACTAAATTATAAGAAAAAATTGACAATTATCGAACAATTCACTTAATAAGATTCTCAAAATGGCCTCCGCCTACTTCAATACATTTTTCTAGTCTCAACCCAAAATTTTGCCTCACCTTAAAAAAAGTTTGATAATCGTTTTTCAATATATCACTGGATTCGATTATTCTAGCCCAAAGTTCATCTCTGGAGTTACAAATATTCTTGTATACTAATTCTTTCAAGTGACCCCAGAGGAAGAAATCTAGAGGATTGAGGTCGGGGCTACGTGCAGGCCAAGGAAAATCTCCACCTCGACCTATCCATCGGCGCGGATAATTTTGGTTCAGAAATTCTCTGACAGGAAGTCCATAATGGGCAGGTGCCCCGTCGTGAATAAACCATAATCTCCTGCGCACGTCTAGAGGGACATCTTCCAAGAGAATAGGAAGTTGATCTCTCAAGAAAATTGAATAATTCTCCACATTGAGCCTTGCAGGAAGTTCTATTGGTCCCAACAACACGTCGCCTAGTATGCCACACCAGACATTAATGGAGAACTCATGTTGAAAATGGTGTTCTCACGTCAAATGAGGATTGCTGCTGTCATATGTGTGAGCATTTTTGAAATTGAAAACTCCTCTTCTTGTGAATGTCGCTTCGTCAGTGAATAGAATGTTGTTGAAGAAAAACGGATCGTCATTCTGATACCGACGAATGCGTTCACAAAAATAGAGGTAAAAGATTCTGCACTGGTGTGAAGTGGTAAGGATGTAACTTTTCTTTTCTGAGAAGTCTACCAATACTTGATTTATTTATTCCAGTTGCTGCAGAGAGGCGTCTTACGCTTGTTTCCGGATCTTCTGCAAGGCGTACTAATATCTCTTCCTCTTGATGTACAGGACGTCTTGGTCCACCAACTTCCGACTTCGAATTGAAAGAACCAGTTTCACCTACGAATACATTAGGACGAGATGATACGCATCCGTGTAACAAAATGTGTATTTCACGATTTTTCCAGTCCTCAGGTGTGAATTTTGTCAAAACTTTCGTTTCAGAAATAATCAATGGCAATGAGTGCATATTACTCTTTTACATACCTAATTTATCGTATAATCTTCTAAAGGTCTTGTGATCTGGTTGTCTACGACTAGGATATAATTCCAAGTATCTGGCGGCGGCTTGGTGGCTACGGAAGTTTGATTGCGCATAAACGCAGATCATATCTCTCTTTTCAATATTGCTAAACTCATTATGGCGAGGCATTTCAGAAATAATAACTACCTACTGCTCTTAATTGAAAAACCATGTGCTTGTCAAAATTGACAGATTATGTTTATTGTGTTACGCAAATGACATCCCTATGAAAACGAAAAACAAAAGATATTTCATCTACTTCATTGACAGTTCTTGACCCGGCCAATCAACTGCTATAGTTATTAGCGCCGTGATATGTCCACAGGAATACATCTTTTATTTGCCAAAAACATACTTATTCTATGAAATCGAATTAAATCCAGAGAAACTTCCCAATTTTTAGGAATTGATTTAAAATTAGAAAATTATGATTAAAATACACCGACCTCAATCCTCTAGAATTTTCCATTGGGGTTACTTGAAACAACTGGTACATACACAATAATGTTTGTAACTCCAGAGATGAACTTTGGGCCAGAATAAAATTTCAGATTTGAGAGATTATCAATGCACACCATTATTAAAACCGCAATATCTCGGTAACCACTCACTTTATGAGTTTCAACTAAGTATACCTTTTTCGTACAAAAAATTAGTAGTTTTCAGTTTTTCTGAACAGATTTGCAGAAAGTTGATCATCAAAAAAGTTATGCCCCTGTAAAACATTCGGGTTTAGTGTAGGTGGCGCCAACTATGATGTAGCTCAAAATAGGTATCACAGTTGGAAGCGGCATCCTCGATAACCCCCTATTACAAAGTTCCAAATCAATATTCCAGTAATTAGCAGAAAAACGAGCGATTTAATTTTTTTCAAAGTCAATTTTAACACACTGTATATCGAAAACAAGCAACAATCGGACAAAACGTATTGATGAAAGTCTATTTAATTTTTGATGCTCTATCCGAATATATGGGTTTGGCCCATTGTTAGAGGAAACCCTGTGTATATATATATATATATATATATATATATATATATATATATATATATATATATATATATATATATATATATATATATATATATATATATATATACTTTCAGAAGTGTTCAGCTGCCCTGATTGTGTACCATTTTTGATTAATTATTGATCTATTGAAATTAGATTTAAAGAACCTTCATTGATCAATAATCTCTATACATGTGGAGGTGCTGAATTCATACAACTTTTATTATTGCTATATTATTAGTCCTCTGATGACGCTAACTTGGTTAGTGAAACGATCGTCAGGTCTTTTTTAAATGTGTTGTGGTGATTTGGGTTCTCCAAGTGTACTTATTTCTGGCATTTATTATGTTTCGTATGTGCAGTTCATGAATCTCTCATAAGACAATGAACCAACTAAAGATAAGTACACTTGGAGAACCCAAATCACCACAACACATATTTTTTAAAGACCTTACGATCGTTTCACTAACCATGTTATTGGTTATCATAGCTCTGTTATGTTCAGAGATACAAAAATTTTCCAAGAAAAACTGGTACGAACTTATCCAAGCCACTTACAAAATGAAGGTACTTATCAAATTTCATTAAAATTAGAATTTTTCATCCTCTGATGATGCTAACATGGTTAGTGAAACGATCATAAGGTCTTTAAAAAATATTTGTTGTGGTGATTTTGGTTTTCCAAGTGTACTCCAGTGTTCATCACACGTTCCAGTTTTCACATAGTAATCCAACTGAAAATGTTTTGATTTCTGTTGAAATGTGTCATCAATTTGCAATAAAATTGTGTAATTTCTGTGCATGGTATGGAGCATGGAGAATCTGATGCACCCATTTCTTTTAATATTGCTTTAATTGTATTTATGACATTGGTGTAATGTGAGTTTTGTTAAATTCATCGTAGCAAATGATTAGACTCAAAACAGCTTTTTGTTCCTTGTTATTCTGAGTATTAAAATACATATATGGTTTTTTGTTTGTTTTGTGTTTTGACTTGTTCTACACCTCTTGAGGTTATATCGAATAAAGCATCTTTATTATTATTTCTTGCCATTATAACATAACTATATACTTTTCCCACATGTTTAATATTTTAATAACCCTTAGAAACGTGATAATAGTATTGTAGAGGCTGGTCAAAAGCAGGTCTTCACTAGCAGACATCATGTCCAAATATAATTTTCTTTATAAATTATGATTAATCTATAGCCGAAGAAAGTTAAAGAAGTACAGTCATGTGTGTACAGGTGTCCCATTTTGGTTGCAATTGCTGAGTATTTTGGTTATTAGTAAAGGTAGAACCTTGCGGTTTTCGCTAATCATAGCTACTTTTTTGTGAAACGAAAGATCCCACAAACAAAATTGTCATAGCCCTCTTAGTTTCCAAGCTACTGGGTGATATTGAAAATATTGCATTTTCAGGTATCTTTGATTTTCAGTTCTCTGCCAACTTGTCAAAAAGGTAAAAACGAATGCTTCTAGAACTCCCTACGTAGAATCTAGTGGCGTAGTTGGATTTTTTTCTAAAATTACTGTTTTGAAAATATTGACCAAAGTGTGTTTTTTAATGGGACACTTGTATATTTGTCAAGAAACTAATTTGCATTTTCATAAGCTTCTCAAAAATATATAACATTATGGGACTTTTTTAATAAACAACGAAAAAAAATCTAATTTTCATAATGTGAATTCAAAAATTTGCAGTATGCTATGCATAAATGCTGCTGTTTACTTGGAAGCAAGTGACAGTTCCCAAAATTTGTTCTATGCCGTGTCACTACTTGTCTTAATTATACAAATTTTGTGTCTATTTTTCAAAGTTGGTCGGTTTTTTTGTATTTATTTATTGTGTGAAGGTATATTTGTGACTATGACAGTAAACCAAACTTTCGAACATTTTGAGAAATATTATATGTTAGCTTGTTTTATATTAAGTAATGAAATTGTTGAAGCGGCATCTGTGACGTATTTTAACAGGTAAATAGTTGGTTTTCAGTAATGTTTAAATACTATTGCTTCATTTTTAGTGAATTTTCTTAAAAAAAATTCACTAATGAGGAGATCCCGACTTTTGAATTTTGAAAAAATTTCTTCAAATGAGCGCTAATTAGGCCCCCCAGAACACATATCCGGGGTCGGTTTAAATTTTTATATGTTTATATATATATATATATATATATATATATATATATATATATATATATATATATATATATATATATATATATATATATATATGTATATATATATATATATATATATATATATATATATATATATATATATATATATGTATATATATATATATATATATATATCACACCGATAACTCAAAAAATAATGGGCCGATTTTGATTAAATTTGGTGAATCAATTCCTATTGCAAATGGCTTGGATAAGTTCGTTAGCCAGGAAAATCAGTCTAGGTTTTCCCGGAAAATTTTGTGTTTTCTTTCGAAAAAAATTTATATCTCCGGAATTAACAAAGTAAGGGCAACCAAATTTAATATGCGGATTTATTTCATTATAGGCAAGTTACCTATCAAAATTTAGCTCCGTAGGTTAAAGGATAAAAAAGTTACAGGCATTCAAAGAAAAATAAATTTGAATTTTCCTCAAAACGTCAAAATTGCGATTTTAAACGTCAAAATTGGTGAGTACATTCCTTTCGCAAGTCGCTTGGATAATTTTGTTAGCCAGGAAAATCCGCCGAAGTTTTCCCGGAAAAATTTGTGTTTTCTTTCGCAAAATATTTATATCTCCAAAATTAACAAAGTAAGGGCAACCAAATTTGGTAAGCTGGTTTACATCGTTATAGGTGTGCCACCTACCAAAATTTAGCTCTGTAGGTCAAAAGACAAAAAAGTTATGGGCATTTAAAGAAAAATAAATTGGGGGTTCCTCAAAACGTCAAAGTGACAATTGAAAACGTCAAAATTCGCAACATTTAGGCAAATAACTTGAATCTAATACGATCTATGGAAAGAAAATGTCTCAAGAAGAATGTTTTACATACACCGAACTCTTAGTTTCAACCGTCATTGTCCTTCATTTTACTAAAATATTTCCAGAAAATTCATTTCTAATAGACCCTTTCTCTGATGCTTGGCAGTAGCCTTAGCTATAGAGTTTATTGTTTAATGGTATATAATTTTTGTCGAATTTTCGTAAAAAATCAATAAAGCTCAATATATTCGTTATTATACAAGATATGAAAAAATATTGTATACATTAATTATACGGTGTTTTGAGCTACATCTTAAAAAATTATTGCGACAATCACAGGGTGGCCCATAAGTCGTTGGTGATACAAATAATTTTTTTTTGTCGAAAACGCCTTATTTTTTTGCATTTTCCATCGAAATATAATGCATGTTTGTAAGTTAAGAAATTCTGGAGGCAGCAAGTGCGTTGTGGTTGCGAATTTTGATTAAATGCTTCATATTTGAAAAGCTCAATTTGCTATTAACCTATAAGGTTGACCAAGAAACGGCTTTTTTCAGTAACACTTTTGGTTTACTTTTGGAAATTTCTGTACGTTTTCAAACAATCAAGTTATTTTGATGAAACATGGCACATTGTTTTTACTATATATGTTATACTGGTAATCAAATTTGATGCCTGCTTTTTCTATATAGGTTATACTGGTAACCAAAATTGATGTCTGCTTTCTTAAAAAGAAAACACACATATTTGCAATAAAAACATTTTAATGAAAATTCACTACCATAACGCACTTGCTGCGTCCCGAGATTTTATTATTTAGATGGCCAGAAATGAGGCAACCCAATACATCCACTTTTTACTGAACAAAAAAGAATTTACTTTGTCACAAATCATTTAACAAAACTCGTTAGAAAACATATAATAAAGAAAATCGAGAGTCACAGCTTTGGCTAATGTAGAAGCTTAACCTACAAACACAAGTAGAGCCATTAAAATGAGCATAGGGATTTCAAAAGTTAAAGTTCAAAAAAATTCTGAGAAAACGCAATTACATATAAATTAAGGAAACCTAATGGCCAAATGCTAAATAAATAAACAGTGCAAAATTTTGAATGCGAATTATGAAAATTAGAATTTTTTTCGTTGTTTATTAAAATAGATCCATGGTGCTATCTATTTTGTAGAAGTTGGTAAAAATTCCAGTTAATTTCTTGACAAATACACAGGTGTCCCATTAAAAAAACATTGGTCAATATTTCAAAAACAGTAATATTTACAAAAAAAAAAATAACTGTGCTACTAGTTTCTACGTAAAAAGGTCTAAAAGGATTCGTTTTTACATTTTTGACAAGTTGTGGGGAAACTGAAAGGTACCTAAAAATGCAATATTTTCAATATCGCCCTGTAGCTTATAAACCAAGAGGGCTATGACAATTTTGCTTGCGGCATCTTTCATTTCACAAAAAATGTAGCCAAGGTTCACGAAAAACGACATGGTTCTATCATTACTAATAACCAAGATACACAGAAATTGCAACCAAAATGGGACACCTGTACATACAAGTTATCAGAATAATATTTTAGTCTACAAACTGTAAACCACTGTTTTTATTCATTAATTGTGGCCCTTACGTGGTGAAACCGTCCCATAGTAAGTACTAAATACAAATGTAAATATTGCTTCCCTGGTTTCAGATAAGAAAACCAAGACTTGTGAAGCCAGAGAAGACTCTACTTGTGTTCATTGTTTTTCCAACAAATGCATATGCCTAAGGAGAGGGTTCTATGTTCAATTTAGAAACTTTTTTGTTTTTTCAGTATTTCTGTTAAAGACACCTTTTTTTGAGTACATTATCTTTAAATGTAAGAAAAATACCGCATGCACACAGATGCTGATTTCTTTAAATAACATGTGCCGAAGTCTGTGACTAGTGATAATAATCGAGATGTAATAATCGAGTTACTCGATCATCACAATGTCTTGGTATAATCGATAATGCTATGTTTTAATTATATATCTTCTTCTCCTTCCATTTTTCCCTACTTCCCCGTCCGATTTAAGCGATTATGGGGTCGGGCAATCTAGTGGGTTGTTGGTTACCTTCGCCAGTTCTTGAATCTCTCTTTTATGGTCATAGCTTGTCAGGCAAATTCCATGAGCTCTGTCAACATTATTGGTACCAGGTCGTCAATATCATGTATCCCTACAGAGTTGAGGTACTTCTCATCTTATTGAACTTTGCGCAAACAAAAATGCAGTGTTCTACCATGTCCTCTTCCCCGTAGTAACTTTCTAACTTTCCCATGTGTTTGGTGTGGAATCTGAAGTATCCGTGGCCTGTCGGTATTTGTGTGAGCCAGGAATTTATTTCTTTGTGGTCGCATTTCATCCAGTCTGTCATTTGGAATCAATCTTTTTGTCCATTGTCCTTTCGTGTTGTTTTGGGACCATCTTTGCTGACATTTCTCCACGGTTCGGTTTCTGTCAGCCAGCTCAACTTCTTCTAGTCTCACTTCCCTCGCCTCATGTAGGAAACATCTTTCTTCCACTAACAGGTCTATGGGTACGATGCCCGTCAACACCTGAATTGCCTACGTAGAGATTGTACAGAACCCCCACGCTACTCTCAGTAACACTCTGCACTGCATGCTTTCCATCATAATTTTATATTTTGTATCTATTGTTTGATGCCATACCGGCGCTCCGTACAGTAGAATTGAGTGCACTACTCCGCTGAGCAGTACCCGTTTTGCTAATATTGTGCCTCCCACGTTGGGCATTATGCTACTTAGTGCTGCTGTTCTTCTTTCAGCCTTTACTTTTGCCATTTGTACATGCTGGCCAAAATTGAGTGACTCGCCGATGGTTATTTCAAGATACACCAGGGTGTTTGCTGGTTTTATCATGGTGTTCTTTAAGCGGAACGAAAAATCACTCCTGATTTTTTGACCCTTTGTCTTTGCAGGGGTCAGCTGGCGTTCTTTGGCTGTCATCCATCTGTCCACTCTTCTTAACGTTTCGTTCCCTCGAAACCTAAGTGTCTTGTTCTGATGCCTCTACTAGGACTGCTAGGTCATCCGCATAACCAACCAGAGTAACTCCTCAACGATTTTTAGCTTGAGGATTCCATATTAGATTATATTCCAGAGGATAGGTCCCAGGATGGATGCTTGCGGGACTCCTGTTGTAACAGCGATTGTCTCTCCCCTCGCAATGCTGATCAGCTCCTCAACGATGTTTCTTCTTTTCAGTTCTTCTATAATTTTGCACCAGCTAGCAGTGTTGAAAGCATTTTTCACATCGAAAGTGATCAATGCACACCATTTCTCGCTTGTGTTTTTTGCAACTTCTGTGACATATCTTGCAGCATGTATTGCGGAATTTCCCTTTCGGAAACCAAAGTAGCGCTCTAAGTCCTTCTCCTACTTTCAGTTCCTTTTCTACCTGGCTTGGATCAAGTGTTCTAGTTGTTTTCCTAGCGTATCCAGCAGGCATAGAAGCCTGAAGGATGACGCTAGCTCTAAGTGCTTACCGTTTTTCCAAAGCAACACAGCCTTTGTTATTTTCCACACTAGGGAAAACTCTTATCTCCGGATTAGTTTATTCATCACTTTTAGCAGCACATGTGGAACTATTTCGGGCAACTCTTTTATGGTGTCTGCTGGTATACCGTCTGGGCCAGGAGCCTTACCGGATCTCATTTTTTAGCTGCTGCTCTCAGCTTCTCTTCTGTAAACTCCTCTATCTCTGCTATCACATTTGTTTTCCAGTAGTTTGATGGTCTGGGGAAGAGGTCTTCTATAATCAGTCTTCTGGCTGACTTCGTGAGGTTATATCGTGGGGTCCGGGGTCCGAACTGTTTCATCACAGGTTGTGGATGTATGTGATCAATCACTGATCAGACTTAATGAATGATACCATGATTCAAAATTTGCTAGACTAAACAAGAATTCTTATACACATTTTCTGAAGTATTTTAATTGTCTGGAATTCAGAGCAGTGTCCCTAGGATATTATGCCATATTTTATAATCGACTGTACGTATCCATTATGACATTATGGCTGTGTGTATGCTTATTTCATTTTTTGTTGTTCTAAGTTGGTAACAGAGTGCATTTATTTTGTGAGCCAGGAAATTTATATCTTGGCTCCATGTGTAAGTAATGGGCATTCTACAAAACCTAAAGTGTTGTAGTAAGTTGATATGTGTTATGTTATTATAATTTTATTAAACGCAGTAGTTTATTGACCATTAGGTTTTTGTGCTTTATTGTGATGTTTCTTTTGCGTGGCTTGTTCTAATTTTTAAAACTCACAATAAAATTACCATATTAAATAAAAACTATACCATTTTAATACCGTTTATATGCTTAGCGAATAATCGAAAAAATAATTTAAACCACTCTCATGCATCTTTATATTTTAAATGTCATGTTTAGTAAATCAGTTGATAAGATTATTGACCTTTCAATTGTCTAAAACAAAAAAAGAACACCTTAGCAAAAATTTATGGTAAATTAAAACCTGATGTGTTACATTTAGTATGGCACAAGTAAAAGGAACAAATTCATTATTTGTCGTTGCCCTCACTTGGTGAAACCGTTCCATACTATATATATTATATATATATATATATATATATATATATATATATATATATATATATATATATATATATATATATATATATATATATATATATATATATATATATATATATATAGACTATTTCTCTTGCTTCACAAATGTTCTTTTTGTTCTCTGTAACTAGTTTCGCTGCTTGACAGCATCATCAGGCAGGAGAAAATTGAATTGATTTATATGTATTCATAATAACTACAAATAAAAATCTGTTGCTACGCTATTATGTTTTCATCAAAAAATTAAGAAAAAAAAATGAATATGTATAATTCAATTTAATTTTCTTCTGTGTGATGATGCTGCCAAGCATCAAAACCGGTTACAGAGAAGAAAACGAACATTTGTGAAGCCAGAGAAATAGCCTCTACATCTATATTCAAAAGGAATAAACTCATTATTTTGTAGGTTGGTGACTGAAGAAAAATCCTGAAATAGGTAATTTTTTTTGTGAACATGCAGTTGATAGTTTTGCTTCTTATGTCGCAAAATATTCTGGTTCTGTCCATTCCATTCCTCCATCTCTTCACCTATAGTCTCCAGGTTGGTTTCAAGTGACATCCCAGTGTTTTTTTGTTGATGATCTTACAGATGGTGAAATCATTACAGCTGCTAAGAGAATTAAGGCTAACATGTACCTGATCAAGTTGCTGGATTCTTGGTGCGCTACTGCTTATAGTGATGGGTCGTTATTTAATTATCTGTTACTTTTTAACGGTTGCCGAGCCGCAACGGTAACCACCTGTTATCGAAATATAAAAATAACAGGTACAAAATAACGCTTTAGACTAAACTAGAATTCTGACTCGTATCTGTTTCCTTTCCACTGCAACTAGCTTTGATGAATAAACATCGGTTTTCATCGGCAACTGTTAAATTTAACAGGATGAATGGACATGAGACTGGGAATGCTAAATATGTATGGGAATGCTAAATATGTATGGTTATGCTATGCAGTATAGAGCGGACTTTACTTCATAACACTTAATACGTTATTTATACTAGTGTGCTCGCTCTCGCTCAAAGCTTTGGGAACGTAGGATACTATCGATCGACTATCCAGTTCAAAATAACAGATAAATAACTGAACCTGTTATTTTTAACGGTTATCATTAAATAACGTTAACAGGTTCAACTGTTAAAAGAAAATAACCGGTTTGCGCATCACTAACTGCTTATGTGCTTTCTTGACTCCACTTAAGACAATTTTTTAATTAATTCCTAGATCTGGCACATTACATATTGTTCGGAAGCTGTTACAGGTTTTTCCTGTCTTTCAGATGGGGGATAATAGTGATCCATCAAACTATCAACCAATAGCCATACTATGTCTCTTCTGTAAGATTTTCGAGGCCTGCCTTTTTCAGTGAATATTCTTTCACATCAAAAACCGACTCTCCATTTCTCAGCATAGTTTCATTCTAGGGAGATTGATTATGAGGAATTAAGTCGACATTACACAGTTAATTACATTCGCTCTTGACCACTCTTAATAGGTTGATTTTGTGTATACTCATCTATCTAAAGATTTCGGTTGTCTAAATTATTTTGTTCTAATTCACAGGATGAGGGCTATCGGATTCTCTGAAGGCTTGCTTTGGAATGAGGCAATTTTTTGAGGTCAGAAACTTCAAATATAACATCTATAACATAATTTCGGGAATGCCGCAGGGTTCCATACTCGGTCCACTACTGTTTAATATATTTTGTTCTAATTGACTGGATGAGGGCCATCGGATTCTCTGAGGGGTTGCTTTGGAAGGAGGCAATTTGTTGAGGTCAGGAACTTCAAATATAACATATATAACATAACTTCGGGAATGCCGCAGGGTTCCATACTCGGTCCACTACTGTTTAATATATTTATCGGTACTCTATTTTTTAAACCACACTATGAACAGATTGTTAGTTCTGCTTACAACTCTTTGGTTTCTAATAAGAAACAGCAAAAATGTCTCCCTGACTGTCACCATCTCTCTCCTCTTTTGTTGTCTGGTTAGGTCCTGACTTGAATATGGCTCGGTTGTGTGGGTCCTTCCTTATGATATACATGTGGCAAACCTTGAATCAGTACAAAGGAAATTTCTTTTAAAAAAATAGCTTTCAAAAGGATGGTCAATATCTTACTCCTCAGAAAAAAATACTTTTAGGCTTTAATCTGCAGAGCCTAGAGACAAACTGGAAGAAACAATATGATTGGGGTGAAAACACAGGATGGGGACATGGTATGGGATGAGGAAGGTGTGAGAGAATGCTGGAAAGAGTATTTTGAGAAACTATATGGAAACAATAAGAACCCTCAGAATCCTCTCGTGATGCAAGTCAGACAGAATGTGACACTGTTGAACTGCATGAGGTTAAAATAGTCATCAAGAAACTAAAAAACAGAAAAGCAGCAGGTGTTGATAAAATTCATGGAGACATTGTGACTGTGAATGCTAGAATTTGACTCTGTGGCTAAGTGAGCTGTTTAATGTGTGCATAAAAAAGGGAGTGGAACCATGCTATCATAGTGGCTCTGTATAAAGGTAACCAGTTCATTTAAGTAAAAAAAAAAACAAGGCACGACTTTTGTCTAGTCTTAATTGTGGAAGCCTACAAGGGTCTCGGATCAAAAACAGTTGCATACAGAATTTTTTTCAAACTGAATCATATAGGTAACCGCCATGCATGGCAAATTTAAACCTACACTTTTTTCTGTAGACCAGAAAGAAAAGTTATTGTTTGGACATAAGATGACTTGATCTCATATCAACACAACTCCTCCTGAACTATTTACATAATTTGAAAACTTGAACCACTAAGGTTTGAACATTAAAGTCCCTAAGTAGAACATGGCCTATCATGCATTTGTTCAGTCTCGCATAAGATATGGACTCTTCACATTTGGCTGGAGAGGGTGGCGAGGTGGACAACGTACAGATTAAAACAAACAGCCGACAGCATGCTGAAGGAAGTCAGTCTGGGAGGGTCCAGACTCCTCGATGACATTGAGGGTCATGGGATTCTGGGAATGGTCTCAGAGTTGATGCCTACAAAGATCAGTAGAGATCTGTCTTTCAAGACCATCCTCCCGGAAAGGGAGGACTGGGAACGAAATCAAACGACCCTATTGAGGGCCAATCTCTGCTGGTACACTGATGGCCCCAAAACTAATAGGAGGGTAAGAGCCGGCGCATATAGGAGCAACACTGATGCTAGACTATCAACTAGCCTCGGAAAGTACGCAACCATACACTAGGCAGAAGTGTATGCCATCGAGATGAGTGCAAGGGAAAGTATAGAAAACCTGTACACACACAAATCGATAAAGATATATTCAGATAGCCAAGCTGCAATAAAGGCTCTTGGTTCCTACCATTTCAATTCAAAAATGGTGTGGAGTTGTAAATCTGCCCTTAACGAACTGGGCAGCTGCAATGAGGTGTCGCTGGTCTGGATACTGGGTCACTCAGACCATGATGGCAATGTTGCGGCCGACACGCTTGCCAGGAGTGGAGCCCAAGGGGACTTCATCGGACCAGAACCTGTGCTGGGGATATCATCATACACAGCAAAACGCACCTTAAAGACCTGGACAGAAAGAATGACAATCTAGAAATGGCAAAATCTGCCAGGATTAGCTCACTCTAAGGCCTGCATAAATGGCCTGTCAGAGTCAAGGGCTAAAAAACTTCTAGAGCTAAACAGGCAACAACTGAGTACTCTAGTCGGCCTGTATACAGGACACTGCCGCTTGCGTCACCACATGCACCGAATTGGAGTCAGTCAGGAAACCGAGTGCCGGCTGTGTATGGAGAGTGACAGCAGAGTATGTACTATGTTCCTGTCCGACGGCGGACAGGACTAGACACCTGCTCTTTGGCAAGGCAAAGCTTGCTCCGGAAGATCTCGATCAACTTTCTCCACAAACATTATCGACCTCTGCAGGAGGCTGGCTTTGTTGGGCGAAATATAGACTATCAGGCGTGAGCTACGATAGACCGTATGGTCGCAGTGGAGGGACCGGTATGGCCCACACAATTAAACCTAACTCAACCTAACTTAACCTCGGCAGAAGCTTTAAGAATATTTAAGATGCAGAAAGGGGGTATATGAGCTGTTTCAACTTTAAGAAAAAAGATAGCTGTGTTGAAAAAATTATGGGATACTTACCCTTCCTTGGTTTTATATATACATATATATATATATATATATATATATATATATATATATATATATATATATATATATATATATATATATATATATATATATATATATATATGAGTGTGTATGCTTTGTTCATAACCATTATGGGAAATACTGTAGAAACATGAACTTACGGATGGTCACCAAACACGTGGATCGCTTAACCACTTTGTTATTCCACCCTGGACACATCTGTTTAAAGTGAAGACAAATATGCAGGGGCAGATCATAGAGATGTATAATCATCTGCCAAGTACACTGTGAAGAAACATCTTCTGAAAAAAGCCTACAATGAAGCACAAACTTTCCACTAGTGCAAATTCTAACATGATTTGTGTTGTTTGACGAACTTAGTTTTGTCGTTTTATGTAACTTGTTTGTTTTATATTTTGTTGTAGCATTTTGACTTCTTGTTCACAAAAAAAAAACAGTATTTTATAAGGAATTTTAGTTTATACATAACCAGTAATCCAGTTTTGATTTAACTTTATCGCATTTTTGAAAAGAAACGTTAACTTTATCAACTGATTTATCTGTGAATGTTGCTTAAATTTTTTTGCATATATTTCATGCTTTATCTGTTGAAAGTAGTTTTATTTTATGGTAACAATCTTTGTAGGAATCCAAGCTCAAGTAGCCTAGTATTATCAGAAACGGGATCATTGGATAGAGCAAAGGCTGCATATGAAAGGC
This sequence comes from Tillus elongatus, assembly GCA_964006375.1. Classification (NCBI taxonomy): domain Eukaryota; kingdom Metazoa; phylum Arthropoda; class Insecta; order Coleoptera; family Cleridae; genus Tillus; species Tillus elongatus. The sequence continues at coordinate 291,831,019 of OZ023262.1, read as the reverse complement.
GAAAGAAGAGCCAGGGTCAAGATGTAGAAGCATCTACAGTTCCTGGTCGAGTTGAAATCACTAGAGTTAATCCTAATAGCCTTATTGAAGAATTGTTGAAAAACACTAATTTAGAACAGGCTGATGACTCAGCCGAATGTAAGTATGATAATTCCATAATTATAATATTAGATAAATAAATTAAGTATAATGTTTTTGTTGATCATTTGTGTGGATCGAAATCTTAATTGGCACCAACATGTCACATCAATTGCAGAAGCGGCTGCTAAGAAATTAGGTTTCCTCTTCCTGGCTCGCAAATACCAGCTAATCTCTATACCTTATATACTTCACAAATAAGGCCAAACCTCGAATACTGCTCCCACATCTGGGGTGCAGCTGCCGCTTCTACACTCGCTATCCTGGACTCCATTCAAAAGAGAGCTATACTCTCACCCAAAGGCTGCCATCCCTTGCCAACCGACGTGCCGTTTGTGAGCTCTCTCTCTTTTATAGATATCAACACGGGCACTGCTCAGAGGAGCTTTCCTCCATAGTTCCCCCACCTGCTGCCCCCAACAGATCTACCAGGGGAACAGAGCGAATGCACCCTTTTACTGTCCAGGTCACCAGACATAGAACATCTTGTTATGCCCGCTCTTTTGTCCAAGTTGTGGAATTCCTTGCTGGCACATGTTTTTCCTTCTCCGAACCTCGAAACCTTCAAGTCCAGAATTAACAAGTTGCCTCTTTTTTCCTTGTCAACACCCACGGTACGATAGTAATTAGGCTGTAAGCCCTCGTGGTGTGTTGTTGAAATTAAAAAAATATATATACACTGGTCGAAAAAAACGTAACAAGTCTTTATTTAATTAAACTTAACATTTGATTCTATAAGTGTAGTGAAATACAACTGGTTAATTGTCAATTAGCAACAACAGAAATCCAGCCTCTCACCTAACACAAAAGCAATGGCACTGCCACTGAGACCTGATTGCCAACCAACCTGTTGGTGACAATTTAGTTACTAAATGTTACGCTACAATATTACAAGCTGTTGGTGACAACTATGTTACTAAAAAGTCACCATACATAACAAATAACACCACAATAGAGAAAGTTTACACTCTCTTTGACATGTACTGGTGGGGCTTATATACACATACCACAGTAACCAAATTCCGCACCCTTCTTGACATGTGTGCGGAGAATTTACACACTTTCAAACCACACATATAATAGAGGCAAAGGACAACACCCATAACTGATCAGAAACTGGCTCTTATTTATTTATTTACAACCATACTACAGAAAATCCAATTGTAGGATGGGATACAAAACAAAATAAAAACTACAATATATATATATATATATATATATATATATATATATATATATATATATATATATATATATATATATATATATATATATATATATATATATATATATATATATATATATATATATATAATTTCATCAAAACCTCTTTGTAATTTTCGAAGAAAAAAAATTTTTTCGAAAGAAAACTCAAATTTTTACGAAAAACATTGTCCGATTTTCGTGAAAATTTGAGTTTTCTTTCGAAAAAAAATTTTTTCTTCGAAAATTACAAAGAGTTTTTAATGAGATTTGGTGGATATGTGGCTTGGGAAAGACCTTACTACATTCCAAAATTCAACTTTCTAAGTTTATAGAAAATTGAGTTATTCAAATTTGAAGCATTTAATGAAAATTCACACCATAAGACACTTGCTGCGTCCCGAACTTTTTTACTCTTAGGTCGGTATCGTACCTTCGAGAACCCTGTTTCTAAAACTTTATCCTAGACAGCACTCTTTCACGGTATCCCTTATAACTGTGTATTGTGTAGGCATTATTGTATTAGTTTTGACTGACTGCCTACTCTGTTGTAGCTACTGCCCGATTGATTTTTTCCATCAATTTGGTAACTCGCTGCCCTATATTATTTAAACATTTTCGTTGCGGCAAAGTGTGCATGTTTGCTAATCGTGAAACCCACAAAAAAACATTTGTTCTAGTTTTTATGTTTAGCTTTAGATTTAGCTAATAAAATACTGTAACTAATTAGTATGTAATTTATGTAATTTAATTTAACATGGGAAGTAGTTTGTCAAACTTTATTAGTGTATTTTCACCAAGACTTCACCAAGAATGAAAAAGAATATTATACAGTGCTGGAAAATGTTAATGATAATTTAGTCAATATGTGCTCCTCTGTAAAACCCAATGTGCCTTTGCATAATAACACATATAACTATAAATATAGTGTTACAAACTCTGTTTATATGGATCCTGTAAATGAACCCGAATTGATAGAAATAGTGAGAGGACTAAAAAATACAAAAAGTACTGGCCCAGATGGTATTTCAACCAAGATTGTTAAGGACAGTTTACACTTGATTATTAAACCCCTCTTGCATATAACAAATATGATGCTCGAGACAGGGGTGTTCCCCACAGAATGTAAGTTATCAAATGCCATTCTATTGTTTAAGAGAGGATGTAAGTTAACAGTATCTAATTATCGACAGTTGTCCCTTACGTCTGTATTTGCCAAGATATTCGAGAATGTGATTGCTAGACGAATTATGAGCTTCTTAGTCGCTAACAATATTCTTTGTAATAATCAAAATGGATATATAAAAGGCCGGTCCACAAAAAGAGCTATTTTTCAAACTGTAATGGCAATACTAGGGGGACTTAATGAAAGGAAACATGTAATGGGAGTTTTTGTAGATTTGTCAAGGGCCTTCGATTCTGTCGATCACCTGATTCTGCTTGAGAAATTGCAGCTTAATGGAATAAGAGGTGTTGCTCTCAAACTGATACGGTCTTACCTGAATTCCCGTAAACAACGTTTAACCACAGTAAATAATAGAACAGGCGAAAGTATAGTATCATCTTACAGGACTACTTACAGAGGGGTTCCACAAGGTTCTGTATTGGGACCTCTTCTGTATGTTTTGTATGTCAATGAGTTCCCACAAACGCTAAAAATTGAGGATAATACAATTATTATGTTTGCAGATGATACTGCTCTGATTCAAGCATGTCAAGATGAGACACTCTCCGTTGACAAAATAGAGGCTAATGTGAGTAAAATGAAAGAATACTTCGAATTCAATAACTTGCGATTTAACATTGACAAGACACAGGTAATTAACTTTTCATTTGACTTTAATAAATCCAACAGTGCACAAAGCCTAATGCTATATGGCGAGAGAATAAAATATCAGAGTACTGTCAAATTTTTAGGTGTACATCTTGATGAACGACTGGACTGGAAAAGTCATGTAAACAGTCTTGCTGCAGGTCTCAATTCTTTTTTGTATGCTATGAGAGTGATCAATCAAAATATTGGCATACAAGGTGCTATAACAGCGTACCATGCATACGTATCCTCTAAACTGAGATATGGGATAATTTTTTGGGGCAACTCTGTGGAATCTGACAGGGTGTTTTTGATTCAGAAACGTTTTGTAAGACTGATATTTCACCTGAAACACAAAGAGTCTTGCAGAGAGACATTCAGGCGGGAAAATATACTTACTGTTCCATCACTGTATGTTTTGGAGAGTATAGTATTTGTTAAGGAAAATTATGTCTGTTTTAGTGGTTGTGAGAGCGGACACACTTACAATACAAGATGTAGAGATTTGAGGGCACCAAAGACACATTTAACAACTATGCAAAGAAATGTGTATCATCAAGCCATTAAGCTGTATAATCACCTCCCCAGCGTGGTTAGAAGCTTGCCCTCTCACAGACTTAAGGTACATCTGGGAAGGGTTCTTACTGACCAGGTTTTGTACAGAGTGGAAGACTTTTATAGTGTCAATTTTAATGATAAATGATTTATGTCCACTTGAATTGAGTTACACATTTTAATTGTACATATTTATACACCTTTTATGACAGTGTTTGTGTTTTGTTTACGTAGGTTTACTGTTCGGACTGTGTTTTGTTTGGTTTTCTGACATGTTCAATGTTTGTTGCAGTACATTGTTTTGTATATGTAACTGGATAGAGTCATTGTTGTGGTTGTTACTTCGAGATTATGTGTACCATAGTATAAGTATTTATAGTTTATACTTTGTATTTTATAGAGTATTCTGCATTTCAATTTTATTGTGTGTTGTCTTTAGTTTTCTTACATTATTGTTTGCTGACGAGATTATTGCGTTGTATACCTGTGACGTGTTCTACACCCATCTGGGTACTTAAGGAACCAATAAAGATTATTATTATTATTATTATTAGTTTTAAGAAAATGTAAGCTTATTTATGATTTTGTTTATGTAGATAAATCTGCCATAAATGACGCCCATTTACAAAATACACACGAGTCTCCTAAAATTACACTACCGATTTAACGGTAACTGATAACTTATTGTGCGCCAAAAAAAGTATTACACTGTTATTTTCAGATGATAAAATATGAGATTGACTTGGTTATATGCTTACTTGCGATTGATAATTAAATAAAATTCATTTTGAAATATTTATTGTTTTTGCAGCTTCTGGCCTCCAACTATTCATTGCAAAGGATGGTACAGCAGCATTAGGAAATCACGAAGTTAAATCACAGATGTCGACAGGTGTTCAAGTGTTTAAACAAGTTGTGATGGATGATAATAGGTAGCCCATGTAGATATGTATATAGTTTATTAACAAATTGACAGACATGTATCTATTTATTTAGAACATTGTAAGAATAATGTCGGTAATGTATTCACCAGTGTATTATTTTATACTCATTAATGTAAATTTCTCGAAAGAAAAGAAAATAATGGAAACATACATTTGTTAAACTTCCAGTGTGTTTGGTACAGAAAATTTTGATAAAAACATAGAAGCTGTATATGATTTTAACAGATGTTGCCAATTTTTGTGATAAAATATTAGTGCAAATACATAATATTAATAATTATCGTCACTAGGTTTTAGTGATGCCAATATCAACTGACAATATTATTTTTTATTGTAGATTATTCATAATTTTGAGTGTATTATGTATTTATTAGCTTTTTGACTTGTGTCATGATTTTAGTACCAATGTATATACATTTTAAATTTAATAAAAGCATAGTATGTCTCTTTTGTTTTATTTTATAACAACTTTGGTGTTTGGATGCGTTGATGCCAGCTCTGATGTTTTAGTGAATTTTCGTAAAAAAAATTAACTAATGGGGAGATCCCGACTTTTGAATTTTGAAATTTTTTTGCAAATGAGTGCGAACTAGGACCCCTAGAACCCATATCCAGTGTCAGTTTCAATTTTTATATGTTTATATATATATATATATATATATATATATATATATATATATATATATATATATATATGTATGTATGTATGTATGTATGTATGTATGTATGTATGTATGTATGTATGTATGTATGTATGTATGTATGTATGTATGTATGTATGTATGTATGTATGTATGTATGTATGTATGTATGTATGTATGTATGTATGTATGTATGTATGTATGTATGTATGTATGTATGTATGTATGTATGTATGTATGTATGTATGTATGTATGTATGTATGTATGTATGTATGTATGTATGTATGTATGTATGTATGTATGTATGTATGTATGTATGTATGTATGTATGTATGTATGTATGTATGTATGTATGTATGTATGTATGTATGTATGTATGTATGTATGTATGTATGTATGTATGTATGTATGTATGTATGTATGTATGTATGTATGTATGTATGTATGTATGTATGTATGTATGTATGTATGTATGTATGTATGTATGTATGTATGTATGTATGTATGTATGTATGTATGTATGTATGTATGTATGTATGTATGTATGTATGTATGTATGTATGTATGTATGTATGTATGTATGTATGTATGTATGTATGTATGTATGTATGTATGTATGTATGTATGTATGTATGTATGTATGTATGTATGTATGTATGTATGTATGTATGTATGTATGTATGTATGTATGTATGTATGTATGTATGTATGTATGTATGTATGTATGTATGTATGTATGTATGTATGTATGTATGTATGTATGTATGTATGTATGTATGTATGTATGTATGTATGTATGTATGTATGTATGTATGTATGTATGTATGTATGTATGTATGTATGTATGTATGTATGTATGTATGTATGTATGTATGTATGTATGTATGTATGTATGTATGTATGTATGTATGTATGTATGTATGTATGTATGTATGTATGTATGTATGTATGTATGTATGTATGTATGTATGTATGTATGTATGTATGTATGTATGTATGTATGTATGTATGTATGTATGTATGTATGTATGTATGTATGTATGTATGTATGTATGTATGTATGTATGTATGTATGTATGTATGTATGTATGTATGTATGTATGTATGTATGTATGTATGTATGTATGTATGTATGTATGTATGTATGTATGTATGTATGTATGTATGTATGTATGTATGTATGTATGTATGTATGTATGTATGTATGTATGTATGTATGTATGTATGTATGTATGTATGTATGTATGTATGTATGTATGTATGTATGTATGTATGTATGTATGTATGTATGTATGTATGTATGTATGTATGTATGTATGTATGTATGTATGTATGTATGTATGTATGTATGTATGTATGTATGTATGTATGTATGTATGTATGTATGTATGTATGTATGTATGTATGTATGTATGTATGTATGTATGTATGTATGTATGTATGTATGTATGTATGTATGTATGTATGTATCACACCGATAACTCAAAAAATAATGGGCCGATTTTGATAAAATTTGGCATGTACCTTCCTTTTGTAAGTGGCTTGGATAAGTTGTTAGGAAAATCGAGTTTTTCTTCGAAAAAAATTTTTATCTCAAAAATTTAGATTTCTATGTTACAAGAAAAAAAAGTTATAATAAAATATTTGGTGCCAGATCATTTCTATGAAAATTCACAACCATAACGCACTTGCTGCGTCTTTGAGTTTTTAATATTTAAAGTTTCATCTGTTCTTAAAAAGAAATTAACCGATATATGCCCAAACCTTTACTAGATGTGTTATATAAATATTTAATTAGATTCTTGGGTTGAGATAATGAATTATACACCCATGTTGTTTTTGTAAATGCATTTTTATTTGAACAAACATATTTTTAAAGGCGTGCTATATGTAGGACATTGGGCATATAATATATCATTTATATAGTGAATATGTTCACTGTTATTTGGTATGAATTATTATAAAACATTTCACATGTACAGGTCTGTTCCTTATAATTAGTGCAGCTTCTGCTACTTTTGTTTTCGGAGATGAAAACAACTTTTGAAATGAAAGTTGTAGAACTTTTCACAAGTTGTGAGAATTTGCTTTTGCAAAACCAAATTAACATCGCAAACTCAAAAGAATAACCTAACCTTTTTTTTAAAATAGAACACCCTATATAGCATTGTTGAGGGGATGCGATCATGGCCAATTGCTGATGCAAACTGGCATACCCAGGTTGTATTCGCGTAGAAAAGTTGCATCTGTGATGTTCCTGCATAACTTGTTTCATGGTAAAGTTGATTGTCCAGACTTATTGATGCAATTAAATTTCTCAGTTCCACGGGCTGCATCTAGAGTGATGAGAGTGTTTAAGCCTCCAATACCAAGGACTAACTCGTATATGAAATCACCTGTGTACACAATGAGCTCTGACTTTAATGATATTGCAAACTTGTGCGACTTCTATTCGGATAAGGCTGCAGTTATTCGTAGGGTGGCTATATCTTACTTTGTCAGTTATTAAGGCCATTATATGTACTGTTTTGTGGAATTTATGCCTTGTGATGTTTTGCACAGTACTTTAGTTTTGTTTTAGAAGTATTTTTTGTTCATATTGTTACATATTGTTATTTTTGTTTGGTGCCCTATTAATGGGATTATCCTGTTGGGCATGTATTCAATAAATAAATAAATAAATAGTTTAGATTGGATAGCTATCCGATGAGATGACGATAGAGTGTGGTGTTCCACAGGGTTCCATTCTAGGCCCCCTACTCTTTATCATCTATATGAATGATCTGCCGCCCAACATTGCATCGAATGCGATCGGTCTTTATGCCAATGATACCAGCTTTGTTAACAGAGCAACAGCAACGAATGATCTGGGTCTCCGTACTAGGACCTGCCTTGACCAAGCAGATGAGTGGTTTAGAGTAAACTCTCTAAAACTAAACTTAAATATGACACAACGACTGGTGCTGGGTGTGGGACACAGCGGCGGGGCGAGGCTAAAGCTTCTTGGTGTAATTTTGGAGGATGGCCTTGCCTGGACATGTCTCGTCCTTGCTTGGAAAGTTGTCTACAGCTAGTTCTATAATGTGGCGAATGAAAGCTGTGGTAGGCCGGGAGGCCTGCAAGATGGCATATTTTTCCAACTTTCACTCTATCGCTGGTTATGGTGTGCTTTTGTGGGGATGCAGTCCAGGCTTGCAGCAAGTGCTCCTGAAGCAAAAAAGAAGCCCTGCGTGCCTTGTGCGACGTGTCTTGGAAGACCAGCTGCCATGGGTTGTTCGAGCACGAGCGTATACTTACCGTAGTATCGGTGTTCATTTTTGCCTGCTTAAAATATGCGGATCAAAATAAAGCCCTATTTCTGGCCACTGAACAATTACATACCTACGATACCAGAAAGAAAGCTAACTTTAGTATACCATACAACAGACTGGCTAGAATGCAATTGGGTGCAAATTATCTGGGTTTGAAGCTGTATAACAGACTGCCAAGTGATTTGAGGGAAATGCCTGAATCACAATTTGCCAGAGAGGTTAAAAGACTTCTGCTGCGGAGGACATTGTATTTAGAGTGGATGAGTATTTTGGGACTGGTTGGTGAGCGGTATTAAAGCAGCTCCTTGGGGACTTTAAGTGTATATTGTGTTGTTTAGTTGTCTATATATTTGTACATAGATTGATTTGTTTGTTGTTTGTTCCTATCGTTTCTGTGGTGTTCTTCACAACTATTGTATTTTATCTATTTGACCATCTGTGTTTATGTGTATACATATTATTTACCTGGCACGCCATGTCATTTCTTGACGGCAAATAAATACTATTATTATTATTAATTAGCTACCAAAACGCACTTGCTGCGTCAACACTTTTTTGTTATTGCAAATAACTCTTATTAGGTGCCTTTTTTTTTCTTCGAATATCAGAAAAAATCTGTTAGTTTGGCGATTTAGGTTTTGTTTAAAATGGTCTTATAAATCCAAAACTAGGGTTCTTTTAACTTAATCATAAGTATACTATATCAACACGCAAAGGTGTTAAGCAAATTGCCTATTGCATAAACTTTCAACACTTGAGTGAAGAAATACCTCGACCAGTATATTATTGTACATCGGCCTAAATGAATTGGTGCATGCAGGGGTTGCATACATGTAGGAGCTGTCGGTCCAACGATACACACTCCTGTGAACCTTACACATACTATCTCAGAGGTTCAAAGTTTGATGCAACATATTCGCTTTGGGTTCGTTTATAGTTTGGTTCGAAAAAAACATGGGATACCTCTAATAGACTCCGCAGTTCTGTGTGACGAATTTATACAGCAACGACTTTATAACTGAAAAACAACGGATTATCCTACAAGAATCACCATTGTGCAATATACCCCAGTACACCTCTATCTCCATTGTTACAATGCAGCAGATATGTTTAGAATATACACATAAGATGGAAGACTGTAAAACACCCATTAAATGTATGAAATGTGTAACGGTCATGTTTTATTCACTACCGTAACTCTCTTACTGACATAATGAGAACCTCAAAGGAAGCTTAGATTAGAAAAGGAGACTTCATTACTGAACAACAATTCAAGTTTTGAAAAGATTTGTTGAAAACTTGCTATTGAAAATTATCATCGTAGCGCTCCTACTGCCTTCCTTCATTTAAATCAGGTATTAAAATATCAACAGATGGAATATTTGCCTTAAGGAAAATATCGTTATTTATTACAATTTCCTACTAAGATGTTTGTAAATTGGAGATCTAAAAGCAGGAGAATATCGTTGCAGAGATGAATATTTACTGAAATAAAAGACTTCACAATGACATGGTAACATGATCCAAAATATTAGAACCTAGAGGTGGAGATATTAACAAAGATACCGAGAGTTATAAAGTCAGAAATTTATGAGACAAGTTGACAACTGAAAGATATGCCGACAAAGCAAACGCTGCCGTTAAGCAATAAAGTATACTTGACAGATACTAGTCGAAAGGAACCGTTGAGACTGCGAGGCCTCGACGGAGTCTCTACGGAAACTGTCGCGAAACACATGCATCTCGGCATCTCTCTCATACACATGGAGGTAGATGGTAACTAAATGACAGAGAGAATATCGCCAGCAGAGACGTCGACGCAGCAAACACACCCAGCCGGTTACTTAAGCGTGTGGCAATGCCTGGGTCTCTCGGTTGGTCAACAGACACGACTGGAGCAAGAACTGCTGTACCTCTCGGGTTGAGTGTGTCACAGCGATGTTCAGGAGAGTTTTCTATCGGGCAAGAAAGTGAAACGTAGCTTCCGCGGGGCACGTACACCTAGTGTAATTATCGTGCAGGTGCTGCAAATAATTTGAGTTTGGCTTAGTGATTGTAACATCCCGTTTAAAAGAAAAAATTGATTGAACAGTGAGTCTTTAATAAACCTTTTAATGCAACGGCAAGTTGTTGACGCCAAATTCTTTGTGGTAATTGCCAGATTCAAGTTTTCAATTGCAGTCTCCGATTCAAGTTTGCTTTTATTCCGATTTTTTCGTATCCCGTTCAAATATACCTTTGATATCCGAGTTGACCGTTAAAATAAAGTTTTGCTGTTCAGATTCAGCTTTACGTCTAGTTTCAAATTATTTTCAAGTTCAAGATTCAACCCAGTGTCTACCTAGCCTCTTGAATGTACATTGCACGTACTTTCTCCTTGTATCCACCTCGACAAGCTGTCTCTGACAACTACTGGCTTCTCTCTTGGGGAAATTAAGCGCCTATGGTAACCGCTAAATGCTGATGATACCCTGTGCAGTTTCTACATTCCGTCTGCAGGAAAACTAACACCTGTGGGGCCTCAGGTGAAGGCCCAGATCAGCTGGTGAACCTTTGGAAGTGCTAGCGCACCACATGTGAGTCCTTTTCAACTTTTTGAGTTATTTTTTAAGACTTTAGACAGACATAAACTTTTCTACACACATTAAATTTCTCATTAAATTGCAATAATAGATTTCAAGTCAGTCAAAATTAAAATCTTAGTCAGGGAGATTGATCATTATATATACATGTATTTTGGAACGTGTCAAATATGTAAATTAGGAATGTAAGTATGATAATTAATTAATTAACATTTTGCTCATGAACCTTTCAAACCTCCAAATATGTTTTAGAGTACTAAAAAAATAGCTTACAACCTTTTATTTAAATTATAGTTAACCATTACTAAATTTACCATATCTGAGCTTTTCTCACAAACTTTTAAGAAAACAAAAGAGAGCAATTAACTATCAATTACCTAGCAAATCAAAATTGAGAGCATTGGTAGATTTAATAGAAAAGTCTTTAATTTTACATTTAATATTTATTTTGCTTCTTTGAAATGTAGAACATATATGTAATTTACCAGGAGTCTTAATTTAAATAACTCCAAATTATTAATTTATATCTATAGATTTAAATATATGTGTTTTTAATATCTGTTTTGATTAAATAATTAATTCCTCATTTAACCTTTCTCAATTTTGGTGGTGCTATAACTGGACATTCTTTATATCTATTATCTAGATCTCTTCAAACTGACTAACGTAGTGCCTGTGTTTTGACTCAAAGGTCTCGTAAATCCAGGACTTTGAGCAAGACAAGACTAAATCTGAGTAAGTATATGTCAGTGTTTGAAAGGTGATTATGGCTTCACTATTGACTGGATTTAGATCCAATTGAAATCTGTGACGAAATATCAATCGCGGACAAATATCATAAAATATATACGGGTTTTTAGGCTTAAATTGGCACAAATACTAAGGAGGACATGCAATCAGCAAATGCCAAAGCAGCCTCTCACCTAAGTGTTCAGCTTGTGGGTCAGAAGAACATCAGGCTCAGTGCTTCCAGTGCCATAAGTGGCCAACAAGACCAGTTGAATGCATCTGCAATATATCAACAAAATCTCTCAACAGAAAGTCGAAATAAACATCCAGGGAGTACAAGAAGTCAAGGATTCATTCTTATTTAACTATCCATATAATGTTTATTGTAAATACATATATCGAAGATCTGAAAAATTATTGCACAACGAAACTCATTCAAGAGTACAACATTGAAACGGGTGTGAGCTTTGTGGGGAAAAAGTTAGGTTTGTATACTGACTTTCCAAAAAAGTCCGAACACCCAGTGAGAGTCTAATAATTGCAATGAAATTTTCTGTACTACTCTGTTTTGTCTCTGATAAGAAATGATAACAATATGGACCAAAAATTTTAACAGGTGTACACTTTTTAATGTTGTTTTATAAAAAAACTAAGTTTCTGTCGGTTTCAAGCAATATTTCGTAGCGATTGTGCTCAGTTTATTGTCATTAAGACATTATACGTCGTTTGCGGAAAAATTACAATCATTTAAGTGAATTTGAAAGGGACACGCTGGTATGCAGAGTTTTCACAACACAGAGTCTATATTGAAACGATATATCACAGAACACGCGCGTTTGGGCTTCGTTCGTATAGAACAGTTTTATGTCTCCCACTGACACCTAGACATCGTGCTGCTTGGCTTAAGTGGTGCAACGGCAGATCAAATTGAGAATGGCATCGTGTTGTATTCTCTCACGAGTCCCGATTCTATCTTCGGGTCAAAGATGAATGCAGAAGAGTAAGACAATTACGGCCAGGGGAGCCATTAAGTCCTGTGTCAGAAACAAACACAACGTCTACTGGCCAAACTGTCCAGGGCTCAGAAGTAATTGACGAACCCAGTTCAAAGAGACCTGTGGAGCTGCTAAATCTTAGCAGTGGACAGCTCAGAAACATAACAGGTCTCTTGACAGGACACATGACCGTAAAGAAACACCTGCATAAAATGGGGCAGTTCGAGGGGGACCTCGCATGCAGACTCTGTGGCGAGGGGGAGGAATCAGCCCAGCACATCTTGTGCGAGTGTACAGCTCTGGACCGCAAAAGACAACTGATCTACGGTCAGTCTAGACCGGAGACAGAGCAATATAAAACTTCACCCTACCAATTGCTGTGCAGACTAGTTCAAGGCACAGTGATTTTGGAATGGGTGGAGTAAAAAGACTAAGAGCATGCACAATAAGCCAAAGGCGGCAGTGCTTTCGGGGCGGCGAAGTCGCGGACGAGTCCTGAGGGAAAAAAAGACAATTACGTGGAGAACCCAGAAATTTAGAATTTACTGTGGAACAGCATATGACCCTTAGACAGGGGGTGCGATAACTTACGGTAGTAGGTCATCTAGTTTTTATTAACAGAAATTTGAATGCAGATGATTACATGGGAAGCATACTGCAGCCTGTTGCATTGCCATACCTACGAGGGTTATCAACCCCTTTAAAAAAAAAGACAACGCATGTGTTCATACCACAAGGGTCACTACAAGAATCTTACAAGAAAATAACCTGACGCTGCTTCCATGGTGTTCTAGCTCACCAGACTTATCATCAACTGAACATTATGTGCGAGATATGATTGGCAATCGATTGGGTAATTTACTTGAACCACCAAATAACCTAGTTGACCTTCGTCACCAAATTCAAGAAGACTATGATGACACTACTCAGGATAGCATAAATAATTTAATTCCAAGCATGCCTCAAGTTATCGAATGCATAAGAAACCGTGGTGGACCCTCTCATTATAAAATATCTTTGTTTGTTATTTTTTAATATTCGAGTTTGAAAATGTAATCCTTTTACTAATGGGGAGATCATGACTTTTGAATTTTGAAAAAATTTTTGCAAATGAGCGCGAACTAGGACCCTAGAACCCATATCCGGGGTCAGTGTATATATATATATATATATATATATATATATATATATATATATATATATATATATATATATATGTATGTATATATATATATATATATATATATATATATATATATATATATATATATATATATATATATATATATATATATATATATATATATATATATATATATATATATATATATATATATATATGTATGTATGTATCACACCGATAACTCAAAAAATAATGGGCCGATTTTGATAAAATTTGGCATATACCTTGCTTTTGTAAATGGCTTGGATAAGTTCGTTAGTCAGGAAAATCGGACAAGGTTTTCCGGGAAAATTTTGAGTTTTCATTCGAAAAAAAATTATATCTACGTAATTAACAAAGTATAAGGCCAGCAAATTTGGTACACGGGTTCATATCATCATGGGTAAGCTACCTACCAAAATTTAGCTCTGTAGGTTCAAGGACAAAAAAGTTACAGGCATTTAAAGAAAAATAAATTTGGGTTTTCCTCAAAACGTCAAAGTCGCGATTTCAAACGTCAAAATTGGTAATATTTAGGCAATGAACCTGAAATTAATATTAGCTATGGAAATAAAATGTCTCAAGAATGCTTTACAAAGCTTGACCTCTTAGTTTCAATCGTCATTGTCCTTCATTTTACTAAAATATTCCCAGAATATTAATTTAAAATACACCCTTTCTCTGATGCTTTGACAGTAGTGTTGGCTATAGAGTTTATCGTTTAATGGTATATCATTTTTGCCAAATTTTCGTAAAAATCATTAAAGCTTAATATATCCGTTATTATGCAAGTTACGAAAAAAAATGCTATACATTAATTATAGGGTGTCTTAAGCTACATCTTAAAAAATATTTCCACAATTACAGGTGGCCCATAAGTCGTTGGTGATTCAAAATTTTTTTTTAACGAACACGCCCTATGTTATTGCATTTTTGCATTTTCCATCGAAATATAATACATCTTTGTCAGAAAAGTAATTCGGGACGCAGCAAGTGCGTTATGGTAGCGAACTTTTTAATCGACCACGCCCTATGTTATTGCATTTTTGCATTTTCCATCGAAATACAATACATCTTTGAAAGAAAAGAAATTCGGGACGCAGCAAGTGCGCCATGGTAGCGAATTTTCATTAAATGCTTCAAATTTGAATAGCTCAATTTGCTATTAACTTATAAGGTTGACCAGGAAACCAGTTTTTTCGGGATCAATTTAAGTTTACTTTCGGAAATTTTTGTACATTTTCAAACAATAAAGTTATTTTGATGAAAAATGGTATATTGTTTCTACTCTATAGATTGATGCCTGCTTTCTTAAAAAACATGTTAGTTATTAAAATCATTTTAATGAAAATTCACTACCATAACACACTTGCTGCGTCCAGAAGTTTTTTAAGTTTGATTAAACACACATTATGTATACATTTTATTAAAATTGATCAACTCTTATTACTGGGTGTTCAAATTTTTTTGAAAGTCGATATATTATAAACATTTACCTCAAAACCTGTTATCACTCGGATAAACATAACTCAACAAATCTTGCACAAATAAAACAGAATGCAAAATTCCTCGTTTTGCTCGAATCATAAAAACCGATGATAAACAAGTCTACTCTGTTCACATTTACCATATATATATATATATCGATAATAAATAACATAATGAAAACAACCTACAGTCGTAAGCTCTAGAATTGTTTTGATAAACTTTTTTTTATAGAAACACAGAAACACTATAGTAGCTTAATGAAGATCCAGAACAGATCAAGATTGTAATGCTTTATTACATTCCTATGATTATAATGCAATTATACATATTATATGTGTGTGTTTTGTTTCTTTAACGTCGGCCTATTTCCGCAACTATGGCCAATCACCGACGCCAGGGAACAGTTTCACCTCACTATCCTGGAAATTTTGCCGAACCCCTGTCTTTCTGTAAGGAGGGTAGGGATCTTTAACGTGCCCAACATCGCATGGAATCGGGACCGACGGCTTTACGCCCCCTCCGAAGGGCGGAACGTGCAGACATTCAACTTGCTCAAATACAATGCCAGAACCTCGGTTGATGTTAATTTTACAGTTTGTACTGAAAAAGTGAAAGGAGTACCCTGGGATCGAACCCAGTACCCTTCGGTTCAGAGGCACACGTTCTTACCCCTGAACCACCAAGGTTCTAGATCAAGATTGTAATGCGTTATTACATTCCTATGATTATAATGCAATTATACATAATATAGAAAATACCAAGTTTTTAAATTGATTAGTGAATTCATAAGTGGCTTAGAGCTACTATACGCAATTTAACTATTGAAAGAAACAATTACATATTAAAGTCTGGATATGCAGCAAGTGCGTTATTGAAGTGAATGTTCGTAAAAATATGTTTAATAGCGCAGATGTCTTTTTAAATGGAAGCAGGCATCAAATTGGGTTACCGGTATAACTTATATAGTAGAAACAATGTAACATATCTTATCAAAATAACTTTATTGTTTGAAAATGTACACAAATCTTCCGAAAATAAAGCTAAAAGGCTTAGAAGAAAACTGTTTTCCTAGCCAACGAACCTAAGATTAATAGCATATTGACCCATTGAAATATGACGCATTTAATGAAAATTTGCTACCAAAACGCACTTACTGCGTCTCGAATTATTTTCTTACAAACACGAATTATATTTCAATAAAAAATGCAATAATATAAGGTATGTTCGAAAAAAATTGTATCACCAACGACTTATGGGCCAGCCAATATACATATACAATTTTTTCTTGTATCTTGTATAATAACGAATATATTGAGCTTTACCGTAGGACTGCGTCACCCTGTATATATGTAAACAAATAAAAACTGAACGTAACCCCGGATATGGATTCTATAGGGGGCCTAGTTTGCACTCATTTGAAGAAATCTTATCTAAATTCAAAAGTCGCGGTCTCCTCATTAACGGAATTTTTTCCACGAAAATTGTTTAAAAATTATAAATCATTAAACCATAAACTTAGCTAAAACTATTGCCAAAGCTGAAACTTAAGGGTTTGTAACACACTCTTCTTGCGATGTTTTCTCTACATAATCCGTATTCGTTTTAGGTTCTTTGCCTAGATGTTCCCAGTTTTGACGTTTCAAATCGCGACTTTGACGTTTTGAGGAAATCGCCCAATTTTTTTCTTCTTTTAAATGCCTATGATGTTCTTGGCTTTTAACTTACAGAGCCAAATTTTGGTACATAGTTTACTTTTTGTGATTCAAACACGCGTACCAAATTTAGTTGCCCTAACTTTGTTATTTCCAGCGATATAAAATTTTTCCGAAAGAACACGCAAAATATTCCGGGAAAACGAGGCCGATTTTCCTGGCTAACGAACTTATTTAAGCAACGTGTAAAAGGAAGGTACTCACCAAATTTGATCAAAATCAGCCCAATATTTTTTGAGTTATCGGTGTGATACATACATACATACATACATATATACATACATACATATATATATATATATATATATATATATATATATATATATATATATATATATATATATATATATATATATATATATATATATATATATATATATATATATATATATATATATATAGTTATGGGCATTTAAAGAAAAATAAATTGGGGTTTTCCTCAAAACGTCAAAGTGCTATTTGAAACGTCAAAATTTGAAACATTTAGGCCTAAACCTGAAACAAATACGGATTATGTAAAGAAAATGTCGTAAGAATAGTTTTCTGCAAACCCTTAAGTTTCTGTTTCAACCGCCATTGTCCTTCATTTTTACAAAAATATGGAACCTACCATTTGTGGCTGGATCGGAAGCATGCTCCACAATCGGACCGTTATTACCTCGCTGCAGGGGGAGGTGGTCAGCTTCAAGGCTGCGAGGGGGTGCCCTCAAGGGGGAGTTCTATCCCCCCTGCTGTGGTCTCTCTTTGTGGACGATTTGCTGCCTATCCTGGGACTGTGGGAGGTTGAGGTCCAGGCGTATGCTGATGATCTAGTTATAACGGTTAGGGGAAAATATGAGGAGGAACTAGCAAGTACTCTTCAAGAGGCACTAAATGTAGTGAATGATTGGTGTTGGAGGGAACAGATGTCTGTGAACCCTCGCAAAACGATCATTGTTCCATTTACCAGAAGAAGAACGCTGGATAAATTAAAACCACCTATTCTTATGGGGGAAACGATTCCATTTACGGAACAAGTAAAATATCTGGGGGTTACCCTAGATAAGAAGCTTAACTGGGACGTACAGTTAGAGAATGTAATCCGTAGGGCTAAACTGTCCCTATGGACATGCCGTAGAATCTGCGGAAATACTGGGGAACAAACCACCAACAGATGTACTGGCTCTATGTAGTGGTTATCAGACCAATGATAACATATGGAGCCATAGTTTGGTGGCCCAAGGCACTTCGTGGTATCGCGAGGGCCAAACTGGCTCATCTACAGAAGCAAGCTTGTCTGATGATAACGCGAGCGGTAAGCACCGCACCATCAGCCGCTCTGGAGGACCTCCTTAATATTCCACCTCTTCACATATGGCTGGAGAGGGTGGGGAGGTGGACAACGTACAAATTAAAACAAATGGCCGACAGCATGCTGAAGGAAATCAGTCTGGGAGGGTCCGGACTCCTTGATGACATTGAGGGTCATGAGATTCTGGGAATTGTCTCAGACTTGATGCCTACAAAGATCAGTAGAGATCTGTCTTTCAAGACTGTCCTCCCGGAAAGGGAGCTGATCTCTGCTGGTATGTTGACGGCTCCAAAACCAATATGGGAGTAGGAGCTGGCGCAGATGGGGGCAACACCAATGCTAGACTATCAACTAGCCTCGGCAAGTATGCAACCATACAACAGGCAGAAGTGTATGCCATAGAGATATGTGCAAGGGAAAGTATAGTAAACCAGTGCACACACAAATCGATAAAGATATATACAGATAGCCAACCTGCAATAAATGCTCTTGGTTCCTACCGATGCAATTCAAAACGGTATGGAGTTGTAAATCTGCCCTCAATGAACTGGGCAGCTGTAATGAGGTGTCACTGGTCTGGATACCGGGTCACTCGGACCATGAGGGCAATGTTGCGGCCGACACGCAAGGAGTGGTGCCCAGAGGGACTTTATCGGACCAGAACCAGTGCTGGGGATAACATCATGCACAGCAAAACGCACCTTAAAGACCTGGACAGAAAGAAGGACAAGCCAGCAATGGCAAAATCTGCCAGGATTAGCTCACTCTAAGGCCTTCATAAATGGCCTGTTTGAGTCAAGGGCTAAAAAACTTCTATAGTTAAACAGACAACAACTGAGTACCCAGGCGGCCTGTATACAGGACATTGCCGCTTGCATCACCACATGCACCGCATTGGAGTCGGTCAGGAGACCGAGTGCCGGCTGTGTATGGAGAGTGACGACACAGCAGAGCACGTACTGTGTTCCTGCCTGGCGACGGACAGGACTAGATACCTGCTCTTTGGTAAGACAAAGCTTGCTCTGGAAGATCTGGATCAACTTTCGCCCACAAAGATTATCGACCTCTGCAGGAGGCTGGTTTTGTTGGGCGAAATATAGACCATTAGACGTGAGCCACAATAGACCTTATGGTCGCGGTGGAGGGACCGGTATGGCCCACTCACATTCAAACCTAACCTAACCTACTAAAATATTTACAGAAAATTTATTTCAAATATCCCTTTCTCTGATGCTTTGGCTGTAGGTTGAGTTAAGTTGATTGTTTGGCTATAGGTGTAGTTAAGTTTATGGTTTAACAGTCTATAATTTTTAGCTAATTTTCGAAGAAAAAATTCGCTAATTAGGAGACCGCGACTTTTGAATTTTAAAATGATTTCTTCAAATAGGTGTAAACTGGGCCCCCTATAATCCATGTCTGGGTTTACTTTCAGTCTTTATCTGTTTACATATATACAGCGTGACACATTTCTACGCTAACGCTCAATATAATTGCTATTATACAAGATATGAGAAAAAATTGTATACGTTTATTAAAGGAGTCCTAAGCTGCATCTTATATTAAATATTTCGACAATCACAGGTTGGTCCATAAGTCGTTGGTGAGCCCTACAATTGCTTTGTTTCACACCCCTATATTGTATTTTTGCATATTTTATCGAAATATGATGCATGTTTGTAAGAAAAAATTGAGACGCAGTAAGTGCATTTTGGTAGCGAATTTTCTTTAAATCCTTCAAATTTTAGTAACTCAATTTGCTATTAACCTAAGGTTTGTTGGCTAGGAAACCAGTTTTCTCAGAAACAGTTTAAGCTTATTTTCAGAACATTTCTGTACATTTTCAAACAATAAGTAATTTTGATAAAATATGGTACATTGTTTCTACTATATAGGCTATACTGGTAACCAGATTGATGCCTGCTGCTTGCATTAGAGTGACATTTTTGCTATTAAAAACATTTTAATCAAAATTCACTTCCATAACGCACTTGCTGCATCCAGACGTTCATTATTTATTATGCAGCATGTGCTTGAAAAGTTGAAATTGCATAGATATAAACAACAGCATTATTGTAACCTTGAAAAATTAAATTTAAAAGAATAAGAATTCAAATGGACCTTGATTTTGGGTTCTAAGTGCCCTAATTCATCTTTGTTTGAAGCAATGCTTCCAAAGTCTTACCATAATGACAATTGGCTAAAAAGTACTTTCAAGGTATTTGGACATGCTTCTAAGCACTTATGTGATAAATAATAAACAGTTTGAAGTTAAAACCTTTTAATGAACTTGCATGGCTACTCATTTGAGCCACTAAATAAAATACATATATTCACACTTTTTACAAATAAAAAAAATTCACCTGTTATTTTCATATGAGTCCAAAACTCTCCTAAAGACAGCTAAAAACTTATCACCTTTATTTCGAGTAACTTTTTGGCCCTCTTCAGAACTATCATATACTTTCTCTACAACTGGATCTAATTTCAGCTCATCGTCTGGAATTCTTTCAAATAATGGGTGGTCATTAAAATGCTGAACCATCCAGTCATGTAAATCCTTAACATCTGTGATTGTGTAAACAATACCACCTTCAGATAATACATATGCATATTCTGCCAGGAGACACTGATTGATGATCCTCCACTTGTGCTTGGCTTTTTTGAAATGTGGATCAGGATATAAGAAAAACATTTTCTTTAGCTGTCCTTTCTTAAAATAGTTTGGTAAATATTTCATGGCATTCGTTCTTAAGCAAGCAATGTTCTGATACTGTCCTGGATTTTGAGACCTTAAAGCAGCTACTCGATCCATGACATAGTCCGAAACTTTAACTCTTATTTCCATACCGATCATCAATATATTGGGGTACATTGTGGAAAGCGTGATCAGCAGACCACCGTATCCACATCCAACGTCAGCAAACTCTACGAAGTTCTGTTCTTTATTTTCATTTTTGTACATTTCCGGGTAGTATTTTGACCAGTCCATGTCTTCTGGTCGCGGTGGGTAATCCAAGCAGTGATCTGCAATGGGATTTGAGTGTGCTCTCTGTCTATAATATCTTTTCTGCGGCAATGATACCGCACCACTTTGTGTCTCGCACATAGTTACTTATTTTTACCAAATCAAATAAAAACAAAAAACAATATCTTTATTTTGTCGGTTTGAGGTTAGGATGTACAATTTTAAAAATGAGATTAATTTATAGAGAAACAAAATTTTTCTATAGGCTATAGGTTCTTCTTTTTATCTTGCTTTGGAAAGACAGCAAGAAATTCTATGGTTTGTCGTGTCTGTCTATTAGCGAATTTTCATTGAAGTATATTCTATATTACAAAACACAGCTTTTCAAACTACTAATTTATTATAACCAACTATTTTCAACACCACCATCAACTAAAATATTTTCCTGTATTACTAAATGTCTATAGTTTATCCTAGTTTCTATTCATTCACACTACACTGATTTGGTTAATACTCTATGATTACTTATTCTGCACCAACCCTAACTCAATACTGAACTAACTTACTCTATGTGCGGGTCGCCTATTTATACTGTGCATAGAGGTTCTAGACCTTCTGCACTGTTCTACATGTGTCACTTCTGGCCCCTTCTAGAAATATAATTGCAGAGTGATCGTTGTGATCAACACACTTTACAACCAGGCTCTGACCATAGAAGTAACAAAGTCGTAAACTTAATTTTCATAGAGACGGATGTGACAATATTTTAATAAAAATAATTCAAATCACGAAAAAAATCATTAGTTTTAGAAATACAAATTTTGGTAATTGTCTAGTACCTTGATATATAAGCTGCTGTTTACAAACAATCTTGCCAACTAACCTTCATGACCTACCCTGACACCAGTTTGCCTAATTAAAAGCTAAAGGATGGAAAAGGCCCGGGGAAGAAAAAGCATACATTACGTTCACATAACCTTGATCCGTGATGTATAGCAGTGTTGGTTTTTGCCCCTTTTCCTTTTTTTAGATTTTAATTAGACAAACTGATGTCAAGACGGGCCAGGAAGGTCAGTTGGCAGGATTGTGTGTAAACAGCACCTCATGGAAGTCTTTACTTGGTTAAAACAGTAAAAAACTAATAAGCCTTAGCCATTTAAATTATTGTCACGAGCCATGTTACTTTGTCGCGAGATGCTCGTCAGGTTGTCACGCACTAAAAAAGCTTGGACCAGAGTACATCTAGAAGTGTTTACTTCTCACTTGTGGAGTACCATCTAAGGCGTGGCATTTGTTACTGGGGCTCTTGTGCAGGTTATCTTTTCAATTTTGTATTTATTCTGCAGAAAAGAGCCCTCAGATATTTGTGTGGGGTTAGTGTCCGTGACTCTTGTAGACCTTTATTTGTTTCTGAGCGGATATTGACCCTACCGTCTCTGTTTGTTTTGGAGACTGCATGCCTTATGCATGAAAAATATAAAGATGAAATCAGGTCAGTGTCTTCTCGTGATACAAGACAAAATAACTGCATTCCTCTTCCTATACCGTCCACATCATTGTTAAAGAGGTCATTAATATATATTATAATAGTAAGAAGATATTTAACCAGATACCACTAACTTGAGGAGGGTTGGTGACATTGAAATTTTTAGGAAAGAGCTTAAGGAATTTTTAATTGCAAAATGTTATTATTCAATAGAAGAATTTTGTAATGATGCACTACTGTGACAGATTCGGTTGGTGTTGTTTGGAAGTTTTCATTTGGACTGCTTTCTATATATTGTGTGTTTTTATTATATTGTTAGTTAGCTGTGTATTTATGTTTATATTGTTTTGTATATTGTTATGTATATATAGTTATACTAGTTACTTATGCATTTATATTACTATTTGTTGTGAACTTATATTTTTGTGTTTTTATATTATGACAACTTTTACTTTTATATGTTAACACTTACTCTCTGGTTATCGGTATAGCCTATATAGTAGAAACAATGTACCATATTTTATCAAAATTACTTATAGGTTGAAAATGTACAAAAATTTTTCGAAAATAAACTTTAAATGTTTCCGAGAAAACTGGTTTCCTAGCCAACAAACCTTAGGCAAATAGTAAATTGAGTTATTGAAATTTGAAGAATTTAATGAAAATTCTCTACCAAAACGCACTTACTGTGTCTCGATTTTGTCTAACAAACATGCATCATATTTCGATAAAAAATGAAAAAGATTTAATAATATAAGGGCCTTCGAAAAAAAAAACAATTTTAGGGATCACCAACGACTTATGGACCATCCTGTCAATTCTTTCGAAGTGAACTGAGAACCGTTGCCACATAAGATTAGGAAATTCTGTTCCAAAAACCTGATAATGTAGCTTTTGACACCAGCTGCACCAAGACAAACTTGGTAAACCAGTCTGTACAGACAAGAAGATACTGGTTACCCTTTTTAGATCGCGGAAAGGGACGCATAATGTCGACAGAAATAACAAATTTATATTCTTGTAAATTCCCATGAGATAAAGGAGTTTCTGGTTTGAAGTTTTATTAGCCCCACATACTGTACAGTCTCTAACATGAA
Source organism: Tillus elongatus (assembly GCA_964006375.1). Taxonomy (NCBI): domain Eukaryota; kingdom Metazoa; phylum Arthropoda; class Insecta; order Coleoptera; family Cleridae; genus Tillus; species Tillus elongatus. Next base: position 291,806,906 of record OZ023262.1, on the reverse strand, counting down.
GGTAAACTGACTTTCTCATCTTGGGCCAGTAATAGTATTCTGATACTCTCGCCAAAGTTTCCGAAAAATCAAAATAACCTGCGGTAGGATCATTCTAATACTGATTTAAAATCTGTTCACGATTAGGTGTAGACATAACAATGCTCCATCAGATAATAATTTATTATATAAAAATATTTATCGTGACATCTAAGGAAATTTTTTCAAAAGATTTTCATCGTGACCTCCCTATTAGCGAATTTTTTTAAATGAAAATTCGCTAATATTTAAAGATTTAGAAATACGGTGCTAATGGCCAAGCATGCCACAGCCAATAATAATAAACCTTTCGGAACACAGCAAGTGCGTTATAGTCCTGAATTGTCATAAGAATTGAACACTAGTACTACATACTACTAAAATTAATACTAATTATTTTAAACAGACCTTGACGATCGGGTTTAGAGGTCCTAATACGCGCTCATTTGAAGAATTTTTTCTAAAGGGTTACCGTTGATATCTGTCTATTATCATCAAAGTCTGGAGCGGCAAGTGCGTTTTGGTAGTGAATTTTCATAAAAAAATGTTTTTATAAGCAACTATTGTATTTTGCTAATGAAGGCAGCTGCCATCAGAATTTATTTTCCTACAAACAAGCATTATATTTCGATGGAAAATGCAAAAATGCGATAATACAAGGCGTGATCGATGAAACATTCTGAATTTTCAGAGTTTTTCATCCTCCGATGACGCTAACTTGCTTAGTGAAACGATCGTTAGGTCTTTTTTTAAATGTGTTGTGGTGATTCGGGTTTTCCAAGTGTACTTTTAAGTTTGGCTATTGTATTTGGGCGTGCTAAACAAGACGAAAATTTGAGCGTTTTACTACTATTGTAAACATTAATCCCTCTTAGGCCTAGGGTTGAACACACTGAGACCTTAGAGACGATCTCCGGCGAGATTTAGGGAGTAGGCAGATTGAGGCCCCGTAATTCGGCTACAATAACCCAACCCACCTTTGTCCACCGTTCTAAGGAGTAGGCATATTGAGACCTTAGAGTTAATGTCTTTACCTATTTGCTTTTTCCCTAGAAAATGGCTCGAAAACAGGAGCCGAAACGTCCAGTTTTAATAAATTCTGGACGCCGTCCAACCCGAGAACGACTTGTGTCATATATATATATATATATATATATATATATATATATATATATATATATATATATATATATATATATATATATATATATATATATATATATACAGGGTCGCTGATAAGTCTGGAAACGGTCGATTATCCGGGAAAATATACAAGGTGTCGAAAAAAGTTTTATACAAAAGTTTTTGGGTTCTTCAATGTCTACTAGGCGGTGATAATTTTATTTATACAGGGTTGGTCATACAGGCGTGGCACACCAATATTAATTTTTTTTTAATGGAACACCCTATATATTATTCGATATTTCAATCCTTCTCTTAATTTTGAGCAACATTTATGAGGAGCATAATGTACCTAAACTCAATCGTTTCCGGGTAAAAAAATAAATAAAAATAAACGCTACTGTTTTTAAAATCTATTGGATGAAGAACAAAAATAAATGAAAAGTAGAATATCTCTTGAAAACAATCTGTGAGTGTGAAAAGAACCGGTTGCGATGTTTTTAACATTGTTTGGAATCCCAAGATAAGATAAGATGCCCATAAGAAACGCAGTATTATTCTTTTGTTTTAAAATGTTTCCAGGACAACGAATGTCAAACATTCATTCAGTGTCAACAGTTTTGAAACATTAGTAATTTAGTGTCAACAGTTTTTGTGCAAAATGGCAAGTTTAAGTGAAACCGAACGTATCGAAATTTTAATGATGATAGGGTACGGTGATAGAACACGAAGTTTTGCTCAAGTGGTGATTATGTTCAATGAGTTGCATCCTGAGCGGGAATCGATCTCCAAATCCACAGTTTCGAAAACTTTGCATCGTTTTCACGAAACTGGCGGTATCAAGGATAAACCTAGAACTGGAAGGCCGGTAACCGTTACAAATGAAGAAAATTCTTTGAATGTAATATTGGATGTGGTGGAAAATCCGAAAACTTCGGCACAGCAATTGGCTTTAAATCACAATATGAGTCGATATTCAATTCAAAAGATTACGAAGCGGGAAAAGTTCCGTCCATATAAAATTCATTTATTGCAAGAACTGAGTGAAGACGATTTTGATCGCAGAATCGAGTTCTGTGAACTTATTATGGAGAAGTTACGCCAAAATTTTAACTTTGCCAACCACATTTTGTTTTCCGACGAATCTACATTTTGTTTGAATGGACAAGTCAACCGACACAACTGTAGGTACTGGTCAGACGAAAACCCACATTGGATGGAACAAATTCACACCCAAAGACCGCAAAAAGTAAATGTTTGGTGTGCTATTATTGGTGGACATATCATAGGACCTTATTTTATACACGGTAATTTGAACTCTGCTCGATATTTGACACTTTTGCAAGAATCAATTGTTCCAGACGTAAGTCGATTATTTCCGAACAATAACGACCCAAATCTACCAGCGGAAGAAATATGGTTTCAGCAGGATGGGGCACCCCCTCATTTTGGAATTGAGGTACGGGAATATCTGAATCAAACCTTTCCTGGCAGATGGATAGGGCGCAGGGGAACTATTGAATGGCCAGCTAGGTCTCCCGACATGACGCCGCTTGGCTTTTTTTTGTGGGGTCATGTAAAAAATTTAATTTACCAAAATAGACCGCAGAATATTGAAGAGTTGCAAGCAAGGATTGTGCATGAAATTAATAACATTCCTCAAAACGCTCTTGTAAATGCAGTGCAATGTTTTGTTAAGCGAATTCATTATTGTCAGGAGGTCAATGGAGAACACTTTGAACATCTTATAAAATAGGATTTCAAACAATGTTAAAAACATCGCAACCGGTTCTTTTCACACTCACAGATTGTTTTCAAGAGATATTCTACTTTTCATTTATTTTTGTTCTTCATCCAATAGATTTTAAAAACAATAGCGTTTATTTTTATTTATTTTTTTACCCGGAAACGATTGAGTTTATGTACATCATGCTTCTGATAAATGTTGCTCAAAATTAAGAGAAGGATTGAAATATCGAATAATATATAGGGTGTTCCATTAAAAAAAAATTAATATTGGTGTGCCACGCCTGTATGACCAACCCTGTATAAATGAAATTATCACCGCCTAGTAGACATTGAAGAACCCAAAAACTTTTGTATAAAACTTTTTTCGACACCTTGTATATTTTCCCGGATAATCGACCGTTTCCAGACTTATCAGCGACCCTGTATATATATATATATATATATATATATATATATATATATATATATATATATATATATATATATATATATATATATATATATATATATATATATATATATAGCCTTACATACTTTGTCGCTATATTAGGGTAGAAATGGGTCAGGGCTGACAATTGACTAAATTGTTAGTTGGTTGTATACAATCTTTATTTTTTAAGACTTTGTGTTATTTGGAGCTGGCGTGACATAATACTACTTGGTTCCGCAACTAGGTGGCGACACGTTGCTTCGTGTCTACCACTCACTTAGTGTTGGAAGGCGGGCTACCATAGCCGTATTACTTTATAGGTTTATTTTCGCTACAATTAGTATGACGTACTGACGAACTCTAATTAGAGCGAAACCTGTCTACGGTTCTAATTATTGCGAGAATGCATGTAGCCTTATATATATATATATATATATATATATATATATATATATATATATATATATATATATATATATATATATATATATATATATTACTGCGTATAGTTTCGTGGAAACTTCTTCATTTTTAAAACAAAATTAATACAACATTTGTGTGTTTGATTTAACAACCTCTCGCCGCTCTGTGCGCGGCTTCATCAGGTTTTTATTTAATATGAAAATATACAAAAAAAAACTTAATTTTCAAAATAATCCTAAATCCCACTCTGGCCCTAATTTGCGCTCATTTCAAATAATTTTCCGAAAGTCTTACCTTCATTACCTCTCTAATAGTGAATTTCCTTAATGAAAATTCACTAACAACAACAATTCAACAGTGCGCTCATAAGATTTAGACCGGCTAAATTGTACTGACAGTCAATAGAAAGCGAGCTTAAATCTAGCTGTTGGCGACTGGCGAACGCAGTCAAATCACTCGTTACAAAAGTTTAAGAACAGCTGACGTGTATTAAAAACAAAATTTGTATTAACTGCAGATATTATAAATAACTAAATGATAGAGCTAAAGGCGCAATTTGTAGAAATACCCTTGATTTCTAATTGACTATTTTGTAAACATCGTAACGACATATAATTATTTTGGATTTGTGTTAATACTGGATTATAACAACTACTCTTGAATTTTTTGTATACATCCAACCTACTATTACAGGTTCTCCATAATAATTTATCAGAAAAAACATACAAACGATTGCGTTTCCGTCGATTTTACGCAATGATTTTCTTTTTCTTTTTTGCTTTTTAATCGCAAAATAAACTGTTAGTGGCATTTTAATTATATTTTGACTGCTTATTGATATTATTGTAACTTAACTAATTTTATAATACAATTTAGCAATTCTTAGAACTAGATAAATAAAAATGTACTTAGAACTGTAGAAAGTCCACTATTCATTAATTGTTGTTGTCCTTACTTGGTGAAACCGTTCCATACTAAATACACACGTATAGACTATTTCTCTGGCTTCACAAATCTTTTCTTTTCTGTTACCGGTTTCGCTGTTTGACAGAATCATCAGACAGGAGAATATTGAATTCATTTATACGCATTCATGACAACTGCGAATAAAAATCCGTTGCTACGTAATAATGTGTTGATTAGAAAATTCTTTAAAAATAAAGAGCCTGGACGCAGCAAGTGCGTTATGGTAGTGAATTGTTATAAAAATATTTTTAATAGCCATTATATGTTTTTTTAGAAGAGAGCTGGCATCAAATTTGGTTGCACTAAAACCTATATAGTAAAAAGAATGTGCAATGTTTCATCAAAATAGCTTTATTGTTTGAAAATGTACAAAAACTTCCGAAAGTAAATTTTAAATGTTCCCGAGAAAACTGGTTTCTTGGCAAACGAACCTTATAGGTTAATAGCAAATTGAGCTATTCAAATTTAAAGCATTTAATTTAATGAAAATTTATAACGCATTTGCTGCGTCCCGAATTTTTCTTTTCTTACAAACATGCATTATATTTCGATGGAAAATGCAGTAACATAAGTCGTGTTCAAAATTGTATCACCAACGAGTTATGGGTGATTGTAGAAATATTTTTTAAGATGTAGCTCAAGACACCCTATAATTAAAGAATACAATTTTTTTCGCATCTTGTATAATAACGGATATATTGAGCTTTATTGATTTTTTACGAAAATTCAACAAAAATTATATACCATTAAACGATAAACTCTATAGCTAAAACTACTGCCAAAGCCCTAGAGAAAGGGTCGATTTTAAATGAATTTTCTGGAAATATTTTAGTAAAATGAAGGACAATGACGGGTGAAGCTAAGACCTCAGGGTTTGTAAAACATTCTTCTTGCGACATTTTCTTTACATAACCCGTATTAATTTCAGGTTCTTTGCCTAAATTTCACCAATTTTGACGTTTCAAATCGCGACTTGGACGTTTTGAGGAAAACCTCATTTTTTTCTTTTTAATGCCTATAACTTTTTGCCTTTTAACTTACAGAGCTAAATTTTAGTACATAATTTACTCTTAATGATATAAACCAACGTACCAAATTTGGTTGCCTTTACTTGGTTAAACAGAAAATTCTCCGGAATAATTGGCCAATTTTCCTGGATAACGAACTCATCCAAGCCACCTGCAGAAGGAAGCTACTCACCAAATTGGATCAAAATCCGCCCATTATTTTCTGAGTTATTTTATTTATTTACTTATTTTTCTTAGCTCAGAAGCAAAAACCCTCTCGAAAGTGAAACTACAACGGAATTAACTCTGCCCCTCTCTCTCTCTCTCTCCCTACTCTTTTTAAAAATCTCTTAGTTTTAAAGTTAGTTATCATTCTCGCACTCTCATCCCTCAATTAACAAAAGTAATTATAACCAATTAAGATCGTTTCACGCTAGCGCTGCGGAAGTAAAAGAAACAATCTGTAACCATTATACAGGGTGCTACAGATTCGAGGCTCATCATGGGTATCTTCTAAACCGTATGAGATACAGGGTGGGTTAAATTGAGGCAAATATGCGCAATTATGGGCCTTGCAACATGCCATCTTAAGATTTGCTAATTTCCGAATACTTCCGAAGATAGACGAAAAAAACCGAAAAATGTAAATTCCGTTTTTATTTTTTCCTGAAGTTATTTGAAACGATATAAAAAAACGAAAGGTACTTCTTCATTGCCACTTTTTCTACTCTACAAGATGTAGTAAACATATTCTCAGTACAACGTTTCGTTTCGAAGAAAACATTATCAACTTTGTTTTTTCATATGGCCGTTAAAATAAGTACACCCCGTATTAGAAAGCATATTTCATTGCAAATTCAATGATGTATAGCACGATAGGTTCCTTATGTTGTTTTTTGCGTTATTTAAATTTTCAACAATTATCAATGCGTAGCAAGCGATGGAGACGAAAAGGTTACGATGATTGTCAAGTCAGAAATAATCAACACCATGATAAACAGTTAACAGAACATTGTTCAAAGATACAGCCATTTAATGGTTAACTAATGAAGAAGTGACTGCAGTTATTACACATGTAAGTAAAAGTGAATTTCCCATATAGTTGCGCCGATTTCAATTTTAATGTTTATTGTCAGGTAACTGCAAATCCATCTGTATCAACGCGACAAGTAGCGGCAGAAGCAAGTATCCCTTCTCTCAACAATATCAGGTGTTGGCGAATTTTGAGGAAGCAAGGTTATAGACCGTATAAAATTACAATTTCTCAAACATTGTATCCCGGTGATAGTGAGAGGCGACTTGCATTTTGTCGTTGGTTGATGGAGAATGTAGAATGTAATAATAACTTCCTAGGTCAAATAGTCTGGTCCGATGAGTCTAGATTTTCGAATGTTGGAATTTTCAACAGAAACAACGAGCATGTGTGGAGTTTGGAGAACCCGAGAGGCCACAGACAAGCCAGACCACAAGTATGGTTTCGTGTCAATGTGTGGGCTGGGTTGATAGGTGACAGATTGCTGGGCCCGCATCTTTTTGAAGGAAATCCAACGTCTGAACGGTACTTGGAGTTTTTGACTAACGAGTTTCAAAATTTCCTAATGGAGATTCCGTTGGCCACATTACCTAATTTGTGGTATCAACAGGACGCCCCCCCCCCACATAATGGGAGAAATATCAAACAATATTTAGATAGGGAGTTTACTATCAGGTGGATTGGAAATGGAGGCAGTGTAAAGTGGCTAGCGAGATCTCCAGACCTATCACCCTTAGATTTCTTTCTCTGGGGAGTTCTCAAAGACATAGTTTACAAAACTCCTGTAACCAGTCTAAATGAAAGAAAAAATCGGATTATTAGTGCATGTAGATCCATCAACAGAAGATCAATTCAGCGATCTATTGAAAAGTTGGGGAGAAAAGCACGCAAATGTAACCAAGTAAACGGCAATTTATTTGAGCATTTGCCTCAATAACACCTAAGCTTAAGATATTATTTATTTAGTTGCAGGCACTTCTTCATTACGTACTTTGCTTCCATATTGTACTCGAAGCTTATTGAATGAACTATGTTTGTGTTTATCCAGTCTAGCAAAATCAGTTCTATGTGGTTGACTTCGCTGATGTTATTGTTGGAAATACATATCTGTAGCACCAACCGTATTTCTGTGGCACAAATAAAAAACTCTTAACATGTCACTTTGCTCTTCATTAGAAAACTGCATTGTAATCAATATTATCAAAACGTCAAATAAACTATTTTATTAATAATGATATTAATTAAATATGATTGAGATGCAAAACTGGCGTCTGTCCGATTGTTGAGTTTCTATACATTTTGAATTTTGACAGCAGTACAGTGTTTCATGTCCAAAGCCCACTGTAAATTATCAAATTTAAATAAAGCACAGATTAGATTAATGAACCGTATTTTTAGGGTTTCATACAGAAACGGAAACCCATTACTAATAAGAGTAGGTACGCCATCCGTCCGTCCGTCCTACCATGAAATGGCTGTATCTTTGAACCATGTTCTGTTAACTGTTTATCATGGTGTTGATTATTTCTGACTTGACAATCATCGTAACCTTTTCGTCTCCATCGCTTGCTACGCATTGAAAATTGTTGAAAATTTAAATAATGCAAAAAACAACATAAGGAACTTATCGTTCTATACATAATTGAATTTGCAATGAAATATGTTTTCTAATACAGGCTGTACTTATTTTAACGGCCATATGAAAAAACAAAGTTGATGATGTTTTCTTCGAAACGAAACGTTGTACTGAGAATCTGTTTACTACATCTTGTAGATTAGAAAAAGTGGCAATGAAGAAGTACCTTTTGTTTTTTTTATATCGTTTCAAATAACTTAAGGAAAAAACAAAAACGGAATTTACAATTTTCGGTTTTTTCGTCTATCTTCGGAAGTATTCGGAAATTAGAAAATTTTAAGATGACACGCTACAAGGCCCATAATTGCTCATATTTGCCTCAATTTAACCCAGCCTGTATCTTTTACGGTATGTAAGATACTCATGGTGAGCCTCGAATCTGTAGCACCCTGTATAGTGTACAGTGTTTTGTGTGATATTGTACTTTGTTGACAATCGGTATTTATTCGTCAAGTGTTATTGTTTCCTGTTATTATTATTCGTCAATAAAACGTATAAAACGCATATGACAGGTGGTCCTTCATTTAATAATACTTCAGTCACACCATTTTTTTCTCCCTCAGGGCTCGTATGCGGCTTTGCCGCCCCGGTAGCACTGCAGCCCTTGGTCTACTGTGCATTACCCTCCACCCTAACCTCGATCTCAACGACAGAAGTGATTTGAAAAATCATCCGCTGCCGGTGGGTCTCGAACCGTCGTCCCCTGAGTCCGAATTGGGAAGTTTTACTCGACTTTCCAACACGGCCACGGCGGCGCCTCAGTCACACCAGTGCTAAGATATTTATATAGTGTGGTGAAGTTTGAATCTCCTTCTAAAGTCCACTCTGTCGTCTCACAACCCTAAGTTCCATCAACACTCTTCTCACCAACAAACATTTTAACTTGGACCCGATGCACAGATTTATCCAGTCATACATATAAAGTGTTACAGTGTTTAGGGCGGAAAATTGTAATCTGACCAAGTGGAGTATTTTTTTTCAACGACGGCCTATTTCGGCGACTATGGTCAATCACCGACGCCATGGAGTTGTTTCACCTCACCGTCCTTGAAAATTTGCCGAACCCCTTCCTTTCTGTAAAGAGGGTATGGATCTTTAACATGCCCAATTCAACTTCCTCAAACACAATGCCACAACCATGACTGATGTTAATTTACACTATGTATGGAAAAATTATTTTACGCTTCTGTTGGGAATCGTGCCTGGGAGTTTTGGGTTCAGAAGCACACGGCCTTACCACATCTAAGCTGCTGAACAAGCGGAGTGAATAATTATTAAAGGGGATCGCAGAGAACAAGCATTTAATGAACAATATACTCTTCTCACTAATAAACATTTTAACCGAGACCTGATGAAGAGGTTTCTCAAGTCATACGTACGCAGTATTACAATATATAGGGCGCAAAGTTGTATGTTGAATAAGTAGGACACAAAGATAAGGGAATTTTCAATATGAAATGAAACTAGCGGGACGCAGCAAGTGCGTTATGGTAGTGAATTTTTATTAAATGCTTCAAATTATATAACTCAATTTTCTATAAACTTAGAAAGCTTAGTTTTGGTATGTAGTGAGGTCTTTCCTAAGGCAAGATATCCACCAAATTTAATTAAAAAAACTTTGCAATTCTCGGAGAAAAAATTTTTTTCAATAGAAAATTCAAAATTTGAATAACTCAATTTTCTAACTTAGAAAGTTGAATTTTGGTACTTAGTAAGGTCTCTCCCGAGGCAATATATCCGTCAAATTTCATTAGAGCAGATTTGTAATTTTCGAAGAAAAAATTTTTTTTGAAAGAAAACTCAAAATTTTTCCGGAAAACCCCGTCCGATTTTCCTGGCTAACGAACTCATCCAAGCCATTAATAAAAGAAAGGCACTTCCTGAGTTTAATCGAAATCTGTTCATTATTTTTTGAGTTATCAGACGGATATATATATATATATATATATATATATATATATATATATATATATATATATATATATATATATATATATATATATATATATATATATATATATATTTAAACAAAACATTTTTGTGGTTTTCCTCTTAAAACGTAAAAGTCGCGATTGTCAAAATTGGCAACTTTTCGGCAAAGAACCTGAAAGGAATACGGGTTATGAAGAGAAAATGTTGCAAGAAGAGTGTTTTACAAACCCTTCAGCTTCAATTGTCATTGTCGTTCAATTTAATAGAATGTTTCCAGAAAATTCATTTCAAATAGACCTTTTCTCTAATGATTAGGCAGTAGTTTTAGTTATAGGATTTTTGGAACAGAATATAGAAGAGTCTATATGTTTTTGGGAATTTTCGTAGGAAAAATTCGCTAATATGAAGAATGCGACTTTTGTATTTTGAAAATATTTCTTCAAATGAGTGCGAACTAGGCCCCCTAGAAATAATAAAAGTCTGTGGCTAATGGATCTAACGGTACGAAGCCAAACAAAAATAACAACAACAAATCAATTATGAAATTCGCATTTTCAAATATTTTTTTGCATCGTAATTTTTTTAGTTTGTGAAATGAAAAAAATATTAAAAACCATCCCTGTGGGATGTCTATCAGATGTGATAAGAAAAAAACATGCAAATTGTCTCTTGTGCTGGAAAAGTCTATGATCGAAAAATATTCCAGGACTGTTAAGTGTTCAGCTTAAATCGATTTCCGTTTCTTTCCATCGAGTGTCAGCAGAAACAAAACAACATCAAAAACAATGGTTGTTTCTTTTTTCTACATACCTTATGATGTTTACAACATTCAAAGGATACATGAAAAGTATTGGTTTATTTATAGGAACATTACATTTAAATACATAATTATTATTGGTAATATAATTATGGAAGTGTCAATCATCCTTTGGTTTAACAATGATATTGCATTTTTTACTTGAGTTTTTAATAATAAACTAATATTAAAGATTGCTCTTTTTTTTATTTCACAAAGTAACAACCTTTTCAGCACACCAATAGCAACTAATTTATACTGACTTTCCAAAAAATCCGAACACCCAGTAAGAGTCGACCAATTGCAATGACATTTTATATACCACTCTATTGTGTCTCTGATAAAAAATAATAATAATATGGACAACAAATTTTGACAGGTGTGAGTACAATTTTTATTTTTTTTTTTCTCAAAAAATTATCCCTTTAAATTTGCGTTTCCTTCAGTTTGAAGCAATATTTCGTAAATATTTGTGCTCAATTTAGTCCCTAATTCATTATGCCAAGGTGCCGTCTACTGAACAATTGAAGGGGTTAGAGCAAAAAGGGTACCTATAAGTGACATTTACAATTATTTTGATCAAGTGCAGAATATGAGACTTAAGCGTGCATTCTTTCAGTGCATAGAGGAGACAAGTGAATTTAGTGACTACTAGCCTCATCTATGGATATGTAAAGAAACTTGCTTAACAAACAGTGAATAATTGTGTGGGCAAAACAGGTATAAAATCACTTGTACCGGTTTTGAAGTCAACTATCTTCGGTTGTCAGTTGTCATTATTGTATTAATCTTTCAAGTGTTCTAAAGTTATTTTAAGGTGTTCTGCATTGATTTTTGTGTGTGTTTTTATTACTTTTGTGTGCTGAGGATTTCTAATACGAAGATCTTTTGGTTTGTTTTATTGAACATGACAAGCAGTGAAGGTAAAGGAATAAAAACAAATATCACTATTCTTTTATGTTAACTTCTTGCTTTTTCATAGACTACAATTCCGAATCAATTTCGTACAATACGGATGAAGATAAACAGTATAAACCAGAAGACGACAGAAGAAAATTCACACGTCAGACAATGAGCAGCATGAAATTCACCATATTACGCCAAATAGAACAAGAAAACGAAGGCAGAACATCAGCAAATCGAAAAGAATTGAAAAGAAACTGTGAAGAACAGAAGGAAATAAGTACGTAGGGTACAAGAGTGTGGTCCGTGCAAGTAAACAGTTAATATCTTTTTATCATTTGTGCAGATACAAATGTAATGAAAATATTTCTGAAGTACACAGACAAGCATTGTTTGACAAATTTTACAAAATACCAAGTTATGATCTACAGACAGCCTATTTATCAACTGGACGCCCATCTTATTTAATTAACAAAATATTCACCCAGTTTCGTACAGTTGCAGTCTCAATTAAACTGGAAGAATCTACAGACCCTCTTAGACTACGTGCTTCCAGTGTTCTATCCATTTTACGTGGATATGAACCACGAAGGCCTCAAAAGTGAAAAAGAAAAAAAACCGTCCTCGCAAGCTGGACCCAGTACAGCTTCAGCTCTAGAAGACAAATATCCTGAAGAATCCGACAAGGAAATCTAAACTTTCGATTATGAATCTTGATTGTTGTAATATTTTTTTATTACTTTTTCTGTACTTTTTCATATTATTGCACGTGTTCTTATTTTATATCGGCAATTAATCTTTGGTTGGTGTTTAATGTGTTTTAATAAAATTATAACAGTATTTTATTTATTCATTTAAATGATATAATTTATTGTGTTTGCGCAAAAAGGGTACAAGTGCATGAAATTCAGTTGTTTTTTTTTACAAAATATACATTTTTTGGATACAGTGACTTTACTAATACAATTGTGTGTTGAATTTTACTATGATAGATGACACTAAAGCATTGTGGTGTTTTTATATAATTTTGAAAAAGCAATAAACTTTGGAAGCAAGTATCTCAAAAGTAACTGGAGTGTACTTATACCCTTTTTGCCCTAACCCCTTCAATTACAATCATTTAAGTGCATTCGAAAGGGGGTGCATTGTTGGTATGCGGGAAGGAGGTTTTTCAATCGGACAAATTTCCGACCGCATAGGACGCAGTGTGTCACAGCCTTACAGTGTTGGTCCAGGTGGTATGCAGAAGTAATACCTAACCGTTGTCATGGATCTGGACTGCCTCGAGCAACTTCGGCACGGGAAGATCGTCATTTGAGGATTGCGGCTTTACAAGACAAATTTCCACAACACGGAGTTTTACAATAAAGAGTCTCTATGGCAACGATATATTGCAGAATACGAGCTTTTGGGCTTCGTTCGTATATTATTTCTAAACGTCAACACGTCTCAGTTTGACATTATTAAAAGGACAATTACCAGACAATGTTTTCATTTTTAAACTCAAGGGGGGAAGAGGTCGACATCAAAATTGAAGATTGTGCACTAGTGGCGTGCGGCAATGGAAGCAAGGGAAGCGTTCCTTCCCTTAAAATAACGACTACATACCTACTAAAAAATAATTTATATTAAACCGCAATATTTAAAATCTCCTTTGAATTTTAAATATTAAATTTCAAATTCTGAAACTAATTTAATTATTAAAAATTTTAATTCGCAAGCTCACACATATAATTTTTTATTATGCATCTTACTGTACTTGTTTGTATATGCGCTCTTAGCAAGGACGTCGTCGCAGTAAATGCTACCGCCAACGACCAGCATGAACCTGATACTACGGGTGGATGCAATGACTTCAGTTAAATACATGTAGTCAGCAGACCATTTGAGGAGAAACGCTCGCTCGCTCGACGTGTGTACGTGTACTTTTAGAACGTATTTTACCGGGAAGACTCGCTACACATACAAAGAGAATTACTTCGTAGATATAAGCAGTCGACTAAGTTAAATACATTGGCATTTTACGAGTATTAATATGGCTACAAGTTCATCAGCTTTTAACAGCGGCGACGGTGGGGGTGGGGATTTACAAACTTTACAAACAAGTGGTAATAATAAATGTGATTGTGTTGTGTGTTTTTTGATGAACAAAGGATTTTCAGCTTTACAGTTTGCTGAAAAACTTGCTTTTATTAATAAAGGTAGGTGAAAACCTACTCTAAAAAACTTCTTTCGTCTCAAAGTTTTTTTTATACTTAAGAGTTTTGACTTTGAGAACGGGCACCCTCAGTCACTGTCAATCCTTAAAATGTACAAGGATGCATTTGACCTTGCATTTAACAATTGCAAAATCTGCCTTAAGAATGCTAATCTAACAAGCTATTTTTTATCTCCCTATAAACTTGCTCCTTACTAAAAATAGGTATTAAAATTAAAACATACATACATATCCACTCACATAGATACGCGAGCGCGGATACACTCGTGTATACGCACTCACGTAAACAGGATTTATTTGTCCAGTAGCTAACACTAGATGCAAGACATCAAATGCACAGTACTTCTTCATGGGCACATATACACACATAGATACACATACAAACACATGCACACATCTGCGCTATAAGTTTCTGCAGGAGAAATAGTGGGACACTTTTCAAACCAATGGAACCTATCATGGTGACTTTTTAACATACTGGGGAGGCTGCGGTCAAAATAGGTTTACACAAAGAAAGACACAAAGGATCTTACTTTTACATACATACATATTAACCTGTATCAAAGTTTAAGAAAGCTTTTGATCGATTTGCACCTCCCCTGTCAGATAACTATAAATTCTTATATCCGATGAACCACATTATTCCTCGTATTTATGGCTTGTCTAAGAGACACAACGGGGTTGTCCTATGCGTCCAGTAGCTTTGTTCGTGGATGGTCTTACGTACAAGTTGTCTGGTTTCCTTTCATCTTTCATAATGTCAAACGTGAGTGCTGGGTCCCCGTACTCGATGAAAAATTCGATTGCAATGGTTGAGAGATTTGGAGATGCTTCGGTGAAAGCTTCTTACCTCTTCTTCACTCAGTAGGGAAGTTTTAGAGGCGCTTCACGTTCTAGTCAAAGTTTGCCCAACACATAATTTCTTTTCTTTCGATGATAGACTCTACATCCATAAAGACCGTCTCCCAATGGGCAATCGACTATCTCCCCTATGTGCAGAGGTTTTTATGGCCTTTTTCGAAAAGAATTGGTTGATAAGGACTATCATCCATTTAAAGACTTCAGTTCGTCCTAACCACGGTATGTGGACGATATACTGGTGGTTTGGTTCGGTACTTTAGAGCAACTTCATCTGTTATAAGGCTGGATGAACGATCTACACGCCAATAATGATTTCACCATGGAGTTAGAAGAGAACAAGTCCATTAGTTTTTTGGATCTGAAGTTAACCGGGAGAGGCAACTCGATTAAATTCGACATCTGTAGGAAGTTAAATGATCCGTCAAATCTTGAGGCAAAGAAGCTCCAGTCTTTCGTCCGCTCAGTCTGCAAGTCTGCCATACTTTCCCCTCACATATTGTGGCCACATCACTGCTGCAGTCATTCGTGTCTTGAAGAGAGAAAATATTAAATTCGCATATAAATGCAAAGATACTGGCGAGAAGATTCTAGTTTACAATAAGGATTATATTTCCCACCTAAAATGCCAGGGGTGTATTGTTTTACTTGTGGTGATACTCAATACGACACCGTTTATATCATATATAGGAAGAACAGGAGAGGCGCTAGGTACCAGAGACCCTGAACATCTAACAAGTAGAAACCACGCTGACAGCACCACTTCAGTTTTCCGCTGCCACCTAAGAAAGAGCGGCCACACATTTGACAAGGAAAGCATTCCCCCATCAAGCTTTGGCACCGAACCATTCGTCCTAGAATATATGGGGATCTACAAATACATAAATGGCTCCAACTACAATGTTCTCAATATTTCCAGCACCAGTGCTATGAACTTTCCTTTCATATACAGACAAATAATAGACTAGTGTTCTTACGCGGTGATGATCAATTCCGACCATGGAGCTAAACGGGCTTGGTTGTGTTGCTCTTTGATTTCTGTCCATATCATTGACAGTTGTCTTCTTGCTCGTGTTATCTGTCACTTATATCCCTTGTCGTTTTCATTTTGAATCATCCTTCCAACTGTACATGATTTGTTTATATAAGTGCATGGACTCCATTTTGCTTCTTTAATAAAATAAAAAATAAGCGTAATCGATATTCATCCTCTCGCTGCTTTAAGTCTGTAGATGCTGTTAGGTATTCTCTTTCTCAATGTGATTTTCGTCTGGAAATCTGAAGACAATAGATGAAAATTCAAACTTTGACAATTTTCCATATAGCATATTTTCTGTAATACAGACAGAGATGGCAAGTATTAATTGCTAGATAAGCACTTTCCTTTCATTTCTCTCTGAATTAGGCTTGTTCAGTTGTTCCCAGTAGGTTTTGCTGAGCTGTGCAGTCGGCTTGACTATTTATGTTGTGTTTGTCACTTTGCTTTTAGTTAGTTCATTAATTTTAACTTTTAACTTGTATTGACTCCTTTAGAGTGGTATCATTGTGCGACTTAGTCCTCTTTTAATGCGTAAGAAAACGCTGTTTTAACTCTTGACACTCTGTCAGTTTAGTTTGCATGGCCGTTCGGGGCTTAGTTTTGATGTTTGACATTAGATTTTGTTGGACCTTTGCGCTTTCTGTAGCTACTAGTTTGTTTGCAAGCTTGTGTAGTGCTTGCATGTAAGACCTATCAGAAACATAGTCTCAAACAACCATCTTTTTATATTCTAGGTCTTTAACCCCTGAAGATGGCCACATAAACCGAAAAGCGTGGGGTTTAAAAATAAAAACATTGTCTGGTAGAATAAATAGCCTTTGATGCTTGTTGCTTTTAATCATTTGTTCGAATAAACCATGTATGTGTCTCCCACTGACACCTCGACATCGTGCGCTACTCGGCTTGAGTGGTGTAACCACAGATCAAATTGGGTTGGTGACCGAAATCGTGTTGAGTTCTCTGAGCAGTCCCGATTCTGTCTTTTTACGTAGATAACGCAGAAATTTAGCATTTTCTGTGGAACGGCATATGACCCTTACACAGAGGTGGTTGTATGGGGTGCGATAACTTACAGTAGTAGGTCACCTAGTTTTTATTGACAGAACTTGGAATGCAGATAATTACATGGGAAGCATACTGCAGCCTGTTGCATTGCCATACCTACGAGGGTTATCAACCCCTTTTTCCAAAAAGACTGTGGAACGGCATACGGTCCTTACACGGGGAGTGGTGGTATGGGGTGCCATAACACACGGTAGCAGTTCACCACTAGTTTAATTGACAGAAATTTGAATGCAAATACGAAACCTATTGCAGCTTGTTGCATTGTCACATCTGCGAGGGTTAATTCATCCAATTTTCCAACAAGACAACGCACGTCTCCATACACCATACCATTCTTACAAAAAATAACGCGAACTTGCTTCCATGGCCTTGTAGCTCACCAGACTTGTAACCAATTGAACATGTGTCGGATATAATTGGCAATCGACTGGGTAATTTACTCCAATCACTAAATAATTTAGTTGACCTTCGTCACCGAATTGAGGAAGCCTGGAATGACATGTATCAGGATACCATAAATCATTTAATTTCAAGCATGCCTAGAAGAGTAATCGAATGCAGAACAAACCGCACTGATTATTAAATAATTTTGTTATTATTTAATATTTTAGTTTGTATATGTAATCATTTTTTAAGTTCGAATAAAGACACATTATGTATAAATTTTATTAAACTTGATCAATCCTTACTCGGGGGTACGGATTTTTTTGAAAGTCAGTACATATATCTAAAATAGTGCTGAAAGTTGAATCATAACTTCCTCATCGCTGTGATAATCTAATCTCCCCAAAAAGATATCCTCATGGAATGAATTTGGGACTCATGACTTGACCAAAAAGAAAATATTTGTATTCCTGTACTCTTAAACTTTGGAAACGTTATATTACTCGAGTTTTATTAAAAAAATTTCAATTTTCACCAAATCACCCCTCATTTATCCCACAGGCCCTCAATCCATCTCACTCAAAAACAACTTGAAGCGTTCCTTTGTTGGGTGCTAACTGGATACCAAATTTGAAGATGATATCTCAATTCGTTCGAATGTTATTGCGCCTATTAACAGACAGACGTGCATGCCGACAGACCGACAGACCGACCGACCGATAGACCGACAGACAAAAAAATTGGTTCCAGAATCAAGTTTTCTATATGTTTTTAAGCTTTTTACGCCGTTTTAGCACCAAAAAAAATTAAAATTTTTGTCAATAATATTCCACCACCACACATTTAACCGCTAATTTAATTTCAGTACAAAATACAATATGTCTGATGAAACTAAAATATTTCTAATAAATAAACCCTAAAACGTTATATTACTCGAGTTTTAACAACAACAAAAAACTGACAATTTTCACCAAAGCACCCCCCATTTATACCCTACCCCCTAAAGCGATTTCATCCAAAAACAATCGGAACCGTTCGTTTGTCGAGCGCCAACTCTATACCAAATTTGAAGACGATATCTCCATTCGTTCTAAAGTTATCGTGGTTACAAACAGACAGACATACAGACTGACAGAGAAAAAAATGTTCGTTCCCAAATCATGTTTTATATGTTTTGATACTTTTTACGACGTTTAAGCGAAACAAATTTTTTGACATTTTTGTCGCCGATGCGATACTTCCACATCGCCACGTGTGGAAGTATCGCAAAAAGTGTGTATTCTAGAATTGGAATTTGCCAGCATCAGAAAAAAATTGAATATAATAAGGGTATGGTAACCTTCGTGTGATTAATTGATGGATTATCTATTTACATCAACGCTTCTAATTAAATAACAACATCAACGCTTACAAATGTTCTGAAATGTTGCTCAAATTAACGTATATCTAATATATTATAAACGTAGCAGTTAGGTTTCTTTATTAATCGCTGGAATGATTTCGTTTTAGTCAACCTAATCAAACCGGCTTTTTCAATATCAACAATAACAAAATGTCTGCTGAAAATTATAATTTCAGACTCAAAGTTAACAGGTGTTATTCAGGTGTCTTAAACAAAAATGAGATCTTCAAAACGTCCAAAGTAAAAAAAAAACCATACACTTCACGAGAGGGAATCGATCTTGGAACCTCCTGTTTTTTAAATTATATTTCAAAACACACCACGAGGGATTACAGCATAAGTACTATCGTACCGTGGGTGTTGACAAGGAGGAAAGAGGCAACTTGTTAATTCTGGACATGAAGACTTCGAGGTTCGGAGGAGAAGGAAAAACATGTGCTGGCAAGGAATTCCCCAACTTGGAAGTCCTCTGGACAAAAAAGCGGGCATAACAAGATGCTCTATGTCTGGTGACCTGGACAGTAAAAGGGTGCATTTGCTCTGTTCCCCTGGTAGATCTGTTGGGGGCAGCAGGTGGAGGAACTATGGAATAAAGATCCCCTGAGAAGTGCCCGTGCAGATATCTATAAAAGAGACAGAGGTCAGGTCAGGTCAGGTCACCAACGGCACGTCGGTGGGCAAGGAATGGCAGCCTTTGGGTGTCTATAGGGTCACAGATTAGACGCTAGCTTTCTTCTAAATGGAGTCCAGGATAGCGAGTGTAGAAGTGGCAGCGGCACCCCTGATGTGGGAGCAGTATTCGAGGGTTGGCTTTATTTGTGAAGTATATAAGGTATAGAGATTAGCTGGTGAAAAGTATTTGCGAGCCCGGAAGAGGAAACCTAATTTCTTAGCAGCCGCTTCTGCAATTGATGTGACATGTTGGTGCCAATTGAGATTTCGATCCACAAAAGTGAAAAGGACTCATTACTTTGAATAAATTGGTTGTTCATTGTGATGGGTCTAGGGCTGGTGTATCTCTTATGAGATAGAAAGCAAGACTGAGATTCGGTGGAGTTGAATTGTACAAGATTTCTATTTCCCCAGTCTAATATTTTTTGGAGATCCACAGAGACAGAACCCTTCATGAGTTTGCGATCCTCAGCTTATTGGGATAAAGAGACAGGCTTAGAATATTGTATATTTGAGTGGAGGGTGCTGTCGTCCGCGTAACTGGGAACTGGGTTGGATGTGCTAGAGAGGAGGTCATTGATGTGGAGAAGAAACAAGGTAGGGACTGAAGCTGAACCTTGAGAGACTCCTGCATTAATTGGATACAGTTTAGAGGAATGACCATCCACGACAACAGAAATGCTCCAGTTGGAGAGGAAATTTGCTGTCCAGGTACAGAGTTTTGGTGGTAGGCCATAGCCCGGAAGTTTATTAAGCAGCGCTGCGTGCCAGACCTGGTCGAATGCTTTGGATATATCTAGAGCGACAATCTGGGATTCACCGTGTACTTCCATAGACTTGTTCCATGAGTGGGTGACAAAGGAAAGGAGGTCGGCAGTTGATCTGCGCTGACGGAATCCATACTGCTTGTCGTGGATTAGACTGTGTCTTTCAAGAGATTTTAGTAATTCGGTGTTTATATACTTTTTTATCACTTTAGAGACGACTGAAAGGAGATAAATAGGCCTGCAGTTGCTAGGACGCGCTCTGGATCCTTTCTTGGGGACGGATTGTACTCGAGCAGTTTTCCAGTTTCTAGGGTATATGCCTCTATTGTAAGATATCTGAAACAGACGAGTGAGGACAGGAGCAAGTTCTGGTGCGCATTTTATGAGAACAATTGCTGTGATCTCGTCAAGGCCAGAGGCTTTCCTGGTATTAGTCTTGAAAATGATATCCGTCATTTTATGCGCAACATTGGGGACTGTTGGTGGTTGAACATTTGGAGGTGGGTTGAGAGTAGAATTGCCGGCGAACAACGAGGCAAAATGTTCAGCCTTGCCCAGGGCGGTAGAAACAATTTTATCCCCTGAGACAAGAGGTAGGAACGTGCTCTTGCATAAATTCTTTCCAATCGACTTAGTAAGAGTCCAGAAGGGTTTGCTGCCGTTGGAGCTTGAGAGGACTTCGTTTTTTATGTGGTTATTAAACGAGTTTTTTGCCTCAGAAAGAATGCGGACATAGCGGTTTCTTGCGTCGTTAAATGCTTGACGGTTTTCTTGACTAGGATTGTGTAGAAGCGTTTTGAGAGCTGTGACCTTTTCAAGTCTGACCTTGTCGCAGGATTTAGAGAACCAGGGTTTTTAAGTGGCTGAAGAGGTTTTATGTGTACGTGGAATAAATAATTCCATCCCAGCTTGGATAATTTCGGTGACGTTTTGTGAGATATCAGAGGGGTCAGGATGAGAGAAGCAGGCAGAATCCCATGGAAATGATAAAAAGTAATCCCGCATTTCGTCCCAGTTTGCGGAGTTGTAGTGCCAAACTATACGTGGGTGTGATGACTGTGTGACCTCGGGTTGCATTGCCCAGCAAGCAGTGACCATGCCGTGGTCTGAGCGACCAAGGGGGGCGGTGACTGATGTCTCATAGGATTCAGGTTTTGTAGCAAGAAGGAGATCCAAAGGATTTGGGCTGTGTGTTGGGATGCGAGGAAAGTAAGTAGGTTGTTGAACCATATTGGCTAAAGAATTGCTGACTGCAGAGGCATCCGCTGCCCTCCCTTGTGGAACGGTTTTTGAAGATCCTAACCATTTCTTATTATGGACATTAAAGTCACCAAGAATAGTGACCTCGGAGAAAAGATATTCAAAAATCAGATGGTCGGTTTTTTCAGAAAGGTAGTCGAAGAGCTGGACAAAGTTGTTGTCAGAAGGTGACCGGTAAATGCAACACATGAATTTAGTTGCAGCCCTGAGAGAGAGAGTTGCATCCAAAGTATGTCTTTTCTTCCAGCTTCTAAATTGGGTAGTCTGATGCTGGGTAGATTGCTACGGACGTATGCGCACACGTCTACATGCAATCTAAAGGAAGTAAGGAGCTCATACCCCGAGAAACTAAGGTGATTAGTGGCTGTTTTGGCACAGATCTGGGTTTCGGTGAGGAAGAGGAGTTGGGGCCTATTAGCCTGGAGGAAATGGTGGACGGAGTTCAGGTTAGAATTTAGACCACATATATTCGAGAAGGATATGTTAAATCTTGATGCCGGCGCCCCCTGCACATCCCTCTCCCGAAGATCCGAATGGAGGGGTATTTTATCTCCGGAATCTTTTGTGCAAGGAGGAGCCATCATCATTTTTGTTTATAAGGGAAACAGACTCATACACCAGAACTGGGAGCGCCTGTTGGGACTTCACCGGCCCTTGATGTAAGGGGTGGTACCTACCTTCTGCGTGGAAGACAAGAAACAACAAAACTTTTTTTACAATTTAATAAATTTACAAACATTTACATATTAAGTATATTAAGAATGTTAAATTTATGATGACATAATATAGTAACTCTGAAACTCCTATCTACTAGATTTATTTTCACAAGGTGTATTTTTACTATATTTCGAAGAATATTTAAAACACTTGATCTGTTACAAATCGATGTGTAAATAATTTGGTAGTAGTTGCAGGAAAAACGACAGTCATAAGAGAAAAAGATACTTGATTAGGTTTAAAATAACATGCGGACAATGATTGTCAAAAGGTAATGTACATTATCTAGGTAACCAAAACAGTTTTTTTTTAATGTTAAATCACACTGCCTTGGGATTGTGTTAGTATGTAGTGGCTATTTATACAATCATACAAACACATTTACACATACGTACTCACACATACATACCCACCTATATATATATATATATATATATATCCTCTTATAAGCACACTTGGAGAACCCAAATCTCCAACGATTTAGGGAGGTTCAACGACACCAAACATTAACTTTTTTGTTTGGCGGAAATATCTGTATTCTGTTGTTATCTATCGGACATGCTAATGCCGGTATTTATTTTGTAAAGTAATCTATCAGGAGACTATTCATAGGCGTCGAAGCTAGATTGATACACTTCTTATTATTACTATATTTAGCAATATATATATATATATATATATATATATATATATATATATATATATATATATATATATATATATATATATATATATATATATATATATATATACATACTTAGAAAGCGTTTAGCTGCCCTGGTTGTCTCAAATTTTTTATTAATTTTACATTCTCCTCATTAACGTGGTGATTATTATCCAAAATATATCGGGCGACGAAAGATTTATGTATAGTACCGTATCTTAATTGTACCAAATGTTCTTTGAATCCAACAGACTTTTTTGTTTGTCCGATGTATTTAAGATCACAATCTTTACAACTTATTTTATAAATTCCCGACATCTTGGCCGTACTATCCTTGTCTTTTGGGTTATATTGCAAGTTTTTTAAAGTATTTTTTTGTCGAAAACGTTAGTTGCAAATCGGCTTTTAAAAAAATGCTATCTAAACCCCTGGTGATTCGAGGTTCAAATGGTAAGCAAACAAAGTTTTTTTCTGATTTCTTCTAAAATTTGTTGATTCCGCTAACATTTTCTTTGTTTTCTGTTTGTTAATTAATTTCTCTATTAGGCAAGCGTACCCGTTATATTCGGCCACGTTCTTAATATATTTTAATTCTTTGATGTATCTACTTTTACTTAAATGAAAATTAGTGAACCTGTTTACTAAAAAAAACTCAGACTGGCCTTTTTGTATGCGGACGTATGATGCAAATCATTCGGAATGTAGCTTAGAATGGTGGTTTCCTTTCGATGGACATCGAATTATAAAGTGTCTTAATTTTTAAATTCGTACTCATAGAAACGGTAATTTATAATTAATTTATAATTCGTGGGTAAATTTTATAGAATCAAATTGTATTGTAAAAAACTGACAACAAAGGACTTGGGAAGACAGTTACAGGTTGCAAATCCCAAAGTCCCCCCAAAAATATATATTGTCTCCCAAAAATTCATAACCCGGGAAAATCAGTCAGACATATTATTTCGGCTATAGATTCTCCGACATATAATCTAGCAAAGTGGTTGTCAAATAATTTTAAAAGCTTGCCTATTAAACAAAAAGTTATTCTATGTCAAATTCACCTGAATTTATTAATAAAATGTAAAATTGTTGGAAGGCGAGATTTTGGTATCATTTGATATAGCGTCCACAAAACAAATGCTAACATATTTGGAACAGTCATTAAAACTCAACAACATAGGCGAAGAGGTTTGCAAAGAATATTTAAGTTTAACTAACTTTTGTTTAAAAAATATGTTTTAATTTAACAATGAGTTTTTTTGAACAAACGGAGGGCACGGCAATGGGCAACCCATTGTCCCCTTTCCTTGCAGATCTCTTCACGAGTAGATTTGAGACGGATTTAGAAAATAAAAGTGAGTACTTTCTTAGAGTCTGGTTTCGTTATGTGGCCGATATTTTTGCAGTGTTTAACACGAATATATGTGGGGTAGATGATTTTGTTAAAATATTAAATTGTCAATTTGATTCAATTAAATCCACCCACGAAATGGAGGTTAACAATAAGCTTCCCTTTCTAGTAGTGAGTAGTCTCAAACGTAAAAGTCAAATGTAGTATATTTCACGACGAAGACGCAAAAGTCAAGTCCCGTAACGATGGAAACCACTTTGTTAAATGGTTTGTTCAAAGTTTGTTATCATGGCTTTTTATTTTATCTGCATGATTGTGTCTTGTCAGTTCTTTTTTCTGGTAAGATTTTAATTGTTAACTAGATAATAAGAAAATTTAGTTTATACATACTGATAGCAATGAAGAGGTGAAAAATGTATTTCTATGATTTGTCGCAGAATTAATTTTTGAGCGACATCGACATACAAAAATTGAAATATCTCGAAAATGGTGTGTCTGAGCGATTTGGATCAAATATACATTTTTTGCTTACAATTGATAAGGGCTGCAATGTAGCTGTACGGTAGGTCGATATTACTGGCTGTCGAAAAATTATAGCCAATTGAATGCAAGCATAGTCTTACAGGTGGCGCCCTCTACTAGCAGTGTTATTGACAATAACATATTTAAATTTCTTGCCCTCGAAAACCCCCACATGCCAATTTTTACGTTGACATTTTAATTTGACTCGGACTTATTCGTGAAAAACTGACAAAAACAAATAATTTTAACACGCTGTATTTAAAAAACTAAGCATTTGCGGACCCATGTTTATATGAAAAAATAGTCTTATTTTTGTGTGTTGAATGTGAACCTGTAATATATATATATATATATATATATATATATATATATATATATATATATATATATATATATATATATATATATATATATATATATATATATATATATATATATATATATATATATATATATATATATATATATATATATATATATATATATATATATATATATATATTTGTGTGTGTGTGTGTGCGTGTGCGTTTGTATCACAAAATATTTGTATCTCCGAAAATAACAACGTTATGGCAACCAAATTTCTAATTCTCTAAGTGAAACGAAAAAAAAATGAGTGCCGCTGATAATCAGAGAATGGCACAAAACCAAAACATTGTGTATGGGTTAACAAAATCTATTAAATATTACAAGCAAAATTCAATTTTTCATGGCGCAATAAAATTTTCGTAAAAGGAATGCGTAGAGCACTTCTATGAAAATTCACCACCATAACTCACTGGCTGCGTCCAGACTTTTTTTTTAGGAAGTTGTTCAAGACAAACAAAAATCAGATAGAGATGCAAATAGGTAATGCTTAGACAAGGATGGTTCATTCACCATAGGAAATATGATATTTTTAAACACGATAGACGGCAAAACATGCATTTTAATGTAAATATTGTCGGTGAAAGTTCAGACACCTTTTATATTTTTGTTGTACGGGTAAATTAAATAAATGTATTTAACCTCCTTGAGGCGGTAAACTGCTATTTCATTGAAATAACATACAGTGCGTTATTTGCAAAAAGATAATAGAACGTGTCTCAAGAACACCGACTACACACAACACCAACTATGTCAAGTTCATTACCGTTTTAGGTCACTCTTAATGAAGTGAACCATGAAATAATAATAATAAATTATTCTTACGAGAACATAGGTTGTATTAAATGTATAACAGATCATGTGTAACAAGACCTTTTTTAAACAAGCTTTTTATTTAGGTCTACTTAAACTAAAAAAATAAGTTTATTTTTTTATTGAGGCAGTACGGCAAACGCACATACTATCGACAGTCAAAAGAATTTAAAATTTTCTTATATAAAATCTTTTACTTCCTATAATGTCAGACTTTTAAAACTACTTGAGTTATATCACCGATATATATATATATATATATATATATATATATATATATATATATATATATATATATATATATATATATATATATATATATATATATATATATATATATATATATATATATATATACACACACAACACATTATGTCCCAGATTGGTCATGCATGTATTGCTATCTCGATTATTATCAGAGCTACAAAGTCGGTTAAATGGGTAATGTTCCTCAGGATTATATTACCATTTCAGAACTGCAGAGCTGCATTCAGATTTTATCGTTTGTTTTTTGTTTTTGAAGTAATCGCAAAAAATCAAAATGGTGCGTTTTTGACAAACCCCCGTATTTCGGTTATCTGGGAACATACGGTATTTTCGTATGCAGATTTTATGGGAAGTTTTTAAGTTTTTTGCAATAAAAATAATTCTGGACGCGAAAGTGCTTTCTGGAAGTGAATTTTCATAAAAATGGTTTTAATAGCAGATATGTGTGTTTTTTTAAGATAGCAGGGTCAAATTTGGTTATCAGTATAACTTATATTATTATTATTATTATTATTATTATTATTATTATTATTATTATTATTATTATTATTATTATTATTATTATTATTATTATTATTATTATTATTATTATTACTTTAATGATTAAATTAATCGGGTATGTCTATAATGCAATAAGTGTAGTACTTGCGCTGCATTTTGAGACAACATTTAAATAAGGTTTAATCCAAAAATACGTCACATTGACGTTTTCGAATTCTATAAACTTCAAATTTTGATATACCACACCAAACATTTCCTTAAACCTTTTTCCTTCATCTAATACATCAAACACTACCTTCATTTTCCATAAATCATTAGCTCTCCATAATTATATTTGAATCACATTTCACTCTCCACGCCCCATATTTTACACAAAATTATAAATTTTCAACACACCGAGAATGATTATTATTAAACAATGTGCCATCTTTAATCCAAATAACTGTATTGTTTGAAAATGTACAAAAATTTGCGAAAGTAAGCTTAAAGAGTTTCCGAAAAAACTGGTTTCTTGGTAAACCTTATAAGTTAATAGTTAATTGAGCTATTCAAATTTGAAGCATTTAATGAAAATTCGCTACCATAACGCACTTGCTGCGTCCCAAATTTCTTTTCTTACAAACATGCATTATATTTCGATGGAAAATGCAACACATAAGGCGTGTTAAAAAAAAGAAAAATTTGTATCACCAACAACTTATGGGAAATAATTTTCAAAGATGTACCTTGTATAATAACAAATATTTTGAGCTTTATTGATTTTTTACGAAAATTCGACTAAAATTATATTCCACTAAACGATAGGCTCTACAGCTAAGGCCAAAGAATATTATTATAAAGCTTGAAAATCACGTGCACATTGTACAAGTGGTCATACCTACCAAATTTGAACTGAATTGGTTGAGTAGACCTTGAGTTATAACTAAATGAAAAATCAATAATCTACGATGTGACCTGAAACTGGCTCTAAATGGATGCCTATAATGTTACACAAGGTCAGACAGATAAACCAGGGTTCCACTGTCATTGCAAACAAAATCTCCAAATTAAGTTTTAAACGGACAGGCTACGAAAATATGTCACAATGAACAATCGCCTGGGTTGCTATTTACGACAACTCTGATCTAAAGCTGTAGATATAACACAAATGTAAATGAATAGAAATTTTAATTAAAGTGATTCAATTTGTTTAAAAGCAATCTAAATCCTACGTTTTATTATGTATAAATATTAAGCTTCCTATTTTCACGATATTTAAAAGCCAGCTCCATCTCTCGAGTTTAATCTGACAACACACTTTGTTATTTGTGAACTGACAGGAGTCATGAGAGAAACGTGTACGTTCTGCGCATAATCACGAAATCGACTCCGCCAATATTTTAGAATCTCAGAATATAAAACAACTACATAAAATACAAATAGTAGGTGAATAATAACCCAACTTTTAATTTTAACCTAACTTTAACAAATGCCTTGGGCTGTCAATTGTAGTGTATTATGATTCTAACATACAATTAAACAAATAAGAATGTGGTTGTGTGCCAAGATCTATAAAACTTATAGGTTACCTCGTAACTTCAATCCCAAATCGCGTAACGTCATCTTTTCTTAAATGTATATTTCAATGCACGTTATAGTAAATAGTTTAGGTACAGAAAAATACGAATCATTAGTTATTTACCTACTTTATTAGACATATATGTTGTTTATAAAATATATTACCGTAGTTGTTTTAAATAAACTGTTTATTGTACCCCATAATGATAAAAACTTTACTTTTAAAGGGGGAATGTAATTTGCTGACCAAATTGAATCTTCCTGGCCGACGCTTTAATCTATAAGGATTTCTTTGATATTTCATATTTTGCATCCTAATGATAATATCTTCTTGCTGCTAAGTTTAAAAGAAAAATCTTTCTATTTAAGGGTAGTTTACTCTTGGCGTTTTCTCATTTTTTTTAGTGCTACCAGGAAAACCATGAATCTGACAAAACTATACATTTACATATAATCATTACTAATAACTGCCAGCTCGCAACCAGAGGTTGACTTAAAAATACCCCTATTTAGGGCAGTTTACTCTTGACATATTTCAGTTTATTGCCACAACCGCCGAAACTATTTAACTGACTGAGGTCAAAATACGCGTATAACCATTTCTAGGAACAATAAACTTACTACCCGAAGTTGGCTCAAAAATATCTCCATTTATGGAGATATCTTGGCATATTTTAGTTATCATTGCTACTGGGAAAACTATGCAACCGATTAGGGTTCATCATTACGATATCCTAAATTGGAAAAATGAGCTAGTGGCAAACAGCCACAGCCATAATTAGAGCATCACCAATATATATATATATATATATATATATATATATATATATATATATATATATATATATATATATATATATATATATATATATATATATATATATATATATATATATATATACGATCACTACTATCAACAAATAACCCCCTACCAGAAGTTGATTGAAAAATACCCCTACTTAGGGGTATTGTATGTTCTAAAATTTACAATAGAAAAAGAATCAAACAACATCATAAACTTCTTAGATTTAACACTAACCAGAAAAGAAAACCAGATTGAATACAAAATATACAGAAAACCTAGACAAACAGACAGCACTATACCTAAACACTCAATACACCCACACACAGACAAAATGGCCGCATACAGATACTTAATAAACGGAATGCTAAATGTACCACTCCATAAGGACGAACGAAAAAGGAGTACAACATCATAATACAAATAGCACAAATAAATGGATACAACAAGAAAACAATAGCAAAGCTAGTAAAATAAATCAAAAACAAACAAATCAACAAAACCGAAAACAAAAAACCAGAAACAAACACAAAATACACAACATTCACTTATAACCACAACAAAAAAATAACACAAACACTCAAACAATATGATTTAAAAATGAGCTACAGAACCAATAACAAAATAATAAACAAAATAAATAAAAAACAAGAACACAACCCACATGAATTAAGCGGAATATATCCAATAGAATGTAATACATGCAATAAAAATATATAGGAATGAGAAAAAAATCAATAGAAACAAGATTCAAGGAACATATAACAGCATTAGATAAAATCCACATACCTAGCTACAAATAAAACGTAGCTAAACACATTCACAACACAAAACACCAAAAACCAGATATCACCCGATTACAACTAATGAAACATATTAAAGATCACAAAAAAATATGGAAATCTGGGAACAATACTATATTCAACAAACAAACAATAAGAAACAGTTAATGCCAGAACAAGTCCAAGTACAAACATTTAAATAAAACTTAATAAGGGCCATACAAATAGACAAATTATCAAACCACAGTGATCAAGACAGGAGACCGATACACACGACACGGTCCGAAGACACAACCAATCAGAGAACAGTAAACCGACCAATAGAACGCGCAGGCGCCACGTAAATCTCAGACGTAGGCCACACAGGAGCGATCACAGTCAGTAGCGTGCTGAATGAACCGGGACGATTCGAAACTGAAATCCACGTAAACCAATAAAAAATCACAAAAAGTACAGCAAATAAATAAAGTATATATATATATATATATATATATATATATATATATATATATATATATATATATATATATATATATATATATATATATATATATATATATATATATATATATATATATATATATATATATATATATTATTTCCTTGAAAGAACATTGAAGTAAGAACTAACGAGAAAAACAAGTAGTTGTTGGGTAGTTGAGAAGAAAGATTACCCTACCTAACCATAAACTAGATCCTCAGGTATCACTTATAATACAATGCCATCCGAACTAAATTTCACTCAGGAACTAAAACCGAACAGAAATTAGAATTTTAAATTTAAAGACACATTTGTCCATACCTAATACGAAAAAACAATAACTGTATTTTTATTATTAACACATTGGGTGTAACTTTATTTATACATAGTGCTCAATATTTTTTAATGAAACAATTTTTGTATAGCATTTAATTAATAAGAAAAATAAATTAACCTATTTGATTTATATTTAGTATATTTATTTATATTAATTACATAGTTTGTCTTACAAAATAAGCTTAAACTTGTATTTGTATATAACTATTTTTTCTAAAACTTCAAAATAGCGATTACTTTCAAACACCTGTTACTGTGATACGATACAAGTAACAACGTAATTGTTGATTCTGACTAATTATTTTAGAATTCCCTCCAATTAGTGATTTTTATATCAAAAGCAACATAAATTGGTTATTTCCATGGATCAACTAATTTGTGCTCTTGCTATAATTACTTGCATGTATTTATGTTCTCCAATAATTGGATTGATTGTTGGCCATATTCATACATAGAACATATTTTAACCTCTCCATATAAGATAATTGTTATTCTCTGCATGTTTGTTTGTCCATAAATATCCATAATTCCTAAAATGTCACTTAGGAAACGATTTCTTAAATTAATAGTGCTGTCCCCTCTTTGTAAGGTGGAAACAGCTGGTAATGGATATTTCTATTTGCCTTACATATATATGTATCCCCGTTTTCCAACATATCTTAAGTGTAGAAGCTTCGGCATTTTCTTCTTAATTTCATCTTGCTTTTGTTTTTCTCTTTAATACAACTTCAATTTGCTTTTCACTTAAAAAGTGGGAAAGAACTTCCTTAACATGTGTGTCTACTTTCTTTTTTAAATTGTCAATTTCTGTTTGTGATTTGCGTTCTCTAATAAGTTAATATATCTGCAAGTTTTTCCTTATATTTTTTAATTTGGTCTTTGCCTTCATTATTTTCCACAAGAAGGGCATCATAGTTTCCCAAAATCACTTTCAATACTGGTACCAGGCAAGTCTTCAATGTGTTGTGCTGATGGGAGTTCAAAAGCCAGTAACATATGTTTTCTAGAAGCTTTTGAATAAGTTCATTTCTTTCTTTCTTTTGTGTTCCATTTTCTCTTTCGCTTTCGCTTTCCTTATAAGTTTCTCGTGACAATAAGCGTTCCAATGTCAAATTGATGAAAATAAATTTTAGGAAAATGATGTATGTGTTCAATATTTTTGCCTGTATTCCATCTTCATAATTATTATCAGTAGTAAAATATTTGCTACATATGAATGAACTATAATAGTATTTCAGACATCTCAAAGAAAATTATAAAGTTTAGATAGACAAATATATATTTTTTAGATACCTGGGTATATGTGTGCTGTGACTGCCTACAAAATCAACAATGAAAAGGCAAAAAAGACTGGAGAAAACATTCCATACAGCTCTGCAAAAGGTGTGGGTTGCGAGATGTCATAGAAAGGACAAGTGTGATATATATATATATATATATATATATATATATATATATATATATATATATATATATATATATATATATATATATATATATATATATATAAATTATATTGTGACGTATAAGTATATCACACTTGTCCTTTCTATGACATCTCGCAACCCACACCTTTTGCAGAGCTGTATGAAATGTTTTCTCCAGTCTTTTTTGCCTTTTCATTGTTGATTTTGTAGGCAGTCACAGCACAC
Organism: Tillus elongatus; assembly: GCA_964006375.1. Taxonomy (NCBI): domain Eukaryota; kingdom Metazoa; phylum Arthropoda; class Insecta; order Coleoptera; family Cleridae; genus Tillus; species Tillus elongatus. The sequence continues at coordinate 291,774,415 of OZ023262.1, read as the reverse complement.
ATATAGCCAGGTATCTAAAAAAATATATTTGTCTATCTAAACTTTATAATTTTCCTTGAGATGTCTGAAATACTATTATATTTCATTTATTAATGAGAAGTAGCTGAACACATAACCTAACAGAAAAATCATGCAACTTCAGAAATATTAACAACATTATATCTCTGAATTTTATTATAATATTATTGTATTATAATAGCCAAGCGAAAACTAATAAATATTACACGTCTATATTTAATATATCATAATATACAAGTTTAAAACAGACTACATACAACACAAAATACTTATAATAACTAGAACCGCATTTTTAACGCTTTTTGGACAGCAGACAATAAAACACTATATCAATAAAAGTCGTAAAATATAGTTTATTATACTGTATCAAACAATGTTCGAATGAAAATCTAAACACAAAGCACATAAATACTTAAATAAAGACACGACGAGCCGAAATCAACAGACTGTCTAAGAAAAAGATGCCCCCTTGCCGATACCCCGACAAAGTTACTTTAAAGATCTTGGTTGTGTACATCATATTTAGGTTCTTAAACAATGCATGTAGCTACTGTATTACCAAAATGAAACAAAATTATTTCAAGAAAAAATATACTTACCGCAAACTAATATAAGTATAATACCTACGGCGCCTAGGCACTTATGGTTTTTTTTTGCTCTTAGCTTTTACTCTTTATGGAACATTTGAAGTAAATGAAACTACAAAATATCATAAAGCAGTTTAAATTACATATATAATCAGATGTACAGTGTAAATTATTAAAATTTTAATTTTAAATTTCCTATTGTTTATATTTATTTCATTTTCAAAAAGTATGGATACAGTAATAATAAACAAGTGTTGAAAAGAGTTTATGTGCAGCAAGTGCGTTATGGTAGCGAATTTTTGTAAAAATATTTCAAATAGTTATAACTCAAGTTGACATTAAACTAGAATCTTCAGTTTTGATAGACAGTAAAACCCATATAAAGGCAGCGTGGGTACTAGATTTGAAAAACAACTACAAATTTCTTTTAAAAAACCTTTTTTTCAATTTTGTTTGCAGAAACTGTTTAGATTGAGTTGACTAAAATGGATCATCCAAGCGATTAATAAGGAAAAATGCCTGCCACGTTTATAATTTGGCCAGTACATTCCTTTTGGAAATAAAAATAAACTAATTTAGAGTTGAGCACACGGAAGACTTTTAGAAAAAAAATTGAAAACATACTTAGAACCCTTTCTGGATGCACATACCACAAGAAAAATTTCTTGCAAACGGGTCCTAAAAAAGTTACAGGACCAGGAGTGAATAAGGGTGCTGGGCGGGGAAGAAGATAAAAAGGAAATGTGAGCGTAAAGTTCGAAAAAAACCAGCTTGGTTGGACCTTTATAAGCTACCTTTTACCCATTTTGCAGCTATACTTCCTTAAAATCCTGTTTACTTCGCTCAGAACCCTTATTCACCGCAGGTCCCGGAACTTTCTTGGGGATTGTTCCGAGGACATTTTTCTTGTTTATATTGTTTTTATATTTGTTTTATTTTGTTTATGCATTGCGGGTGGTTGCAGGCATGTAGAGGAGGGGGTGGGGTGGGGTGGTGTGAAAGAACCTCTGTGACGAAGCCGCGAACCAAGATTTTCAATTTATGTTTAAATTGTTACCTCATTTCATTTGTTTAAAATATTTTTCCAAAAATGAATTTGAGGTTGCCTTATTTGTCAGTCTCACATAGAGAGCTACAATATTTGATTATTTAAAAAAAGTATGGATACAGCAACAGTAAAGAAGTGATGAAAATGGTCTGGGTGCAGCAAGTACGTTGTGGTAGAGAATGTTCGTAAAAAGATTTCAAATTCGATAACTCACTTTCCGATTAAGCTATAATCTTCAATCTTGAGCCATAGAAAAGCCTATGTAAAAATCATTTTTTGTTGTTTTGTTTGCAAAACTAGTTCGATTGGGTTGAAACAAAACGATCCAAGCCATTAATAAGGAAAAATACATGTCATATTGATAATTTGGCAGGTACATTCTCCTTGTAAATAATTATTTTTTGTCTGAAAAACTTTTGTAACTTTAATGAAATTTGTAACACAATTTTTTTTAAAGCGACTTGCAGTATTTACATATATGTACCAAATTTTAATTTTCTAACTCCATAGAAAATAGAAATTTCTTCAAGTAATCGATTACTGGGACCTCTATATAATTGTTATTATACAAGATACGAGATAAAGTGGTATACGTTAATTATAGGGTGTCTAGAGCTGCATCTTGTAAAATTATTTTGACAATCACAGGGTGGCCTATAAGTCGTTGGTAATACCTATAATTTTTTTCCACCACCCTTATTTTATTGCATTTTTTAAAGAAATATGATGATGGTAAGAAAAAAAAAAAGCGAGAAGCAGTAAGTGCGTTTTGGTAGCAAATTTTCATTAAATGATTCAAATTTGAATAACTCAATTTACTATTAACCTAAAGTTTGTTGGCTAGGAAATCAACATTTTTAGTTAGTTACAGTTTGAGCTATTCAAATTTGAAATCATCACATTTAATATCACCGCTTTTTATTGACAAAGGCAAAAACTGGTTTATAGGTATATGAAATCTAGTATGTCTGAGTCGTTACCTAGCAACGGAACATTTGATATCATTGCCAAGGTCAGTTACACGCTGTAACTGACGTTTATCATATATTATTAGATCGTTTATCTGTTTTCAATTTCAGTTGACAAATTATTTGGGAATTTTAATATACAAGTGCAAATTATTCCTTTACGATTTTATTAAGGTTAGTGGGTGGACTAACAGTGTTTGTGATGTTTGTCAACAGATATAAAAGATCGAAGTTTTACAAAAAGGCTGATATGCAACAGGTCAGTTATTTTCTCTCTGATGCTTTGGCGGATGTTTTAGTTAAGTTTATGGTTTAACAGTTCATAATTTTCAGCTAATTTTCGTACAAAAAATTCGTCAATGAGGAGACCGCGACTTTAGAAATTTAAAAGATTTCTTCAAATGAGCGTAAACTAGGCCGCCTAGAAACCATATCCGGGTTTACGTTCAGTTTTTATCTGTTTACATATATACATAGTGACGCATTTCTACGGTAAAGCTCAATATAATTATTATTATACAAGAGACGAGAAAAAATTATATAAGTTAGTTATAGGGTGTCTTGAGCTGCATTTTATAAAATTATTTTGACAATCACAGGCTGACCCATAAGTCGTTGGTGATGCGTACACTTTTTTTTCGAACACAATTATTTTATTGCATTTTTTATCGAAATATGTTTGTAAGAAAAAAAATCGAGACGCAGTAAGTGCGTTTTGGTAGCAAATTTTCATTAAATGCTTCAAATTTCAATAATTTATTTTGCACTTAAGCTAAGGTTTGTTGGCTAGGAAACCAACTTTTAAAGTTTATTGTCGGACAATTTTTATACATTTTCAAACAATAAGTTATTTTAGTAAAATATGGCACATTGTTTCTACTATATAAGTTATACCGGTAACCAAATTGATGACTGCTTGCATTAAAAAGATATATTTGCTATTCACGCACTTGCTGCGTCCATACTTTTTTCCATTTTTTTCGTTTGGCTAATAAAGTTCTCTGGTTTATTTTAACAAGTTTTTTATTTATCTGTTTCCTAAAATAATACATATCTTCATAAAAACTACTAACTGAAGATGGGAACCTGTGGTGAGCATTGATAAGTAGTGGAGACACCAAAACACCACAACACATCTTTTTAAAGACCTGACGATCGTTTCACTATCAAGGTTAGCGTCATCAGAGGAGGAAAAATTCGAAATTGCTTACTACTAAACATCACCTCATATACTGAGTTTTAGGTGGCGACCCACACCGAGAGGGAGACTAAATCGCAGGCAAATTTTCTGTGTATTGTATTTTTATTGCCGGACGTGGTATTTGAACTTCCTTCATAACTTTACCTCACAAGTTTCGGAATATTTTATCTGTATCAGAGACAGAGGGCAAACAAATGACTATAAATTAGTGGCGGCGCTCGGTTTAAGGAACCTTACTATTTTATTATATACTTTCGTACGCATCTAGCTTTGCTGGCCCTCTAACATTTTTGATCATCTCTTTATCAGTGTGGTGGTTATTATCCCATATATGTTGTGTCACGCATGATTTATCTATACAGTACCGTATCTCAGCTGTGCCAGATGTTCACGAAATCTAGTCTCAATGGTTCTCTTAGTCTGCGCAACGTATTTAAGATTACAATCTTTACAACCTATCTCATAGATACCCGACATTTCAGTGGCTTTATCTTTATCTTTCGTATTAGTTAACAAATTTCTTAAAATCATTTTTTGCCGAAAAACTTAGCTGCAAATCGGCTTTCTTAAAAATGTTCTCGAGACCCCTTGTGATACGCTGTTCAAAAGGCAGGCAAACAATTTGTTTCTGTATTTTGTCGTACCTGAATGTCGTGCATTCCGCTATCATTTTCTTTGTTCTGTGTCTATTCATTTTTTTCTACCAAGCAATCCGAATATCCGTTATATTTAGTCACGTTTTTAATGTACTTTAATTCTATACTATATCTACTTTAACTTAAGGAAATTTTATTAATCTATTTACACAGGACACACTGATTATTAAGATAACAGTTTGAATTATGGACTACATAGAGCCGGACCTACTCTATTCATCGAAAGAGTTCTGTTCAAATTTTTGACGATATATATGTAGTTTCGTAAGCGTCTAACTGAAGCGATTCCTAACATTTTTGATTAACTTGAGCTTTATCTACATAATGATTATTATCCCAAATATGCTGAGTAATACATGATTTATCAATAGTGCCATATCTCAGTTACGCTAAATGTTCGTTAAATCTAGTTTCAATAATTCTTTTAGTTTGCCCAATATATTTAAGTTCACAATCCTAATAACCTATTTCATAGATAACCGCCACTTCTGTGGTTTTATCTGTATCCGTGGGTTACCCAGAAATTTTTTTTTTAGAAAAGGTTGGCTTTTATTCGACTTTCTTAAAATGATATTAAAACCTCTCGTAATTCGCGGTTAAAATGGTAAACAAACAACGGTTTTGTCTGGTTTATCTTTTCTGGAAGTCGTAAATTCCACTAACATTTTCTTTGTTTTATGTTTATTGACTCATTTTTCGACTAGGCAGACAGAGCAACCGTTATACTTAGCTACATTTTTAATCTATTCAGGTTCTCTGTTGTATCTTTCTTCATTTAAAGGAAACTGGATTAATCTATCAACCAGAAAATTCAAACTAGCTGTTGTTTTGTGAGTGTGAGTAGTTTTTATACGCTTAGCTTATTCATCCCCCTGATGATGCTAACTTTGTTAGCGAAACGATCGTCGTGTCTAAAACTGTATTGTAATGAATTGGGTTCTCCAAATTCTACTTATCAATGCTCAATACAGGTTCCAATCTTCACTCATTAGGTAGGTATACGCTGAAAATTTTACTCGTACATTTAAACTGACCCTGAATATAGGTTCTAAAGGTCCTAGTTGGCGCTTATTTAATAACATTTTTTAAGTTCTACATGCGCACTCATTAGCGAATTTTTTCTACGAAAATTTAACAAAACCTTGAACCTTATATATAATGTAATTTAAATTTAATGTTTATAAAATTATACACACTGGTGGAATTTGATTTCTTTTGAGTGTATTAGTTGATTTTCAAGCTCATTAGTGAAGCCAATCATAAGTAGAAAAACTTTAATTAATGTCTACCATAATTGACAAAAAGGAAGTTGCTAACATCCACTTTTCGCAAAATTTTATCATCACCACAGTCTAAAGGCGATGTCGCCTCATCGTAGCGACCATGACTCTGTCTACCGCAGCTTTTTTAGTGAATTTCCGTAGAAAAAATCATTGATGAGGAGATCGCGACTTTTCAATTTTGAAATAATTTCTTCAAATGAGCGCAAACTGGCCCCCAGGGAACTCATATTGTGGGTCAGTTTAAATTTTTTATATGAGATGCAAAACGCAGAGGTAGTGTTGCCAATTGCAGTCGTTGGTGAAATTTACGATCAACGATTCAACGAATTTTAATTTACTCGCTGCATTTTGATGTTTTTAATATATATATTCCGGGATTTATACGTTCAAGTCCGGGATCCGGGACAGGACATCTAATTCACAGCACAGTCAATAAGTACACGTTCTTTTGCATACCTAACTCTACTTAGCAAGAGAAACGCATTGTCTTATTGTTAATAAGAAATAAGAACATAAATGTAAGCATAAGAATATTATGTATTATATTTCACTTGTCGCTACCAAGTAATGTGTGTCGCTGTTGCCCAGCAAGAACCAACGCGGAGATGTAGAGTATAACTTGCCAAGGTGGGGCGCGGTGTCTGGTATCAAGGAAAATGGGTGAGTCAGAAGTAGGTGTAAAAAATCTAACTCGAGCTTCTTCTCGCCAAAACAAAGTTCTTATTTTAATACATTTTTTGGGAATTTTCTTAAAATAAATTCACTAATGAGGAAATTGCGACTTTTGAATTATGAATTTTTTTTCAAAAGAGCGCGATGGAACCCAAATCAGTGGCCGGTTTTAGTCTTTATATGTTTACCTTCGGAAACTCAGCCCAGGTTTTTCCCGGAAAATTTCATGTTATCTTTCGGAAAACATTTATATCTTCGGAAATAACAAAGCAAAGGCAAACAATAGTGTTTGGATTATAAAGAGTGAGCCATGTACCAAAATTTAGATCTGTAAGTTGAAAGACAAAAAAGTTATGGGCAGTTAAAGAAAAAAAATGGAGTTTTTCTCAAAACGTCAAAGTCACGATTTGAAACGTCAACATTCGCAAGATTTAGACAAAGAACCTGACACAAATACGTGTTATGTAAAGAAAATATTGCAAGAAGAGTGTTCTACAAACCCTTAAGTTTCAGCTTCAATCATCATTGTTTTTCATTTTACTAAAATATTTACAGAAAATTCATTTCAAATAGACCCTTTCGCTGATGCTTTGACTGTAGGTTTAGTTAAGTTGATGCTTTGGCTGTAGGTTTAGTTAAGTCAATGGTTTCACGGTCTATAATTTTTAGTTAATTTTCGTAGTTAAAAATTCGTTCATGAGGAGACCGCGACTTTTGAATTTTAAAAAGATTTCTTCCAATGAGCGTAAACTAAGCGCTCTAGAATCCATATCCGGGTTTACTTTCAGTTTTTAATCTGTTTACGTATATACAGGGTGACGTATTTTTACGGTAAAGCTCAATATAATTGGTATACAAGATACAAGAAAAAAATGCATACTGTGACATTTGTCTACGAGAATTAAGTTTATGGGCTTTGTTACTTCTATGGTCAGATGTCGGTTATAAAGTGTGTTGGTAAGAGCGAATACTCTGGAATTATATTTCTAGAAGGCACCAGAAGCGACAGGTGTAGAAAACTGTAGAAGATGTAGAATCTCTATGGAGAGTATAAATAGATAAACGGTACATAGAGTTAGTTAGTTCAGTATTGAATTAGTGTGGTGCAGAGTAAGTGATCATAGAGTATTAGGCAAGTCAGTAGTACGTGTTGGTGTATAAGATCATAGAAGGCGGATAGTGGAATATAGTTCTATTAACATTTAGTAATAGAGAGAAATATTTTAGTCGACACTGGTGTTGGAAAATAGTTGATTATAATAAATAGTAGTTTGAAAAGCTGTGTTTTGCTAGTCAACGAATCCAGAACTCCGTAGAGCGTAACAACTGGTGTCAGAAGTTGGATTTTCAAGCTGCTAGCAGAAATATTTTCCAGAATATTTGTTGAACAACGTGGACATTTCTAGAATCTCTGGAAGATCAGTGTCAGCAGTATGTCATAACTGGGTGTGTTTTTGAAACAGAATAAACTGTGCACCAGCTTTAAGTACGTCTATGCCTAAGACACGTAGCGCAACGGTCAATATAGACACCCAGCTATTGTAAATGATAAAAAATTGACGAAGAAGCTAAATTAGCACGAGAAAAAGCCAGAAAAAGAGATGAAGAAATGAGAAAAAGAGACGAAGAATCCAAAGAACAAACGAGAAAAAGAGTTGAAAACGCCAGAAGAACACACGAAGAAGCCAAAGAAGAGATGAGAAAAAGATAAAGTGGCCAGAAGAAGAGACGAAGAAGCTAAAGGAAAAGCCAAAAAAAGAGATGAAGAAGCTAGAAAAAGAGACGGAGAGATAATAGAGGAACTGATAAAAAGGGACGAAGAAGCAAAAGAAGAAATGAGAAGAAGAGATGAAGAAACAAAGAAAATCCAGCAAGAGCAAGCCTGCAGATTTGAAAATATTACTTCGTGTGTCGACGAAGGTATGAAGCAGGTAAAAGACGGCATCTTCCAACATGTAGAAAGTCGAGTAAGGGGTATCAGCGACAATGTACATGACAAGCTGACGAGTGTGCAAGAGGCACAAGCGGAGGTACAGAAGAAAATGCAATCACTAGAAAAGAAGTATGACACCCTAGTCAAGGGAAACATCAGACTCGGAGATAGCCACATAAGAATTAAGGTTCCCACAATTGATGGTTCAGTCCCATGGGGTATTTATGTACGCCAGTTGGAAGCCGCTGCTACAGCAAATGGTTGGGGTGAGAGAGAGAAAGCAACCTCGTTAATAGTAGCTCTCAGAGGAGATGCCCTCGACGTGCTTCAAGGAATTCCCAGGGAGGAATAGGGCAGTTTCGACAGCATTCGGTATTACCTAGAAATGAAATTTGGAGACCGGCATCTACAACAGCTGTATCAAACTCAGCTAAAAAGTCGCTGTCAGAAATCAGGCGAAAGTCTGCAGCAATTCTAAGTCGAAATTGTCAGATTAACACGATCAGCTTACCCCACAGCTCCGGTGAAAATTTTGAATCAGCTGTCACTGCAAACATTCATTGACTGCATCAGGAATACCGACACTCAACAGGCGCTGAGGATGGCGAGACATAAAAACTTGAACGATGCTTTGGAACATTCGCTAGAATTTGAAGCTGCCAAGCAAGCTTCTAAAGGCAATGTGAGGGTTCGCAGTCTCCAAGTCCCAGAAGAGGAAAATAAACCAGACTTATCCAAGTTTGTGCAGCGTTCGGAGAAACTAGAAGGACAGGTGAAGCACACGACTCATAAGGAGCCAACGCAAGCTCATCGTACAAGTGCCATACGCTGCTAGAACTGTGGCAAGGTGGGACACATAAGGAGTGAATGCCAGTCTCCAAGATCATATTCAACCAACGCACAGGAAAACTAAATGCAGCTATCTTTAGGCGGCGAGAGCTGGCTGCCCCGAAGTTGAAAGGTATTTCACTGGTCAACGATATTGCAACACGCTCATCGTAGATGGATACATCGGCGACAAGAAGGCTCAAATGGATGTAGGTCCTGGCGCATCCAGAATGATAATCCGTCGTGATATAGTACCAAGATGGCGGGTAAGAGAGGTAGAAAGCATCTACAAAGTGACCGCAGCTGGTGGCGAACAGATTCGTGTAAAAACACAATTACACACTCATGCAAGCGCTAAAGGACTTGCTGGAATGATACTGCAGCAGGACAGGGATAAGAAATGGCACCTAGTGTATTGCGTTTCGAAGAAGACGCCGGAGAGCGAGAAGAAATATTATTCACATGTTAGAAAACAGGAAACTTTTGCGTGTCGGTGGGTAAATAAGAAGCAAAAGCATTTGTATGTGATACTGGACAGTATGAGGAAATCGATAGTAGTTAAGTATCATGACAACAGGGGACATTTTTCGATGGATCGAACAGGGTCCGTGATATTAAGGACATATCGGTTTCGAGGAGTGAGACGTTATGTTCAAAAACATATACGTGCCAGTTTCGAGTGTTTAATGTTGAAGGTGCCGGGAGGCAAGAAACCTGGATTATTACACCCGATTCCAATACCGCAAACACCTTATCGAGAGTGCACATGGATCATGTTGGAGCATTTATTACCGGTAAGAAGGGCAACACCCATGTGTTGGTGATAATCTGCGGAATGATTAAATTTGTCAGGCTATATTGTGTGAAAAATACTAGTGTAAAGCCCGTACTAAAATCTCTAGACATTTAATTTTGGAGCACTGACTAATGCACCAAATAGTGAGTGATAATGGAGTGGCCTTTACGTCCAAAGCATTACAGGAATACTGCTCTAAACGTGGAATTCATCATACCTTGAACAGTACCCGACATCCACAAGCCAATGGACAGGCGGAACGAGTGATAGGTGTCTTGTGTCAGTTATATTGGCCAATATGAAAAAGGAATGTAAGCAGGACCAACCATTAAACTGGTCGAGAGTCAAATGAATAATGCCGAGAACCAGAGACCAGGGAAAACGCCGTTTGAGTGTCGCTATGGTTATATTCCTGAATACGATAACATAGTGGTGAAAAACATTGCAAGTAAGGACGAATATATACCAGCAGCTGTATTACGCGAGGAAATAGTGTAGAATTTGGAAAGGGCACAACAACAATATAAATCCAGAAGTGATCGTAAAAGATTCGCAGGGATAAAATATCATGTGGGAGACTTGGTAGAAATGAGGCAGGCCCCTGAATGTACAGGGCAACCGACAAAGACTCAGTGTAAATATCGAGGACCTCTGGTAGAGATCGAGTGTTTGCCTAGTGATACATACCGTGTTTTAAGTATTAAGGAAACAGAAAGAGGTCTACGTTATAAGACAACAGCTCATTAACCACAGTTAAAAATCCACCAAAATAATAATCATTTCAATGATGATGTTGGGGAAGAGTACAGCACAGATAATTCCGTGAAGTCTGAGAGTGATGGGTTAGCAGACGAAGAGGATGCTTCTCCAGAAGAACGAGAACAGGGTGCAGGACAAAGGAAGGAAGTTCTAGAGAAGAAAACGATCAACCGGCCAGTTAGTAGGAGGCATTACTTGAGTTATGTTTAAATTGTTACCTCATTTCATTTGTTTAAAATATTTTTCCAAAAATGAATTTGAGGTTGCCTTGTTTGTCAGTTTTACATATAGACCTACAATATTTTATATCATTTTCAAAAAGTATGGATACGTCGCAACAATAAACAAGTGTTGAAAAGTGACCGAGTGCAGAAAGCACATTATGGTAGAGAATTCTCGTAGTACCATTTCAGATCCGATAACTCAATGTCCCATTAGGCTAGAAAATAAAATCTTAAACCATAGTAAGGCTGGAAAATAAAATCTTAAACCATAGTAAAACTTATGTAAACGCGGCATGGTTTTTTATTTTATTTCAACAACAGACCTCGAGGGCTCACAGCATAAATACTATCGTACCATGGGTGTCAACAAGGAGGAAAGAGGCAACTTGTTAATTCTGAACTTGAAGGTTTGGAGGTTCGGAGGAGAAGGAAAAACATGTGCCGGCAAGGAGTTCCACAACTTGGAAGTCCTCGGGATAAAAGAGCGGGCATAACAAGATGTTCTAGGTCTGGTGACCTGGACAGTAAAAGGGTGCATTCGCTTTGTTTCCCTGGTAGATCTGTTGGGGGCAGCAGGTGGAGGAACTGTGGAAGAAAGCTCCTCTGAGCAGTGCCCGTGCCGATACCTATAAAAGAGAGAAAGGTCACCAACGGCACGTCGGTGGACAAAGGATGGAAGCCTTTGGGTGAGGGTAGGGTCACCGATAAGACGTATAGCTCTCTTCTGAATGGAGTCCAGAATAGCGAGTATAGAAGCGGCAGCGGCACTACAGATGTGCGAGCAGTATTCGAGGCTTGGCCTTATTTGTAAAGTATATCAGGTATAGAGATTAGCTGGTGTAATGTATTTGCGAGCCCGGAAGAGGAAACCTAATTTCTTAGCAGCCGCTTCTGCAATTGATGTGAAATGTTGATGCCAATTGAGATTTCGATCCATAGAACGCCAACAGATGAAAAGAAGTCATTACTTTGAATAACTTGGTTGTTCAGTGTGATAGGTCTAGGGCTGGTGTATCTTTTATGAGAAAGAAAGCAAGACTGTGATTTGGTGGGGTTGAATTGTACAAGATTTCTACTTCCCCAGTCTAATATTTTTTGAAGATCCACGGAGACAGATCCCTCCATGAGTCTGCGATCCTCATTTAATTGGGTTGAAGAGACATGCTTAGAATATTGTATATTTGAGTGAAGGGTGCTGTCGTCCGCGTAACTGTAAACTGGGTTGGGTGTGCTAGAGAGGAGGTCATTGATGTGAAGAAGAAACAAAGTCGGGGCTAAAGCTGAACCTTGAGGAACTCCTGCATTAATTGGATACAGTTTAGAGGAATGGCCATCCACGACAACAGAAATGCTCCGGTTGGAGAGGAAATTTGCTGTCCAGGTACAGAGTTTTGGTGGTAGGCCATAGGCCGGAAGTTTATTAAGCAGTGCTGCGTGCCAGACCTGGTCGAATGCTTTGGATATGTCTAGAGTGACAATCTGGGATTCACCGTGTAGTTCCATAGACTTGTTTCAAGAATGGGTGACAAAGGAAAGGAGGTCGGCAGTTAATCTGCGCTGACGAAATCCATACTGCCTGTCGTGTTTTTCAAGAAATTTTATTAGTTCGGTGTTTATATAATTTTCTATCACTTTAGAGACGAATGAAAGGAGAGAAATACGCCTATAGTTGCTAGGAAGCGCTTTAGATCCTTTCTTGGGGACGGGTTGTACTCGAGCAGTTTTCCAGTTACTAGGGAATATGCCTATATTGTATGGTGTCTGAAACAGACGAGTCAGGACAGGAGCAAGTTCTGGTGCGCATTTTTGAGAACAATTGCTGGGATCTCGTCAACGCCAGAGGCTTTCCTGGTATTAAGAGAAAATAGCATATTTCGTACCTTTTTAGTTTTGAAAATGATATCCGTCATTTTATGCGCGACATTGGGGACTGTTGGTGGTTGAACATTTGGAGGTGGGTTGAGAGTAGAATTGCCGGCGAACAACGAGGCAAAAAGTTCAGCCTTGCCCAGGGCGGTAGAAACAATTTCATCCCCTGAAACAAGAGGTGGGAACGTCCTCTTGCAGCAATTTTTCCCAATAGATTTAACAAGAGTCCAGAAGGGTTTGCTGCCCTTGGAGGTTGAGAGGACTTTGTTTTTGATGTGGTTATTAAACGAGTTTTTTGCCTCAGAAAGAATGCGGACATAGCGGTTTCTTGCGTCGTTAAATGCTTGACGGTTTTCTTGACTGGGATTGTGTAGAAGCGTTTTGTGAGCTTTGACCTTTTCAAGTCTGGCCTTGTCACCAGGATTTAGAGAACCAGGGCTTTTGAGTGGCTGAAGAGGTTTTTTGTGTACGTGGAATGAATAATTCCATGCCAGCTTGGATGATTATGGTGACGTTTTGTGAGATATCAGAGGAGTCAGGATGAGAGAAGCAGACAGACGCCAATGGAAATGAGGAAAAGTAATCCGGCATTTCGTCCCAGTTCGCGGAGTTGTAGTGCCAAACGATACGTGGGTGTGATGACTGTGTGACCTCGGGTTGCATTGTACAGGGAGCAGTGAGAATGCCGTGGTCTGAGCGACCAAGGGGGGCGGTGACTGGTGTCTTATAGCATTCAGGTTATGTAATAAGAAGGAGATCCAAGGGATTTGAGCTGTGTTTTGGGATGAGAGGAAAGTAAGTAGGTTGCTAAACCATATTGGCTAAAGAATTGCTGATTGCAAAGGCCTCCGCTGCTTTTTATTGTGGATCGGTTTTTGAAGATCCTAGCCATTCCTTATTATGGACATTAAAGTCATCAAGAATAGTGACCTCGGAGGAAGGATATTGAGACATCAGATGGTCGGTTTTTTCAGAAAGGTAGTCGAAAAGCTGGACAAAGTTGTTGTCAGAAGGTGACCGGTAAATGCAACACATGAATTTAGTTGCAGCCCTGTGAGAGAGTTTCATCCAAAGTACGTCTTTTCTTCCAGCTTCCAAATTGGGGAGTCTGGTCCAGGGTAGACTGCTACGGACGTATTCGCACACACCTCCATGGAATTTAAAGGAAATAAGGAGCTTATACCCCTGAAAATTAAGGTGATTAGTGGCTGTTTTGGCACTGATTTGGGTTTCGGTGAGAAAGAGGAGTTGGGGGCCTATTAGCCTGGAGGAAATGGTGGACGGAGTTCAGCTTAGAACTTAGGTCACATATATTAGAGAAGGATACGTTAAATCTTGATGCTGGCGCCCCCTGCACAGCCCTCTCCAGGAGATCCGAATGGAGGGGTATTTTATCTTCGGAAACTTTTGTACAAGGAGGAGCCATCATCATTTTTGTTTATAAGGGAAACTGACTCATACATCAGAACCGGAAACGTCCGTTGGGACTTCACCGGCCCCTTGATGTAAGGGGTGGTACCTCCCCGGGCGTGAAAAAAATCCTTTACTTTAATCACGTAAAGCAAAAGTCCACTACCACGTACGTACTTCGTTTAGTCGCCGCTTACGACAGGCAGGAGTTACCTTGGGCCTTTTCTTTTGGTTAGTTCCCGGACCCACAGGAGTACTAAATTAAAAATTAACGAAAAAATAGTGTTGCAAATTGAATAATAACTTGCACATAGCTATAATAATTTATTCTCTTTAGAAAGACATTCTTATGGACTGAATTTAGGGCCCATGACTTGACCACAAAGAAAATATTTTTATTCCTGTACTCATAAACTTTTGAAACGTTTTACTACTCGAGGAGTATAAAAAAAATGTCAGTTTTCACCAAATCACCCCTTATTTTTCCCCTACCCCCTAAAGCGATCTTACCCAAAAACAATTCGAAGCGTTCCTTTATCGGGTGCTAACTGGATACTAAGTTTGAAGATGATATCTCAATTCGTTCGATAGTTACTGCGCCTATTAACAGACAGACGTACACGCTGACAGACCGACTGACCGACAGACCGACAGAAAAAAACATTCATTCCAGAATCAAGTTTTCTATATGCTTTGAGACTTTTTACACCGTTTTAGCAAAAACAAATTTCTCAATTTTTGTCAACAATATTCCACTCCCACACATTCAACGCCTAATTCAATTTCAGCACAGCATACTAGATGTTTGATGAAATTTAAAATTTTCTAATAAATAAACCCTAAAGCGTTATATTACTCGAGTTTTAACGAAAAAATGTCATTTTCACCAAATCATCCTCCTCCATTCATCCCCCACCCGCTAAATCGATTTTACCCAAAAACAATCGAGTGCTAACTGTATGTATACCAAATTTAAAGACGATATCTCAATTCGTTCTAAAGTTCTCGTGGCTACAAACAGACAGACATGCAGACCAACAGACTGACAGACCGACAGGCCTACACACCGACAGACCGACAGACAACAAACATTTTTGTTCCCAAATCAAGTTTTCTATATGTTTTGATACTTTCTACGAGGTTTAAGCGAAACAATTTTTTGACATTTTTGTCGCTGATTTGATATTTCCACAGGTTGTGACGATGTGGAAGTAAAAAAAGTTCGGAAAGCAGCAAGTGCGTTATGGTAGTGAATTTTTATTAAATGCTTCAAACTTCAATAACTCAATTTTCTATAAACTTATAAACTCTAATATTGGTACGTAGTAAGGCCTCTGTTAAGGCAAGATATCCACCAAATTTCATTAAAATAACTTTGTAAGATTCGGAGAAAAAAAATTTTTTTGAAAGAAAATTCAAAATTTAAATAACTCAATTTTCTATAAACTTGGAAAATTTAATTTTGGTACGTAGTAATGCCTCTCCCAAGGCAATATATAGAGTAAATTTCATTAAAAGAGCTTTGTAATTTTCGAGAAAAATTTTTTTTCAAAAGAAGACTCAACATTTTTTTGGAAAACCCTGTCCGATTTTCCTCACCAACGAACTCATCCAAGCCATTAATAAAAGAAAGGCATTTGCTGAGTTTCATCGAAATAGGTTAATTACTTTTTGAGTTATCAGACGGATACACACACATATATATATATATATATATATATATATATATATATATATATATATATATATATATATATATATATATATATATATATATATATATACATCGGAAAAGTCTAGGGATATTTTTAAAAATGCACGTATTTTTTTCTTGATATGATTTAAGAAGAAAACAAAAAATGTATGGTATAAGTAAGTGTTTAATATTATATAAAATGAAATGTTTTATTCAAGAGACCTAGAAGGTTATTGAAATATATATATATATATATATATATATATATATATATATATATATATATATATATATATATATATATATATATATATATATACATACTGAAAGACAAAATTTCAGAATTTTTCAAAAACTTCTGAGCATGTGAGAAAAAAGTTTTATACAAAGTATGACCTCCACGTTGAGCAATTACAGCTCTACGTCTATTGTTCATAAACAAAATGAGATTGTCAAGGTCTCCTTGTAGTAAAGGTGCCCACTCTGCTGTCAGAAGCTCCTGGAATGTAAACGCATTACGGATGTTGCCCATATGTGGAGTAATTCTTCGTTGAAGCATATCCTAGACATGCTCTATCGGATTCAGGTCCGGGAATTCTGCTGGCCATGGTAAAACTTTAATCCCCGCGTTATCCAACCAGTTGGTTACGATGCACGCGGTATGTAGACAGGCATTATGATGCATTAGGCGGAAGTTTTGACCAATAGGACCTGCAAATGGATGCACGATGGATTGAAGAATGGTATCCAGATAGAGCTAAGCTGTTAGGAAGCGATTTGGAAAAACGAATTTGGTTCTGCCACCAATAATTATTCCGCCTCATGCCATTATTGCATCACCTCTGTATGGATACACTTCCTGAATATGTTTTAAGCGTTCTGCATTTCCAGATCGTCTCCACAGCCTTATTCGACGAGAATCCGGATGGAAACAAACCTAGATTCGTCTGTGAATAAAACTGTAGCCCAGTTATCTGCAGTAAAATTCAGATAATTTTGACACCAGTCCAATCTTGCAGCGCGGTTGCCTCTGGAAATAGGTGAAAATCTGAGTGGACGTTTACTAGATAGGTTTGCTTCGTGAAGATGATTTCTTACAGTATTTCGTCTAATGGTTACGTTATGCGCCCTTTGCAGAGTCGTAACCAATTCATGTGCCGCAATTGTAGGCTGCCTTCTGGCAGTTAAACATAAAAATCTATCCTGACCTGCCGTCGTAGAGCGTCCTCGTCCTGAATGTTTCCCTAAAACGCCTCCATACACGCCTTGTCATATCTTGGGAAACACGGATCTGCTCAGCTACTTCATTCTGCCGCATGCCCGCTTGAACAAGGCCTACCGTTCGTCTTAAGCCAAATGTCGCCGTTCCATAGTAAAACACAATATTTTAAATGCAGCTACTAAGCAGCAACCGAGGAATGACTGAATTCGAAACTAAATTTACCGGTACATATGAAAATTCTACTTTTATGATATATCGGGTTTATCAATTTTGATATCATTTTAACTTTTTTTTTAACAACAGATGGTTTTATATGTATGGAGTGATTGATTAAATACATACATCGTGAGTGCAATTTGACCGATTCCAAAATTAATTTGTTCCCTTTTTTGTATTATTTAAAAATATCCCTAGACTTTTCCGATGTATATATATATATATATATATATATATATATATATATATATATATATATATATATATATATATATATATATATATATATATATATATATATATATATATAAACATATAAAAATTGAAACTGACCCCGGATATGGGTTCTAGGGGTCCTAGTTTGCGCTAATTTAAAAAAAATAATTCACTAATACCTGCCATGTTTTTATGTGGCAGGTATAGTCCCTTTTTAAATAATCAATTCTTTTCTAGAAAACTTTTGTCACTATAATGAAATTTGTAATACATTTTTTTAAAGAGACTTGCAGTACGTACTTACATATATCCATCAAAATTTAATTTTCTAGCTCCATAGAAAACAGAAATTTTTTCAAATAATCGCTAACTGGGACCTCTAAAACCGATCTCCAAGGCCCATTTAAATTTAAAGAGTTAGTTTTAATAATATAACTTACTAATAGTGTACAATTCTTATAAAAAATCCTTACTATAATGCACTTGCTGTGCTCCGCAAATTTTTGGACCATGCTGTATAGTGCATTTACTATGGAAGGTGACCAGCCTGCTTATGGCAAAAGTAATTTCTTCTGAATGCCAACAACGATCTATCGTCATTACGTATTAAGTGGATTTTCCTCTGAAGGTTTAGATGAATACAGTTCAAGTTTACTGGTTTTTGATATATTAAACTTTCCAGAACAGTCATTTGCAGCCTTGTCTTTTGATACTATTAATATAATAAATATTTATTAATTACTATTACACGAAAGGGTAATTACACATTGTCATATGTGCGTACAACCTTATAGTAATTACTTTGGTGATAATAAATTATTATTTTTATATGTTATTAGTTTATGGTAAAGGGAGACAAAATGGAAGAGATGTAGCGAGAATTTATGTACAACCTTATGGTAATTACTCTGGTGATAATAAATTATTATTTTCATCAAAAACTTTAACAGGACAGAATAATCAGCATGCACTTTTTTTAAATAAGAGACAATGCCAAGTAAAATATCTTATTCTGAAGGTCAGAAACATTTTTGTACTTCGATTCTAATAACTGATAAGTGAATGAAATACAGCAAAACTCAACTCAACAGCACTTTATTGCATTGAGTGTCTAAATTTGAATTCCGATTTAAACTGGCCGCACTTTATATGTACTAATGTCAGTTGAATGTTGTACTATAGTGATATACAGGTGTTTCAAAAAACACGTGCCGTCGCTCGCGGTTAAATTTCTCTCGTAAAAATAAGCCTTTTTTTTATATCAATGCTTCGTTTCGTTGCAAAAGATTTTTTTTGTTTTTTTCAAAATTTTCCCAAAAAAAACTGTAGTAATCCTAATGAAATTTAGAGGGTAAGAGTTATTTAAACTGGTACATATTTTACTGCTAAAATGTGTGGACAGCCTTACCGGGGCTGTGCGTATGTGCTATCACTGCTATAATTTTCTGAAGAAGACCTGCACGCTACTGACTTTTTTCTTTTGTTTCCAAAGTTATGTAGGTCGTTTAGTGCCTGTTAAACATTACCTCTTGATTTTTTGTTCATTTCGATCTCTTTTGTGAGATAAATTTTATGGTGTGTTATGTAGTGTACTAATATCTCATGGGCTGAATAAAAAAATCGGGTTGTTATTCTCATTTACTTGCCAAAGTGATACATGCTGTTTATTGCTTTAAAATGCCCTTTTAAAATTTAATCAATCAATCAAAATTTATCTGTAGTAAGATAGGACTTATTACAAGAGTTTGGATGACTTGACCTAACTAATTACTCTATAATTACAAAAGTTTTCGTTTTTAAACCCATTGATATAAACTTAAAAATTAACAACCGAAAGAAAAAAGAAATTTCGTGATCGTGGTAATGCAAATATTACTTTAAAAAATACTTTCTATACATAAGAAAACAGCCGATTCTCCTTCGCCCCTCTATAACAAAGAAACAAATTTTTGTTTGTTTTTTTGTTGGATACAGGAGGGAGAAATGCTCATGCAGACCTCATTCACGACTCCGTAGTGCCGTGGGATATCGAGGTACTGTGAGACTGTACTCACTAAAACTCCCTCCCTAGGAGTACCGGACCTTAGTCCATACCTCCGTCGGAAAGATTTCACACAATGACTTTTGGGTTTGAATGTTTCCATTCTGTTTTGCCGCGGGGGCGTTAGCGGGTAAGTATAAGCTTTGGACGCTTGTGCTTATATGGAAGTTGCTCGTCGTAGTCGGTGGCACTACGGAGAAGAGCATTTGGATGAAAAGAGTTGTGGATAGTTGAGTTATAAACCCAAGTATCGAAGGCATTTCCAGATCAGAGTGAATCTGGCTGTTTCTGACAAACCATGGCGCTCCGGTAACCATTCTCAGAATTTTATTCTGGATGATTTGAAGGGTCAGGTGACGCATAGGTCAAGGCTGGCCGGATGATGACTTTGTACATGAGCAGTTTATTGCCCATGGACAATTTCGAATTTCTATTTAGAAGTGGGAACAGCTTCGAGATGAGTATCGAGGTTTTTCGTCGGGCGTGTTGGACATGGGGACGCCATGTTAAGTGTTTGTCGAGGAAAACCCATAGGTATTTGGCGGAATCTTGCCAGGGAATTAGAAGGTTGTGTAATGATACGTGTTCGTGAGGTGTGTGTCTCCTCTTGGAAAATAGGACTGCTGAACATTTATCGGGGTTTATGGCTAGATGGGATTTCCTATACCAGCCTTGCAGCTCGACTACGGCGGTCTGAAGTCGTTCGATTATTATCCTCGGCTGAGTGGAGCTGCTGAGGATGGTAGTGTCGTCTGCGTACAGTGTGTATGTCACGTTTAGGGGCGCTATCAGAATGTCTGCGACAAATATATTGTACAGCAGAGGGGAGATAGCAGAACCCTGCGGGAGACCAGCCGGGGCTGAGTACGTTCTAGATCTGACTCCCAGAAGAAACGAATCTTACACACATTACCAATATATGTGCAGAGCGCCATCAGTCAGAGCCTATCCCAACTCGACAAGAGGCAGGCCAGGCCATCATAATCTTTTAAAGTTTTTACTGTCGAATTGCAGACCGGCTCGTAGACCGGACACTCAAACATGATGTGCCCCAAAGACTCTAGTTTATTCATATTACAGACTGTACAGAAACTATCAAGACTAATTACGTGATTGCTACCGTTAGGTGTTAATTTGAAAAATTTATACAACGAGGTTCGTAACTGAGCCAGGATACACACCGAGCTAGACGGCAATTCTAATATGAGGTAAGGTTGGAAAAATTGCACTGCGAATGCCAGTCGAGTGTACAGGATTGTATAAGACCCCGCGGCTAACTGACGGTCCTTTTCAAGCAGCCTATCCTGTAAGTATTGCAGAATTACAGCCCGAGTTGAGATTAGCCATAAGAGAGATACATTTTCCCACGTAAAGTCTATGTCCAGATGTCTTAGCAGTTCAATAGTCTGTGCACACCAGTTAAATTGAGCAGGAGCATCTCTAAAAGTCAGCATACGTTTGAGATAAATTTAGGGTAAACGACTATCATCCATCGCACAAAGCTTGATCATCCAGCCAAAAGCTAGGCTAATAGCAGTGTAGAGTATTTGAATTGCTCCAAAGTCAAGCCTGACCATCGCGTCGGCTGTAGATCGCGGGAGGTGAAAAATATACTTAATAAAACCAACCTGCAACCTCTCAAGCAAATTGCAATATCAAAGACCCCAAACACCAAAACAGTGGTGTATTGAACCCACAATAATAGAGTCGTATAGACGCACCCTTGACAGATGATCTACAATTTTTGTACAGGCAAATAGAGAAATTAGGGCACCTACCGAAATTCTCAATCTGTCTACCATCATTTTGGACATGGAAAGAAACAGGGAAGAAGAAGTGAATTGGACGTCAAGGTATGCATACTGATTCACCATTTCCAAAGGTCTACATTCGAAAGTAAAATGTAGCTTATCAGCAGTGTGTCCAGATCTAGTGAAGCACATGATCTTAGTTTCTTTGTTGTTTACAGAGAGGAACAATACTCCTCAAGTATTTTTAACTTGGGATTTAAATCAACGGGAGAGACTGATAATATACCAAGGTAGTCAGCATAAAACAGAATTACGACGTCGTTTGTACCATACCTAACACCCTTAGCACCTCTACTACGAAAGACGGCCTCAATATCTGCAATGCATAGAACAAAAAGAAAAGGACTGAGAATTTCTCCCTGCAGAGTTCCACTGCTCACTCAGAATTGTCTCGTAAAGGAACTTTCGACTTTAATATTTACAACGGCGTTGTTCTGTAAGTGTCTGACAATAAAACTTAATTTACTGCTGACCCCAGACTGATAAGGCTTCTGCCAGAGAATAGCATGACACACAGAGTCGAACACTCTCTTTTTAAATTATTACACCTTGGCTGAACTAACCGATATGTTATTAGTTTATGGTAAAGCGAGACAAAATGGAAGAGATGCAGCGAGAATATATAGCGGCAAGTTTCACGGATGACTGGCACCCAGCAAAATTTTTTGGAATATATCTGCAGACGTTTAAGGGAAACGGTGCCTTAAAACACTTAAAATTTAATTCTGGATGCAGATGATATCGACGAACTGTTCAACTTGAAGAGTCAGTTCTCAATGCAGTGTAAAGTAACCCCACTACAGGTACCAGAATCATTTCTAACGAAATAAGAATTACTTCCGCATCGTCTTCACACAGAATCTCACAAGAGTAACAGTTAAAACCATACCACTACAAACGTTTTCAAAAACTTTTGCCAAGAGACCTAGATAAGAATTTTGTCAGTGGTTTTTAAATAAGTGGGAAAACGAGCAAATTTTCGCTCGTCGTGTTTCTGTTACATCCGAAGCATCATTTACAAGAAAGGAAATTATAAATTTGAATACTTTACATAACTGCAAACGCGCAGTATCAGTTTTATGTAAATATTTGGGTTGGTATTATTGGAAATGAGATTATTGGTCCAATTATTCTGTCACATATACTGGATCATGTGTCATATTTAAATTCTCTGATGAATGATCTGTCTGAACTATTACCTGTGCTATTGAGAAATAGAATGTGGTTCCAATACGATGGTCCACCGGCGCATTTATTGTTGGTGTTAGGGACTACCTCCCCTGTCCCCTGAGGGTCCGGGGACTAACTAAAAGAATAGGCCCAATGTAACTCCTGCCTGTTTAAGAGGCGACTAATCGGACTCAAAAACAGGCGGGGGCCTGGTCCAGGTGACCCTGGAGGAACGCGGATATTTCGGGGGAGTGATGTGCACCCGGATTTTGAGGCATGTGCGCTTAGAAATGGACAATCTCCCTCGTTTGGTTGTTACTCGAGAGCGGGCTTCCAGATGATACCGCCTTGCGTTGAGCGCTGGCGGGCATCGTGTACCCAGACGACCCGGAAGGGGTTGAGATCTCTGATGAGTGATATACACTCGGAGTTTGAGGCCCCCTGTGTGCTTTGAAAAGGACGGATGACCTTGGTTGGGTGATGCTCGGGAGCGGCAATCGATGACTTGAGACTAGACTAGACTAGACTCGCCTTGATTCTAGCACTGGTGGGTGTCGGGTCTAGACGAACCCGGAGGAGAGTTGAGATCTGTAGAGGTGGATTACAACTGATAGATGTGAGTTTGCAATCAATCAGCAAGATGTTTTCACGATTGGTCTTCAGCCGCTCTACTAATTAGTGGTACAACTGAGACGACGCTACCACAGGAGATGTTGCAGTAACATCTAATGCAACTACCCACTCGTTTTCTTCAGTTGCTATTGAACTGTGTAATCAGATTATTGAACATGTTAGAAATCCAGGTATAGTTACAGTAGTTCGAGCATTTTTACAATCAAACAGTGATGAAACACGAGCTCTGATTCGAGCCCGCTGGCATCCAAACGAAAGGAATGCGTTGGTGAAAAACAATCGATTTTGTTAATTCATACCTCTTAGATATATATGCAATATTTTCAAAGATTACAGAAAATTGCTTCTTTAGCAGAGTGTTAGTACGTATAACTCGAGCTCAGAATGATAGAAATTGCTATATTATGAGCGGTGCTCAAGGTGCAGACAAAGCTATAAAGTTTAACATTGAACACATGGTATTATACGTCAAACATATCCATCCCAGCGATGGTATACAACAGCAGTTGTTAAAATCGATTGCTCAAGATAAAAAGATTCTTATAACATTTAGAAAATGGGAAATGTATGAATTGCCGAATCTTCGTAATTCGACTAAGGACTTGTGGTCTGTTAAAACTTCCTCAAACACTGAACGACCTAGGTTTGTTATTGTGATATTTCAAACGGATCGACACAACAATCCTATAAAATATATCAACGTGTTTGATCAAATCCCCACTGACGGTATGAATCTGATCTTTAGAGAAGCAAATTACCTCGAGGCATATAAAAATATGATTGAATTTTAACGATCGTATGTTGGCAGAGAATTTCAGCCTACGTTGGATTACAAAGCTTTCGCAAAATATCCCATGTGTGTGTTTGATTGTTCCAAGTATATTGATTCCCTAAAACCATCAACTTTAGATATCAAATTGAAAATGGAAAATAACCAGAACTTCCCCGATCACACGAAATGTTTCTGTGTAATTATACATGATTGGATCATCGAGTACTCCCAACTCTCTAATGTTGTACGCTATATAATGTAGTTGTAAGGCTGGAGCGACCAGTCCCAAGATGAGGTTCGTAATCGTCGATACTCAAGGTTTTTGTCTACCCGAGTATACACCCAAAGAATTGGTGATTTATAATGGTTTTCAAACTGTGCATTATGTGTTTAAACCACCTAAGTCTTTACGTTTACTGCATCCAGACACAATCAAACAAGTCACGTTTCTCAAAGGACAGCATCATTTCATCGATTACAATTGTGGTAATATTTATTTAGAAGAATTACTCAAGATAATGGTAAAACATATTACTGAACAACAAGTGGATATAATCTATGTTAAAGGTTGTACCGGTTACGTTTTATTCATTACCGCAACTCAATTACTGACATAACGAGAACGTCAAAGAAAGCTTAAATAAGGAAAGGTGACTTTATTCTTGAAGAGCAATTCAAGTTTTGGTTTTGAAAAGATTTATTGAAAATTCGCTATTGACATTTACCATTGTAGTGCCCTTATTGCATTCACTTTATAAACGTTAAATTAAAATATCAACAGACGGAATATTTGCTTTAAGGAAAAATATCGTTATTTATTACAATTTCCTACTAAGATGTTTGTAAAGTGGAAATCAAGAAGCAGAAGAATGTCGTTGCAGAGATGAATATTTACTCCACAATGACGTAATAACATGATCTAAAGTGTTAGAAACTAGAGGTGGAAATATTAACAAGGTACCGAGAGTCATAAAGTCGGAAATTTATGCGACATGCTGACAACTTAAAGAAAGGCCGACAAAGCAATCGCTATCGTTAAGCAATAAAGTATATTTGACATATATTGGTCGCATGTAACCGTTGGGACTGCGAAGCTCAGACTTGGTGTCTGCGGAAACTGGCGCGAAACACATGCACCTATGCATCTCTATCATAGACATGGAGGTAGATGGGTAACTAAGAACATAAAGAATATCGCCAGCAAAGACGTCGAGCACCGAACAAACCCAGCCGGCCTACTTAAAAGCGTGCAATGCCTGGATCGCGGGGGGGTCTGCCGACAGACACTACAGAAGCAAGAACTGCGCTACCTCTCGAGTTCAGTTTAGGAGATTTTGCTATCGGGCAATGAAGTAAAACCTAACTTTCTCAGGGCATATACGCCTAGTATAATTATCGTGCAAGTGCTGCAAATAACTTCAGTTTGGTTTAGTGTATTATAACATCCCGCATAGTGTCACTAGTCACTACTGAGGAGATCCCGACTTTTGAATTTTGAAAAAATTCTTCAAATGACCGCGAACTAGGCCCCTAGAACCCATATCCAGGGTCAATTTCGATTTTTATGTGATATATATATATATATATATATATATATATATATATATATATATATATATATATATATATATATATATATATATATATATATATATATATATATCACACCGATAACTCAAAAAATTATACTCAAATTTTGATCAAATTTGGCACATACCTTCCTTTTGTAAGTGGCTTGGATGAGTTTGTTAGTCAGGAAATTCGGTCCAGGTTTTCCAGGAAAATTTTGTGTTTTCTTTCGAAAAAAAAAATATATTTTCGGAAATAACAAAGCGAGGGTAACCAAATTAGGTACGCTAGTTTCCTTCGTAAAGAGTATTTTATTTACCCAAATTCAGATTTCTATCAAAAAAGACAAAAAGTTGTAGGTAAATTAATTTTTAATTAATTAAATCTGATTCAAGAAAGTTAAAACGTCAAAATCGATTGATCAGAATCTGAGTGAAAAATACTAAAAGAAATGACTAACAAGCTCCTAGATATGTATTTAACTCGTTATTTTCCTTGATTTCGTTAAAGTATGAGCAAAAAATCCATTGTAAATAAAAATGGTTTTGTGTAAATTGTAAAACGTTGAACAATAACATGTATTATGTGATATACCTGCTAGTAAATACATGTCGAGCGTAGTTCATTGGGCTAAATCCCTGTACATTGTATAATCGACTCCTACATGATACATTACCTATAGGGTGTCTTGTGCTGCATCTTATAAAATTATTTTGACAATCACAGGCTGGCCCATAAGTCGTTGGGGATCCCTCCAATTTTTTTTTGAACATTCCTTATAGGATTTTTGCCTTTTTCATCGAAATATGATGCATGTTTGTAAAAAAAATCGAGACGCAGTCAGTGCGTTTTGGTAGCGAATTTTCATTAAACGCTTCAAAATTCAATAACGCAATTTGGTATTAACCTAAGGTTCGTCAGCTAGGAAACGAGTTTTCTCGGAAACGTTTTAAGTTTATTTTCGGAAAATTGTTGTACATTTTAAAACAAGTTATTTTGATAAAATATGGTACATTGTTCCTACTATATAGGTTATACCGGTGACCAAATTGATGCCTGCTTGCATTAGAGACATATTTGCTGTTAAAAACATTTTTGTGAAAATTCACTTCCATAGCGCTCTTGCTGCGTCAAGACTTTTTTTGTTGAACTTATGGTTTTGTCTGAACTGTAATTTATTCACAGTATGTTATTTAACTTTGAAAAAAAATGCACTCTGTTATAGTGAATTTCTATTTAAAAAAATTCACTAATAGAGAGGTATCGATGGTGAGACTTTGCAAATTTTTTTTCAAATGAGCGCAAACTAGGACCCCTAGAACCCATATCCGGGGTCAGTTTTAATTTTTATATGTTTATATATATATATATATATATATATATATATATATATATATATATATATATATATATATATATATATATGTATATGTGTATCCGTCTGATAACTCAAAAAATAATTAACCGATTTCGATAAAACTCGGAAGTGCCTTTTTTTAATTAATAGCTTGGCTGAGTTCGTTGGTCAGGAAAATCGGACAGGGTTTTCCGGAAAAAATTTTGAGTTTTCTTTGTAAAAAAATTTTCTTCTCCGCAAATTACAAAGCTGCTTTAATGAAATTCACTATATATGTTGCCTTGGGAGAGACATTACTGCGTACCAAAACTAAACTTTCTAAGTTTATAGAAAATTGTGTTATTCAAATTTTAAATGTTCTTTCGAAAAAATTTTTTTGCTCCGAAAATTACCAAGTTATTTAAACGAAATTTGGTGGATATCTTGCCCTAGGAAATACCTTACTCTTACTACATACCAAAATTAAACTTTCTAAGTTTATAAAAAATTGAGTTATTCAAATTTGAAGCATTTAATAAAAATTCACTACCATAACGCACTTGCTGCGTCCAGAGTTTTTAATTGATTAAATTGCCTAAAATGTAACTTCCTAATTCAATTGGTAAAAACCGGTAAGTAGGCAGATAGATTGATGTATCGTCCGCCTATAAGGTCATCATCCTATTATATAGTTTTGTAACACAGCAATAACTTATTATTATCTCATGCATTATGTAAAAACTGTTGGTTTTGCACTTATACCTGCTGGTATTAACCTAGAAAGACTTGAAATCGAGACGAATACTTTCACCTTTCTTAGATAACCGGTGGGTCATGAGATTAACATGTTACCGCGAGGCTAGGACCTAGAGGTTTTCCGTTTTAGGAAGATCTAAAATAAGTAAAACATGTAGATGAATAGAGAGGTTGAAGGTTAAACACATATGGACACGCATCTGTACTATTCTTGTCATATTACTTTGAATTTATCGAATATACACGTTTCAAGAACGTCATGTTGTGAGGAACGGCAAATAAATCGTGTTTCAGTTTTATTCCACTTCAGTTGCTTGATAATGCATCATTAGCTCCCCTCCTTCATGTATGCGAATCTACCCCACCCATATGTACGCACGTATATTACTTATATGGATTATATTTTGTTTATATATATTTTGACTTTTTAAATTTGAGTTTTGTACTTACTTATGTTAGATCGGTTTGGTGGATAGTGTTATAATTTTTGAAATAAAAATGTACAAGTTGATAGCGGTTGTTATATTGACATTTGCTGTGAATGTTTATAGTTTTGATGAAGTGTTAAGAGGACAGTCTGTGGTTTACGGTATATCGTCCCTTACAGAGGGGGCTGAAAATAAATCCCTGTGCTATCAGCAATTAAATGAACTCTATAAAGCTATCGATCTTCAAAGGATATGGGCTCTAAAAGGTAGGGATTTTTTTAAAATCTTATCTACAAACAAAAATAATTACAATTAAGTTAACGAAAGTATAATAAATAAGAGTTCGCAAAGTACCTGTAGGAAATGGAAATTCTTATATTGAACAAAAATTTATATCTTTAAGAAGGTTGAGGTTACTGTAAGAAAATTTTGTAGAGAAGTTGCCTTGATAAAGATTATGAGAAACTAATGGGAGGCAGCAAGTGCGTTATGGTAGTGAATTTTTATTAAATACTTTAAATTTCAATAACTCACCTTTCTATAAACTTAGAAAGTTTAATTTTGGTATGTAGTAAGGTCTTTCCTAAGGCAATATATCCACCAAATTTCATTTATATAACTTTGTAATTTTCGGAGAAAAAAATTATTTTCAAAAGAAAAATCAAAATTTGAATAACTCAATTTTCTATAAACTCACAAAGTTGAATTTTGGTACGTAGTAAGGTCTCTCCTAAGGCAATATATCCGTTAATCTTCTTTAGAACAGCTTTGTAATTTTCGGAGAAAAATTTTTTTTTGAAAGAAAACTTAAAATTTTCCCGGAAAACCCCATCCGATTTTCCTGGCTAACGAACTCATCCAAGCCATTAATAAAAGAAAAGGTACTTGCTGAGTTTCATTGAAATCGGTTAATTATTTTTTGAGTTATCAGACGAATACATATACATATATATATATATATATATATATATATATATATATATATATATATATATATATATATATATATATATATATATATATATATATATATATATATAAATTGAAACTGACCCCGGATATGGGTTCTAGGGGTCCTAGTCCGCGCTCATTTGAAATTTTTTTTGCAAAGTCTCACCATCGGATACCTCTCTATTAGTGAATTTTTTTAAATAAAATTTTACTAATAAAGGTATTAAAATTAAAATCTTCAGTCTAACCAGAAACTGAATTATAATCACTTCATTTCAGTGAATTTTCGGAGAAAACAATCACTAATGAGATCGTGACTTTTTGGAAAAAATTCTACAAATGGGCGCGAACTAGGCGCCCTTAGATTACATAACCGGGATCAGTTTCAATTTTAAGATGATATATATATATATATATATATATATATATATATATATATATATATATATATATATATATATATATATATATATATATATATATATACAGCGTGTCCTCGGATCGACGCATGAATATGTGAAAAAGACTGTAATTTTATGAGTTGAAACTTAATTTTTTGGCAATAAGCCCTGCTTAAATGGAAAATAATTTGTGTCATATAATTTTCATTTACAAAAATCAGGTATGTCTTGGAAATTCACAACAAACTAATTTTTTACACTTGTAAAGTGCCCTTTTCTAGAAGATATGAAAACATTATTAAGAAAAGATGATCGGAAAGAAAAACTAAGTAGGAAAGAAAATTTTAAAACCTTAAGCCTACTTTGATATTTCGCATAATTTTCATTCCATGCACCCTCCTTACCGAAGAGATTAAAACAATTCGTTAACACAAGTTGTTGAAAATAGTAAATGGAACACGATCGGCTTCTTTTTATCCCTCTATTAGATATTTAGATAATTAAAGAAATGAGAATGAATTAGTCTGATAAGCTCTGGATCAGTTCATTTCTTTTTCCTTAATATCTAAGTAGGCGTTGATCTGGCATGTCTAAGACTTGCACATTATTAGGACACTTTTTACAGAGTAATATTTTTGTGCTATTCTCAACTTTGGATTGTCATTTGTTTTTGAGCTACAGGTATCAACGTTTGTTTTTATTATGGCAGCCATATTGGATTTTTTGCTCATCTGATAGCCTGCCAAAAGAACTTTTCAATGATGTACAACATGCTTGAGAAATCTTGTAATTGCACTGATAATTGTGAGAAAAACCGTTTTGAGGATAGTAGGCTATGAAATCCAATACCAGAAAACAAATGACAAAAAAAGTGTTCAAAAAGTAGGCCATGGAGTCTAACAATAGACTTTTACTTTTAACATAATTTTCCGTAATGATTCACGATAAAAAAATAGGAACTTTGAGCACACCAATGAATCGGCCCATTATTACAACTGATATTTTACGTTACAACATTATCCTAAAAAAAATTATAATTTAATTAAATAGGTAAACCTAGTAAATAACTAAATTTACTAACAGGACTCAATAAAAAGCAGATTAATGATTTACGAAGACGCCTTTGAAAATTGTTTGATTTTTAAATTTAAGTCAACTGAAAAACAACGGACGAAAAGTTGCTATGGATATAGCACTATGGCGACAATTAAAAATACTGTAATTCTTAATTATCTCAACAATTTAATGTGCATTTAACACGTTGCTTAAAATTTTGTACTAAATAGTTTGTTTCCTGTTTATTTTAAATATTATTCAAAAATATGTTCAGTAACGAAGAATATTTTGACATGTTGGAATGTTATGTTCGTTCTAACAAAAACACTAAGGCAGCTGCAAATTCATATCAAAACAACTACCCAGAAATATGACAACCAAACACCAAAATAATTCGCAGGATAGTGACCTATCTATTGAACGACGGTAGCTTCCATGCAAATAAACTACGAATGCCTAGAAATGAAGAAATAAATAATGCCGACTTACAGGTTTCAAACGAAAACCCTCCGCAACCTCTTCGGTTTTATGGTGAACAAATTGACGTTCCAAAAAGTACGGTACACTGTGTATTAAAACAAAGTCATTACCATCCATACAAACCTACAATTGAACAAGGCTTAAATGTTGACGATTACCCTAAGCGACTTCAATTCTGCAGATGGTATCAAGAACAATGTCAGCAAGATGAAAATTTTCATTTGAAAATAATATGGACTGATGAATCCAGATTTATAAATTGTGGTGTGTATAATCGCCATAATAGGCATTATTGGGTAAATGAAAATCCCCATCTAAAGGAAGAAATACAATTGCAAGACAGATTTTGTATTAATGTTTGGTGCGGCTTATTAGGTAAAAAACTGTTATTTTTATTTCTAGGTTAGACAGTTTTAAAAAATCAGGTAACTTCATTGTTGGTCCGCCCTTTTTTGAAAATAATTTAACTTGGGAAAGGTATCTAATCTATTGAGAAATGATATCTTACTAACAATTAATTACGAAACAGAATCACGGAAGCTATAAATCATATTAAGCAAAACACCCTCACCAGAGTTTGCTGGCATGTTTCAAAAAGATGTATAAAGTGCATTGAACAAAACGGTGGCCTTATTGAACAATTTTCTAGTTAGTGTATTTGTAAGTTTTTATTTTATTATTTGTTGAGTTCCTTTCTAATTGTGTTGTTTTGTGGAGTTTAGGTTTCTATTTGTTATTGCCAGGTTTCGTTATTAAACTGTTTTACACAATATTACCTAGCATTATTACCTAATTAAGTATTGTAAATTAAATCACAATATTTTTTATCTTTAATTATTACGGAAAATGATGTTAAAAGTAGAAGTCTATTGTTAGACGGCCTACTGCTTTTTGAACACTTTTTTTTTGTCATTTGTTTTCTGGTATTGGATTTCATAGCCTACTATAATCAAAACGGTTTTTCTCAAAATTGTCAGTGCAATTACAGGATTTCTCAAGCATGTTGTACATCATTGGAAAGCTCTCTTCACAGGCTATCACATGAGCAAAAAAATACAATATGGCTGCCAAAATAAAAACAAACGTTTACACATGTAGCTCAAAAACAAATGACAATCCAAAGTAGAGAATAGCACAAAAAGATTGCTCTGTAAAAAGTGTTCTGATAATGTGCAAGTCTTAGACATGTCAGATCGACGCCTACTTAGCTATATGCAATCAACAAATTTTTTTTTTTTTCAAAATAACTCGAAAACGAAAAGAAGCAGGGTAGAATACAAGTCATATTTGGAACGAGCGTGAAATTCTACAATACATTGCTAATTTAACCGTCTCCCTATCTCTAATAATAACGGAGATAGCAATACATTCCAATCCAGTTTGGGACACACTATATATATATATATATATATATATATATATATATATATATATATATATATATATATATATATATATATATATATATATATATATATATATATATGCAATTTTTACTTTGATCTGTAAATATCTATCTTACCTAGGTCAACCCAATGTATAATTATTGATACTCCTGGAGGTTAAGACATCTGTAATTACCAGCTAGAATATGTACAAATAAAAATTATCAGTAGTTATCGAATTGTTCATAATTGGTACTTATATAGTGGGTATTATATTAGTTACACAATTGCTGGTAATAATAGAGTTATTATGTGATTACATTTTACACATAAATTTTTAGTACCTACCTTATCATGAATTTATTTAAACAATGCGTATAACACTAGCGACTCGCACATTAAAAAATCATGGTAATAAGCTTTTTGATTTCATGTTTTCCTACTCTCCCCCTTCGATCAGATCCAATTTGTCGATCACAAATACCATGCAATGGTGGACACGTAAAATATATCTATTTTTTAAAGAAATGGAATAATTTTAGTAATATATATATATATATATATATATATATATATATATATATATATATATATATATATATATATATATATATATATATATATATATATATATAAGACATGCTTGGTTCTCGGGTTAAACCGCGTCCAGAATTTATGGAAACTCGACGTTTCGGCTCCTGTTTTGGGGCCATTTTCAAGAGGTAAAGGAAATATGTAAGGACACTCTAAGGCCTCAATCTGCCTACTCCTTAGAGTGATGGACAAAGTTGGGTAAAGGAAATATGTAAGGACACTTTGAGGCCTCAATCTGCCTACTCCTTAGAGTGGTGGACAAAGGTGGGTAAAGGAAATATGTAAGGACACTCTAAGGCCTCAATATTCCTACTCCTTAGAGTGATGGACAAAGGTGGGTAAAGGAAATATGTAAGGACACTCTAAGGCCTCAATCTGCCTACTCCTTAGAGTGGTGGAAAAAGGTAGGTAAAGGAAATATGTAAGGACACTCTAAGGCCTCAATCTGCCTACTCCCCAAATATCGCCGGAGATCGTCTGTGAGGTCTCAGTGCGTTCAACCCTAGGCCTCAGATATATATATATATATATATATATATATATATATATATATATATATATATATATATATATATATATATATATATATATATATATATATATATATATATATATATATATATATATATATATATATATATATATATATATATATATATATGTCAAAATAGTACTAGTAGTTCATAGAATCATTTTTGTAATATCTGTCCTAACAAAGATAAGGCGCATCTGAGGATTTACATTTTCGATTCAAACCTTTAAGCAAGTCTTGTATATTTGAAAATAGTGCTAAAGCTTCAAGCATAACTTCCACATAGCTGTGATAATTTACTCTATTCAGAAAGACATTCTCTTAAACTGAATTTAGGGCCCATGACTTGACTACAAAGAAAATATTCCATAAATTTCCGAAACGATATATTAATCCATTTTTAATAGTGAAGTGTCAGTTCCCCCAATCAACCCACTATGTCTTCCCTTTTTTCTAAAGCGATCTTACTAATCCAGACATCAGGTTGTGAACAGCTGCCTGTGCACCAAATTTGGCATGGGTTGCTTGATTACAAAATAATTTAATGTTGAACCTCTACATGATCAACCCCTACTTTAGTTTCATGGAAAATTGAAGTTGACTTTGATTTGACCTTTAAACTCATCTAAGGCCACCATCAGATAGGAAAAAAAACCTTGTCTGGAACTTTTTTCTTCGCGACTTGAACTTTCACTGTTATTATGTTATTCTGTTAATTTGCGAAAAAGAGACTCCTCATTTACTAAACAAAAAAAGGAACCATTTTCGAGATAATTCAATTCCTATACAATTTACTAACAGCAGTAGTTATTAAGCACACTTGAAGAACCTAAATCACCACAAAACATTTTAAAGACCTGACGATCCTTTCACTAACCAAGTTAGCGTCATCAGAGGATGAATAATTCTAAATAACTTATATTCGCAACTCTATCTATATTCTTCTGCAATTCTACAAGTAGTCGGTCGCTACCGATTTAGGGAGTTTCAACGACACCTAAATTAACACATTTCGTTTTGCGGAAACATCTGTATTCTTTTATTATCTCTCAGACGTGCCTCTGGCGGTATTTACTAGTACTGTATCTTAATTGCGCTAATTGTTCTTTGAATCTAATTGAAATAGGTCTTTTTGTTTGTCCGACCTATTTAAGATCACAATATTTATAACTTATCTTATAAATTCCCGACATTTTGGCCGTACTATCTTTGTCTTTTGTGTTACCTAGCAGGGCAAGGATGAATACGGCGTGTGCCACCCTACAGGATAGGGGATCGCTGAGGTCCCTAATAAGCTGGGTGGTGAGCATGCCGGAGGACAGGAGAGTCTCTCTGACCTTGACGGGCCGAAGGCTGGACGTTGGGGTGACGGGCGGCTGTCCTAAGGGCAGCTGCCTTTCGCCTCATATATGGTGTCTGGTCATGGACGGCCTCTTGGAGCGGCTCTGCGAGAATGGCTTATACGCCCAGGCGTACGTTGATGATGGGCTGGTCTTAGTCACCGGCAAATTCCTCGGCGTCGTCTGTGAGTGCACGCAAGCTGCCTGTAGTATAATTGAAAGGTGGTGTGGTGAGCTGGGACTCTCCATAAACCCGGCGAAGACAAAGATGATCCTATTCACCAAGAAGAGGAATGTAGCGGGGTTCAAGGCGCCCGTGATGTTTGGAAAACCTTTAGCTTTAGTGAGGGAGGTCAAATATCTAGGGGTGATCCTGGACTTCAAACTAACATGGCGGTCGCAAATAGAACGAGTAGTGATAAAGGGAGTAGCGACCCTCTGGCAGCTTGATCCTGGATCCTAATCCTCGGATACTTCACTGGATTTACACTGCGATCGTCAGGCAGAGAATCCTCTATGAGGCGTTGGTCTGGTGGTGTGGTGTGAACCAAACTACCAGCAGGAAGCTGGCCAAACTCCAAAGGCTGGCAATCCTGGGTATCACAGGCGCTATGAGGCCGACACCCTCAGCCGCGCTAGAGGTCTTGCTGATGCTGTCACCGCTTCCCATCTGTATCAGAAGGGAGGCTATGGCGTCGCATATTAGAATGCGAGACTCTGGAAACTGGTGCGGAGAGGGAGCAGTAATAGGACATGCAAGAGTTGTCCAGAAGGTGAAAAAGGAAATTCGGATATCCGTCATTAAGGTACGGGATGCCGAGGACGATATTAGGTTGACTAGGCCATATACCCTCAGGATCCCCAGTAGGGATCAGTGGAGGGAAAATGAGGTTGCATTCCAGCCCGCAGCCTGGTCTGTTTCACCGACGGATCGCGGCTGGAGGATCAAGAATCCTCCGGGGCGGGAATATACATCGAAGGCCTGGGGTACGTGAGAGTTATGCTCTTGGCGCAGATACCACGGCATTCGAAACAGAGGTGTGCGCTATCCTGTCTGTGGCAAATAGACAGGATGTGAGGAGGAGCCCCGAGAAATGTGTGTACATTTGCTCGGATAGCCAGGCTGTCCTCCGGGCAGTCTGCGCGGCCAGAATCAGGTCAACACTGGTTCAGGAGTGGGCTGACGCCCTCAAAGGACTAGCCAGGACAAAGGAGGTGCAACTAGTGTGGGTTGCGGGACACTGTGGCTTAGCGGGGAATGAGGTGGCAAATAATCTCGCTAGGCTTGGTTCCCGGCGGCCGTTCTGTGGCCCGGAGCCTGCGATAGGCATAAGTAGGAAGACGGTCTCTGTCGCATTAGACATGTGGACAGAGGAAGCAATGGAGAGGCACTGGGGGTCGGTTGGTGGCTGTAGGCAGGCGAGGGACTTCGTGGAGGGGCCGGACAGAGATAAAGCTGTCTGGCTACTCGGTAGGAGTCGACCTATGCCTCGCCGCATTCTTGGGGTGCTGACAGGCCACCGCGCCCTCAGAAGACACCTCACATTGATAGGGGTAGAGAGGGATCCCATTTGCCAGGAATGCGGCGAGGATGAAGAAACGTCCTACGAAAACCTGTGTGAATGCGAGGCCAGTACGGTAGGTAAGTACCGTCCAATTGAAGACCGTCAGGGCCTTCATTTCGAGGTCGAGCCGGTTTGGCGACGGAACCGAGGAAGAGTAGAGCATGGTTGCTGGGTTGCTGGGGTTGGCAAAAAGGGCCCATTGTGGCCAACTTGCTTGACGTTGGCCTCCCCACCACAGCTACTACTACTACCTAGCAGGTTTTCTAAAGTGTTTTTTGTCGAAAATGTTAGTTGTAAGTTGTCTTTTAAAAAAAATTCTATCTAGACCCTCGTGATTCTAGGTTCAAATGGTAAGCAAACAAAGTTTTTTTCGGCTTTGTCTCTCTCGCGGGCGCGCGTGTGTCTGCGTGTGTGTGTGTACGCTGCGCGCGCGTGTATCACACCGATTATTAAGAAAATGAGGGGCTGCTTTTGATCGAATTTAGTGAATACCTTCCTTTCGCAAGTGGCTTGGATAAGTTCATTAGCCAGGAAAATAGGCTAAGTTTTCCGGGAAAATATTGCGTTTTCCTTTGAAAAATTTAAAAAATAACAAAGTTAAGGCAACCAAATTTGATGCGCGTTATAAAAAGTAAACTATGTACCAAAATTTAGATCTGTAAGTTTAAAGACAAAAAAATTATATGAATTTAAAGAAAAAAAAATCTCGCAAGAAATGTGTTTTACATAGCTTTAACTTTTAGCCTTAACCGTCATTGTCCTTCATTTTACTAAAATATTTCCAGAAAATTCCATTGAAATATACCCTTTCTCTGATGCTTGGTCAGTAGTTTTAGCTATAGAGTTTATCGTTTAATGGTATATAAATTTAAAGTTCAATACATTCGTTATTATACAAGATATGAGAAAAAATTGTATACGTTAGTTATAGGGTATATTGAGCTTCATGTTACAAAATTATTTCTACAATCACTGGCTGGCCTGTAAGTAGTTGGTTTACAAATTGTCTTTTTTATAATGAACATGCCTTATATTATTGCATTTTTGCATTTTCCATTGAAATATAATGCATGTTTGTAAGAAAAGAACTTCATGATGAAGCAAGTATTATGGTAGCAAATTTTCATTAAATGCTTAAAATGTGAATACCTTAATTTGCAATTAACCTATAAGGTTCGTTAGTCAGGAAACCAGTTTTTCCGGGAATATTTTAAGTTTGTTTGCGGATTTTTAAAAACATTTTCAAACAAAGTTATTTTGATCAAATATGGTACATTGTTTTTACTACAGAGGTTATACTGGTAACCAAATTTTCAGCCTGTTTTCTTTAGAGAAAGACATATTTTCTATTAAAAATATTTTTATGAAGATTCACTACCATAACGCACTTGCTGCTTCCAGACTGTGTTATTTTTTCTCATTATCAAGAATGAAACGGACTAGTTATTAATGTTTCAGTGTGTTGTAGCAAATTGGATGACTTTGTTTATTTTTACTGTTCATTTTTGCAGAATTTTTTTAAAAGAACTGTTTGCAAATTTGCATGTAAAATGTTTTTAAAGGAATTTTTGTCAAAAAGGTGTCTGTGAATAATTGTATCTTGACAGGTGTAGTTTTTCTGTAAATTGTTCCCAGAGGTTCGTTGGTCAGGAAAATCGGACCAGTTTTTTCGGAAACGTTACTTTGATGAAATATTTTACATTGTTTCTCCTATAAGGGTTGTGCTGTTACCCAGATTCGATTCCTTTCATTAAAAACATATTTGACAGTAAATACATTTTTATGAAAATTCGCTATCAGGACGCACTCGCTGCATCCAGACTTTGTTCCCTTGACTACGTAATTTTTATTGGTCTCTTCTGTTCTGTGTTAAAACATAATTGTTGTTACATCACTAGTTATGCCACAACGTTAATAATTTTTTCCTTATAAATATTTTAGCAGAAATGAGAGCGATAAGACGGGGAACCTCAAGAGCGTTAAGCGAGATATTAATTAATTAATAATAAAAACGTGATTAACATGCTTAAGTTAGCCATAATTATGATTTAATAGTAAATTGATATCCACTTTGTGAATGATTCTTTCACACCAATGATTCATGAAATTTAAGGTAGATTTGTAGAAATTGTCCAAACTTTTGTGACTGGAAATACCATAAAAACTTAAGGAAATTTTTTTGTGGTTAAATTTTTAAATGTCATCAACATTTTTTACAGAATATTAAAATAAAAAGTCAAGGATAGTTAAGGTTAGTTTTGTTCTGTCGAAAATAATAATCGACTTCAAATAGATAGTTTTTTAGATTCATAATAAACATCATTATCATGTTCTAAATGCGATGTCGCCTAGTCATCTCAACGCTAACCCTATCTTTTCTAGCATTTATTTCCATATAAACCGTGGTCTAGTCTCGTTTATGTTAAGTCGTCCTATAGGGCCCTGGACGCAGTGTATCTCTGTCCTAGATACACAAAATTTGAAGAAAAAAGAATTAAAAAAATAAATTATTGTGTATGATGAATTTCTTGTGTGTAGATTGTAGATTGTTTAATGAGCCGTATATATATATATATATATATATATATATATATATATATATATATATATATATATATATATATATATATATATATATATATATGTGTGTATATACAAAATAGTCATTCTGTTCGAAACATTTTAGAATTCTGCAATGAACCGCGTCATTCGTCATTTTCTTCAACTGATTGACAGGTAAGTACTCTGTTGAGTAAATCATCTTCCGTATCAACTGGACAAGCATACATTTATTTTTTATGTAGCCGCGCAGGTAAAATATATATTGGAGTCAGATCAGGCTACTTTGGGGGCCAACTCCAAAGACCAAGACGCCCAAACCAGCGATTTTCAAACATACGTGACAGTTCATCATATACTAAAGAATTTGAATGCGAAGGAGCCCCATTCATTTGATACCAGCAATCTCTGAAAGCGCTGAGTGGCAAACTTTCCAAAACAAAGTCATTACAGTACCTCTTATCATGTGAAGGTATCGTTCACTGTTTAAATTCTGTTTATATATTTCAAATGCCACCTTATCAGACATTACCATTATGAAGACATTGAATCCAAAATTTGCTTGAAAATGTGAATTTCGTGTGATATGAGGATTTTTATCTGCCAAGTCGGTTATAAACTACATGACGTGTGAATTGTGACTCATCTGTCCACATGATTTTGTAGAGGAGAGTCCGGTCTGCTTGGAATTGAGTGACTACAACTTCGCAAAACTCCATGCGCTTTTCGTTATCGCCTGTATAGAGTTCTTGTACAGGTATGTACAAGTATGTATGATATTTACGCCTACTTAGGATCCGCTGTATTTACGAATAGCCGTTTCCTAAGTCGGCGTAGGCTGCTCATATTTAAACGAGTTAGTGATTAAGGTCCAATACCTGACAGACAGCGTAGTTAACTGTCATGCGTATATTGATTCATACAATAGGTATCAACGGTAACCAAACAAAATAAATAACAGGCATAAAACACACTACCCGAGCTAATAATTGTGAAATCTCGACCACAAATATCTCAAATGACAGACGATATGAAATTAAAATTTGCCGAGTAATTGTTATTTAACTGGGGGATTGAATCAATTTTTAAAATACACTATATTTGTATCTTGATGAACGGCCCCAAATACAGTTTTAGACTAAAAGTGTATCATAATATAGTGGAAATGTAAACAAAATCAAGTCAAGTCTCTACAAAAATAATTTTAAAACAGTTTATTCTTTTATCTTTAAACTTAAAGATAATACGTCATCTAAGATCGAAACAGTAGTTGAATGTGTTTCAAGTGACAATTTGATTAATTCTGTAATTAATTGTATATTGAAATATTTAAATTCATCTTGGTATAAAAAAGGTAAGAAATAATAAATTTGATAGGATTATCTATGTTTTTTTCATTTGGAAGTTTAAAGTGTCTTAACATCTAAGGTCATTGACACAATCGGTACATTTTGTTTCGCTAATTAAAGTATCTGTAATCAAATGCTATCAAATAGTGTGAATTGTCTTAAAAAACAGAGTAAATTAGTCACATTTGGCTCACTCAAGTCAAGAATTTGGGCTGGTGTTTTCCCATTTAGGTATTCGAGTCTTGGATTGATATATAGTGGACATTCTTGAAGCACATGGTTAACAGTAATCACTCTGTCACATAATTCACATTAAGGTTGTTGTTGCTGGATAAGTAGGTATCCATGGGTGAACTTACAATGTCCTATACGAGTTCTTCTGATAGCGACTTCTTCCCTGCGTGTTAGACTTGGGAGCGACTGGGGTCACTGATGTTTCGATCTTGCAAAGTTTGTTGTTAAGGGATGACCAGTCGGTTTGCCATTTGGCTTTAGAACTTTCTTTAATATTGGTAATAAGATCTGAATCGGTTTGTATGGGTATTATTGTCTTTTCTAGTATCGCATTCCGTGAGCATTTTCATTGCCTACAATGCCACTGTGGGAAGGCGTCCAGATCAGAGTGATTGACTTGCCAGCATGATAGAGACCGTGGACGCTTTCTTGCATTTGAATTACTATAGGGTTTCTTGCATAAAGCGATGTAAGTGAATTAATAGATGTTAAAGAGTCTGTGCACACTAAATCACTTTTGTATGGGGAGTAGATGAATGTGTTGACTGCCCTCTTTATGGCAAATAACTCTGCTGTGTAATTGCTACACTCTGGTGATAGGTGATACGCCTCTGTTTTGAGGGGAGATATAACACCGCTTCCTACACCCCGTGTGCTCTTTGATCCGTCAGTATACATGATCAGGTCAAATTTATATTGTGATATAGTATCCTGAAATAGTCTATTCACACTGTCGGTAGGCAAGGAGTCTGTGTTACAAGTTGTGAGACTGGTGTCTGTATCTGGTAATCTAATAATCCATGGCGGTATTTGTCCATTTCGCAGCGGTAATGTTTCGCTGAAATTGAGTATTTGGTGATATCCTCTGATATGTTGAACAATCGATAGTGGCTCAAGGGAGTTATTCTGAGATCTGTTGGTATCCTACTGAGATACTAGATGGTAAACTGGGTTTCTTGGGTCTGCCGAAATTTTCGCCGCATATTGTAGTAGCGCTGCTTCTCTTCGCAGCCAGAGGGGCCTTTCTACACATTCTCGGTACAGTCTGTCCGTAGGGATTGTTCGGAAAGCTCCTGTTATTATCCTAAAGGCATGATTTACAATCACATCCAGAGGCTTCAGAACTGATTTTGTTGCTGTTGCATAGATAATTTGGCAGTATTCAATTTTTGATCTAATTAGTGACCTAAAAATGGAGAGCAGCACTGTCTCATGGGCACCCCAGTTCTGATGTGCCAGAGCTCTCAAAAGGCCAAGCGCCTTTATACAGTCAGCTTTGAGTTGGTTGACATGAATCTTCCAACTTAGTTTAGAGTCAAACGTTATGCCCAAGAATTTATGTGCCTTGACTTCTTCCAACGACATTCCTCTGATTTTGAGGGCACATGTGACAGAATTGTCGCATTTTTTTGAGAATACCATAAATTTGGTTTTGGTGGAGGAGAAATTGACACCGCTATGATCGGACCATTCTTCCAATTTTTGGATGGCATTTTGGATAAGTTTGCAGGTCGATATGACATTTTTCCATCTGCAGTAAATGACTAGGTCACCTGCATATAAGTTTGACCTGACCGGGCTTCGAATGGTGTCCAGTATGTCGTTGATTGCGACGTTAAACAGTGTTGGGTATCTATGTTTGCATTTTCATAATACACATATAAAAGTGGATAATAAATTGTTTTTACAAATGTCAGCTGAAACTTCGGAGTGAAATAAATGTCCTTCTTATTTCTGAGAGCTCGTGTCATGAAAATATGAGTATTATTATGCATTTATTTTTCTTTACTTTTACTGCGAAAAAACAAATTTCCGTGAAAGATTACAAAAATACTGTTTTAAATTTTCTTTCTTTTCAATTTAAATTACAGACAAGGTTGAATGTTATATTTTTATGACAATTCACTACCATAACGCACTTGCCGTGTCCAATTTTTTTTGTATCCATTGCATATTTATCGGATAATCGATGCATTATTTTGTAAGAAAAAGAAAATAGATAGATAGATTCTACTATAAACGTTATACTTTCTACTAAATTTGTTGTCTTTCATTATTAAAAAAAACATTTAACATAAAAAATATTTTTATGACAATTCACTACCATAACGCACTTACCGTGTACAATTTTTTTGCATCTATTGCATATTTATCGAATAATCGATGCATTATTTTGTAAGAAAAAGAAGATAGGTCAGTGTGTTATTTTTTGAAAATGTCCTAGACAAACAACTGAACTACAGTCACATCATTAGTTTCTTACCAATAAGCAAACACTTTACTTCGTCATTAATAACTGTTAATCTTAATGCTTGTTTCGTGAATAAAAATCACATTACCATGGCAATGAACTTGATGTTAACGTGAGTGTATTGACTTACCTAAGGGTATAAATACATATCAATGGTCTAAAAAGGTTTGAATGAGTTAATCTTCACGTGTGTTGGTAAAACTGTCATAATTTTCTAAACTATGTTAAACTGCCATTTTCCATAGCACACAGGTTGTCCAGTATAAGAATATTTGTCTGATACTACTACTACTACTACTACTACCCGTCACGCCATTCCAATAAAGGGGTAGGCACGCGGCCGAGCCTACGCTATTTATGCACTTCTGTCCTGACGTACTATTTTCGCTTTTTCTACATTCATATATCTCTGTATGTATGCTCTTCTATCATGTAAACTTCTGACTTGGCCTCTTTCTTTTTTAATATATCGCGTATACAATATCCGCTCAAGCTTTCCTTAGTCTTCCGCGGCCTCTCTTACCATTGACATGTTGCGTATAATTTCTATTTGTCATTCTATCATTATCCATTCGCTTGCTATGTACCCAAATCATCTAAGCAGGTTGCTCTCATGCTTTTAATGATATATATTTCATTACATTCGTTCAAAACCCAGTCATTCCTAACTTTCTCGCTTCTTGTTTTACCTGTCACTCGTCTC
This sequence comes from Tillus elongatus, assembly GCA_964006375.1. Lineage (NCBI taxonomy): Eukaryota > Metazoa > Arthropoda > Insecta > Coleoptera > Cleridae > Tillus > Tillus elongatus. The sequence goes on along the minus strand of OZ023262.1, from coordinate 291,730,897 downwards.
AAGTAGCCCATTTCAACAGCATTCAGTTTTCTTTCATGCTTGGCCTGACACACCCAATGTATATCACAGTAGGGATCAGTACGGTGTATATACAGCGACTTTGGCCTCTTTAGATACAGATTCACTCTTTTTTTCTTGCTTAGGGCTCGTCCGCGGCTTTGCCGCCCCGATAGCACTGTAACATTTGGCTTATTGTGCATGCCAGATTCACCCTTAGCTAGAGCTTCCGGCACATTTCTACTTGCATTTATCCCACTTTGTCTCATCATCTATTCTTACGTCGTTTGAAAACAGTCCCAAATATCCAAATTCCTGTACTGGCTCAACTAGACTATTATCTATCCTGCGACCGCAATTTCTTATTCCACTTTCTTGTCAAACACCATAACTTTAGCCTTCCCTGCGTTCACACGTATATTCATTTTTTTATTTATTTAAAAAACTACCCGCATTAACTTTATAGGTTATTAGTGCGACTATGAGTCTACATATTTTTGTAGCCTTAAATAATTATTTACAATAACGTTTTTACTTATGGATTTGTGGCTTATATCTTAATCTTAGTAATGTAATTGATGGCTATAAAATAGTGAATAACACTTCCTTCATGAAACTGTTCCCCTAAGGGCGCTGCTGATTGAACTTGACATTTTAAAACGGTTTCTTTCGCAGTAAAACACTGTGCATTCAACGAGATTGTGTTTTACAGATTAAGGAACATTACAGTCGCTACATATTGGTCTATCAGTTCGACACATTAAGTAGTCGCGGGAGAACCTTGTGAGCCCAAGTTGAAGGAGGGCTAGTACTATCTGGCTGCGTCTATTTTGTGTACTTCTCGGCCAAGGTTTCACAAACTTTTTAATGTTTCTTACTTTCAAAGAGGATGACTTTCACTCACTTTGCCAGGTCTTCCGAACAAGATTTTAAAAGAATACTTTGGTATCACTGGACACAGTTGTTTCAATTGTTTCTGGTTGGCTGCTTCGCGAGCTGCTAGATCTGCTTTTTCATTACCGGCAATACCAATATCAGATGGGCACCACAAGAACGCCAAATGCTTGCCATGTTGATTTAGGGCGTACAGTTCACTTTTGATCTCAAACAACACAGGGTTTGTTGAGTATAGCTGCCTGAGACTTTCTATAGCATTAAGGAAGTCTGATATTATGGTAAGTTTGGTTACACTACTATTTTTGAGACACGAAAGTGGCTGTAGAATTGCGGTTCTCCTGTGAATATAGATGTTATAACGGAGAGCCTGGAAGTTAAGGTTTTATCTGGTGATGCTTGCGCAACCAACACCTACATCAATTTTCGAAGAGTCTGTGTATACTTCTGTAAAGTTCTCGTACAAGGCGAACTTTGTGTGAAATTGATTTCTCATCTAGGTATTGTTTTTTTCAGTCTTATTGAATATAGAAAGCGTTACGTCGCACTCTTTGGAATGGCGATTTGCCAGGGTGGTGGTGTGTTGAAACGGTTCCGTTGCACTAGAAGGAAGTTGACTTGAAGATTATCCACGTATCTATTAATGCGTTCTTGAAAGTTGGGGAAGCTCTTGGTTTGTTTGCAAATATCGTTCTGTATCTATTTGTGAATGTGCAGGCGTATAGTGGGTGGTCGGGTTTAGCGGCAAGTGCGACTGCACGAGACAGGCTTAGTAACTCTTTTCGAAATTCAGTGACAGCTTACCAGCGAGGTAGTATAGTCTCTCTATGGGACTGGTCTTGAAAGCTCCCAAAGCTGTTCTTAGTACAGTATTATTGATGAGGTCCAAAAATTTAAGTACTGATTTATTGCAGATGCGCATTCAATTGAACCGTAATCTGATTTTGACCTGATGAGATCTCGATATACGCTTAACAGTGTCTGAGAATCTGCTTCCTAAGAGCTATTCGCCAGGGCTTTCAGAAATTTAGACCTTTTTGGCAACGGCATACAAGTTTTTTCACGTGTGGCGCCCACGTTAGTTTCTGCTCTACAATAATTCCCAGAAATCGCATATCCGTAAAGCATTGAAGATTTTGATTATGGAGGGTCATTGGGGGTATGTGTATAACTACATACAAAACATACATACTACATACATACAACGAAAATATCGACACACATCAATCTATTATCTTATTACAACTTTTTAAAATATAGGTAGATGCAGTCGGTTTTAAGTGTTTAATCAGAAAGAAGAACATCCAAGAATGAGGAATCTATCAAATCAGTTTGCTCATTTAAAACAATGTAGCTATTGTCGTGTTTGTGCTTTTATTTATTTATAAAGCTTCAGAAAAGTCAAGTTTGCGCTTGTCATTAAAAATATACTCTAACTCTATGCGGTTATTTAATGTGGTTATGTTGCGCAACAAATATATGTTTTGCAAATGCAGATTTATCAGCGTGGTTATTTCTAAGTACAGAAATATGTTCTTTGTATCTGATATTCAAATATCTAGAAGTTTGGCCAATACTCAAAACATATACTGATAAAGTTTTGTGGATACCTTCCTTTTCATGTGGCTTAGATACGTTTGTTAGCCAAGACAATAGGACTTGTTTTTCCGGGAAAATTTCAGGTTTCCTTTCAGAAAATTTCTTTATCTCCAAAAATAACAAAGCTGTGGCAACCAAATTTGGCAAGCGGGTTCATATCATTAATAGTAAACTATGTGCAAAAACTTAGATCTCTAGATTTAAGGAAAGAAAAGTTAATAGCATTTAAGGAAAAAAATCGGTGTAAGTCGTGATCAGAGGAACGCACAAGACCAAGATATTTTGTGTGGGTAACAAAATCTATTGTATATTACAGACAGAGATAAAGGTTTTTTCACAATAGGACACTAAATACCAGAAATTTTATATTCAAAGTTTTATAAATTGTTTTTGAAACGTTAAAGTCACGATTTAAACCGCCAAAGCGGCAATTTTCAGACAAATAACCTAAAACGAATACGAGTTAGGTAGAGAAAATTTCGTAAAACGTGTGATTTACAATGCGTTACGTTTCAGCTGCAGCCGTCAATTCATTTTGAATTCTGTGATACTTTGGCAGTAGTTCAATTAAAGAGTTTATGGTTTAATAGTCTATAATTTTTAGCGAATTTTTTAGAAGAAATTCGCTCGCGAGGAGTCCACCACTTGCGAATTTTGAAAAGATTTCTTTAAATGAGGTCTAGGTCTCCTAGAACCCATATCGGGGGCCAGGTTCAGTTTTTATTTGTTTACATGTACACAGGAAGCCGCATTTCTACGGTAAAGCTCAATATATCCGTTATTATACAAGATTATTTACACTAATTATAGGGTGTCTTGAGCTGCATCTTAAAAAATCATTTTTACAGTTACTGGGTGGCCAATAATTCGTCGCTTAAAAATTTTTGTGATATGTAGGTGATTAGTAATTAATGTTTAATAAGTGATTTAAAAAAAATATATTTTTGTAATTTTTGTCAAAAAGCTTTTTGTGAATAAATTTATATTGGCAGGTGAGCTAATAGCCTGGCCAGGAAAATCGGACCAGTTTTTTTCAGGAACATTTTATGTTTATTTTCGGAAAATTGTATTTTTTTCAAGCAATAAACTTAATTTGATGAAATATGGTAGGTACATTGATTCTACTATAAAGGTATTAGTGAATTTTTATTTTAAAAAAATCACTAATAGAGAGGTATCGATGGTGAGACTTTGAAATTTTTTTTCAAATGACCGCGAATTTGGGCCCCTAGAACCCATATCCCGGATCAGTTTCGATATATATATATATATATATATATATATATATATATATATATATATATATATATATATATATATATATATATATATATATATATATATATATATATATATATCCAACCGATAACTCAAAAAATAATTAACCGATTTTGATGAAACTTGGCAAGTGCCGTTCTTTTATTAATAGCTTGGGTGAGTTTGTTATCCAGGAAAATAGGACAAGGTTTTCCAGGAAATTTTTGAATTTTTTTCTCCGAAAATTACATAGCTATTTTGACGAGATTCGATGCACATGTTGCTTTGGGAAAGACCTAAATATGTACAAAAATTTAGCTTTCTAGGATTACAAAAAATTGAACTATTCAAATTTGAAACATTTATTTTTAATATCACCGCGTTTCATTGATAATGGCAAACCTGGCTTCTATGAGATCTAGTATGTCTGAGCGTTGTCTGTGAACGGAACATTTGATATTAGTGCGCAGGTCTGTTACATGCTGTAACTTACGTTTATCGTATGGTATTAGATTGTGTTATCTGTTTCAGTTGACACATTATTTGGTAATTTTTGTGTATAAGTGCAAATTATTCCTTTATGATTTTATTAATGTTAGTGGGTGGACTAAACAGTGTTTGTTATGTTTTATCAACACATATAAAGGATAGAAGTTTTACAAAAAGGGCTGATATGCAACAGGTTAGTTATTTTCTCTCTGATGCTTTGGCTGTAGTTTTAGTTAAGTTTATGGTTTAACGGTCCATAATTTTTAGCTAATTTTCGTACAAAAAATTCGTCAATGAGGAGACCGCGACTTTAGAATTTTAATAAGATTTCTTCAAATGAGCGCAAACTAGGCCCCCTGGAATCCATTTACCTTCAGTTTTGATCTGTTTACATATATACAGGGTGACGCATTTCTACGTAAAGCTCAATATAATTATTATTATACAAGAGACGAGAAAAAATTGTATAAGTTAATTATAGATACAATAAGTCGTTGGTGATCTCTACAATTTTTTTCGAACAGCCTTATTTTATTGATTTTTTTATCGAAATATGTTTGTAAGAAAAAAATCAAGACGCAGTAAGTGCGTTTTGGTAGCAAATTTTCATTAAATGCTTCAAATTTCAATAACTCACTTTGCTATTAACCTAAGGTTTGTTGACTAGGAAACCAACGTTTAAAGCTTATTGTCGGAAAATTTTTGTACATTTTCAAACAATAAGTTATTTTGATAAAATATGGCACATTGTTTCTACTATATAAGTTATACCGGTAACCAATTTGATGAATGATAAAAAGACATATTTGCTATTCAAAGCATTTTTATAAAAAATTACTGCCACAACGCACTTGCTGCGTCCAGATTGTTTTCTATACTCGTGAATTTTTTGTACCAAAATTTTTTTCATTGAGTGATGAGCTACAAATGTGCAAACTTATCTTTCAGAAGTATCTTAATATAAGAATTGCATCAGTTCTTTTGTAAGATAAGCAGGCAGCTTCCACAAAACGCAGTTTTAGGACCATTAACTGAATAATTTTTTGGTTATAATTTTAGGTACCTAGTCGTAAGTACCTTTTTGATTAAAACCGGTTATAAAAAATTCCAGTTCAACGATTTTCAGAAAAAAAAAACGTAGAATGGGATATCCAGGGTGTTTCGTTTTAAACTGAACACTCTGTATGTACGAGGCTTCTAGTTAAATGAACTAGTTCAGCAAGTCTTTTTGTAATCAACGTATTATCCCTCTTCCATCAGGTCAACAATTTATAGCTACACAGCTTCTTTAAATACATATTCTGACCTGTTTTCTCATTATGGTTGCAATGCCGTCTCTGGAATCTAACTTAACCACATTTTTTAAAATCGTTCTTGGCCGGAGATAGGACTTTTAAGGTATATAATAGTAAATAAAACTGCAATTGGTCTTTTTTCCAAAGATTTCCACCATTATGCCATTTGTATAACTGAGTTGTTTTTTAGTTGTGTACGTTGTAACGAATCCAAGTTTAATATTTTAATTTGCGGAGAATTGATATAAAATATAACTAGGTAATGTGCCTTTTAAAATATACGTAGCAGTTTACACGACACTTAAACTTGTTATATTCGCTGTTGTATGAGTCAAGGTTTTTAATCGTACTTTCTTTGGACGCTTTGGCATATTGATATACATTTTTATTTACGTAATATTGCAACTTTTAATGTAACAGGATAAAAAAGGTGTTTATAAAATCGAATAAAACGGTGACGATTTCAATTTGCAATGGATTTTTTTACACAGGGTCATGCGTGAATAGATAATATTGCAGTTTTTACCTCACATGCTTGTTTTCCTTGATGCAGTCTTCACAAAACCTTAAGAATTTATAATATAATAATTAGAAGGTTAAGGTAATCTACTTTGTTTTCTTTGCCACATAAATATGTTGGTGTGTTTAACTTATCTTAGCATAAAAAGTAATTTCAAAAATATAAAATTATTTAAAGCTAAGATAGATACATTAAATACGAAGTTTGTACTTTAAATAACGGTAATTAAAAATATACAGGGTAAGCAAAAGTATGGAAAAGCACTTGTATTTCCTGAGATATTCGTTATTCAGAAAAATTCTTTTAACAAAAGTTTTCCGACATATTTTGTCTACAAACTGGCGATATTAATTTTTTCCTAGCGTAAACAACTTCGTTGCTATAGCAACAATTTTTTTTACTGGTAATAGATGAGTTTTGTATTTTCGGAAATAACGTTTCTTTCTTGATACGGCACTATAAAATTTTAATCGGGTTCCATAAGAAAAATTGAGAAAAAATTATCTTTAATTCTAAAAGAACCTATATGATAACTGGAACTTGTGATGAGCACTGATAAGTACACTTGGAGAACCCAAATCACCACAACACATATTTTAAAGACCTTACGATCGTTTCGCTGACAAAGTCAACGTCATCAGATGATGAAAAATTCTAAAATTAAATCAACAGCTACCATGTATTTATAACGCACCAAGGTAGGCGAACTAGTCCGAAGTAAAAATCGTAGTCGGTAACCCATCGTTTGTCTATTGTGTCAATATTGAACGGACGAAGTCGAAGAACTACTTTAGTCTTCTGGTTGACAAATTTATGAGCTGTTATCTAATTTAAGGATACTGGGCTTACAATGAAAGTTTTGCCGAGATATTTAAGGAAGCTACATGTTCTTTTTGATCTAGAAAATTCACTATGTGAACATTGGAGCTCCCGAAGAGCGCCGACAAGCACATCTGGCGAACAGACCAATAACAGCCGTTTATCTTTTTTTTTAAACAAAACCGGCTGTTTGCCTCGCTATGTTAACTTTAACAAAGGAAAAATAAATCAACTAAAATTCTGCATTAAAACAAGTATTTATATTGATTTCTTATTTTACGTAAAAACAGGTATTTATATTGACCTCTTAGATACAAAGAAAACGAAAGGGGATCCTTAAGTCGAGAAACAAACGTAGAGTTTAGTATCTGTATAGACCGGGCGAGTTATTGACAATAATTTATTATTCTGCTGGACAAATTAGGAGGGTTTAGCTGGTCAAATGTAAAGTGAAAATAAAGGGCTTGAAATTAAAGGTGCCGCACGATTCAATAGAGTTTTGTTCTTAATTGACCTTGATATATAAATACTTTCTAATGAATCAAGCATAGTTTGATGTCTAACATTTTTGACAAGTTTCAAATTTTTTTTGTCAATGTGGTGATTATTATCCCATATATGTTGTGCCACACATGATTTGTCCACCGTACCATATCGTAAATCTGCGAGATGTTTACGAAATCTGGTGGGTATGTTTGTCCTAGTTTGACCCACGTATTTAAGATTGCAATCTTTGCAACTTTTCTCATAAATACCCGACATTTCAGTGGCTCTGTCTTTGTCTTTCGTATTACCCGAATGGTGGTTCATAAGGTAGACACACACATTTTTTCTCTCTTTTATCTTTCTTAAATGTCGTACATTCAGATATAATTTTCTTTGTTCTGTGTTTGTTAACCAATTTGTCCACGAAAGCATCCGAGTAACCATTATATCTCGCCACGTTTTTTATGTACTTTAATTCTACAGTAAATCTACTTTTACTTAACGGAAAATTTATCAATCAGCTTACCAGGAAATTTAAACTAGCCGTTTTTTTTCTGCATAAAAGCTCATACATTTGTCAACCAGAAGATTAAAGTAGTTCTTCGACCTCGTCCGTTCAGTATTGACAAAATAGACAAACGATGGGTGGCCGACTACAATTTTTACTTCGGATTAGTTCGTCTATCTAGGTGCGATATAAATACACGGTAGCTGTTGATTTTATTTTATAATTTTTCATCATCTAATGACGCTGACGTCAGCGAAACGATCGTAAGGTCTTTAAAATATGTGTTGTGGTGATTTGGGTTCTCCAAGTGTACTTATCTAAAAGAAACTCCCAAAACAAAAATTAAATAAAAAATCAATGATAGTTATTCATTAATTGAATGTACAAAATGTTGTCCATTATTATCAATACACGAACTCGCGATTCAAAGGAATTTATTACATTAAGAGAGCTGGAATGCACGATCCGTCTAGTTTCGTCAATGATTCTAGCTTTTAGGTCTTTCAGATGTAATACCCTCTTCTTTCTAAAACATTATTTCAGTGACTCCCAAAGAAAAAATCATATGGCTTTAAATCAGGAGAGCAAACAGGCCACTCAAAAGTACCACCGCGCACAATCTACTTTTTTGCAAAAACTTCATCCAAATATTGCCGAACGCGTCTCCCCAAACGACTGGGTGCTCCGTCTTGCTGGAACCCAACTTCACCAACTAGGTTCACTGCAACTACAGATTTCTGTGAAACATTGTGTATTGTAGCAACTTTGTTTTGTAAAGAAATAAAGGTTTTCATAAAAAGACAGCAATATATCTAATGCCTTGTTACCAGCTAAAGCCGTTTTTGGTCTTCCTATTCTTAGTTTATCTTTGACACTACCCGCTTCATTAATTTTCTTTAATTTAAACTTGGAAACATACCCCTTATTAATTTGCGACCGATAGGATGTACTTCATTTCACTCAATTCTGCCATAATAATAAGCATTATTAAATTGTAAAAGTTCTCAATTTTCTGATGAGAATTCTTCTAAAGTATTACGAACGGCAGATAACTGACAACAAATATTATTAACAATAATAACCTTTATTCACATCATAAATATAGATACAAATATTAACATGTTATTGCTTTAACCTCCAGTGTTTCAAGATGTGAACAAGGATTAGTAATCGCTTAAGTTGTACTTGCCTGCGGCCAATTCTCATCCCAAAATTCTAAACACTTTTTGCAGGATCTTAGCAACTAACCAAAAAGCTAACCTAACATAATGACTCTCAGAGTAAGAACAAAAGCTTAGTTATCCAGCCAATAGTCCTTAAAACTCTTGTCTGACTATAAAAGCCGCATTGAGAAAATTAATAAAACAAAAACAAATAAACATTAACACGAATACAATCAAATACTCCCCTGTTGAGACACCAATAACCTCTCCATACAAAAATACACCTATACATTTGACCACTCAAAAGCAGCGTAATATATATTTTTGGACAAAAGAAAAGCAATTCCAATTCTTCAGGGGTATAGGGCTCCAAAAACAGAGATGATTTGTTGCATAACGCTAACATATTCCGGTTTTAAGTGAGTTTCTTTAAAAGAAAATTCACTTATGAGGTGCACCTGACATTTGAATTTTGAAAAAATTTCTTCAAATGAGCGCGAACTACGCCTTGATCAAATTTAGTACGTACCTTCCTTTGGCAAGCGGCTTGGATAAGTTCGTTAGCTAGGAAATCGGCTCAGGTTTCCTCGGAAAATGTTGTGTTTTCTTTCGAAAAAAAACTTATCTTTCCGGAAATAACATAGCAAAGGCAGCCAAATTTGATACGCTGGTTTTTATCATAAAGAGTATCTTATGTACCAAAACTTAGGGAGTTAAAGAAAACAACGTTATAGGTAAGCCTCTCATCAAAAAAAGTTAAAACATCAAAATTGATAATGATGGTAGTGCTATAAATGTAAGTGGAAAATACGACACGAAATTACTAGCAAGCCAATAGATCTGTGGCTAAGTTGTTATTTTCCTTCATTTCGTTAAAATATGAGCAAAAAATCCATTTTAAATAAAAATCGTTTGGTATATAAAGACGATAGAAAATTAACATACTAGCCGATATACCTGCTAGTACATACATCTGTCAAGTCGACGGCGGTCCAGTGCTCTAAGCCGTTGCATCAGATAATCGGGTCCTATAATAAGACGAGATCTAATCCTAGTTAGTGATCTCACTTTTTATAACTTTTTTTTTAGTTTTTAATTTCCTTTTACCGTTATCTGATCAGGCTGTTGTTATTCCGATGCATTTATTAGCAAGTTTTTGTATAAAAAATAATTTAATAAGAAGAGATGAAAACGCTTTACACTTGATTCAATTTGAATAGTATGTCTGGTTCTTTGTTCCTGCCATAACTTGGTGAAACCCTTGCATATTTAATACAGTCGTAGACTTTTCCCATGGCTTCACAAGCGCTTGTTTTTAGTGAATTTTGTTTAAAAAAATTCACCTATTTCTTTAAATGCCCATTTTGGCTTTCAACCTACAGATATAAATTTTGGTATGAGGCAAACCCGCGTACAAAATTTGGTTGCGATAGCTTTGTGATTTTCGGAGATACAAAAAATTTCTGAATAAAAGTACAACATTTTTGCAAAAAACGAACTGATTTTCTTGGCTAATGAAACACATGAAAAGGAAGGTACTAAGAATTTTTCATCCTCTGATGACGCTCCCTAACTTTGTTTGTTAAACGATCGTCAGGTCTTTAAAAAGATGTGTTGCGGTGATTTGTGTTCTCCAAGTGTACTTACCAGTGCTGAACACAGGTTACAATCTTTTGTTAGGAAGGTACTCAGCAAATTTGATCAAAATCGGCCCATTATTTTTTGAGCTATCGGTATATATTGCTATGGTATTTACCACTTTAAACTGTTGAGCATGAGAATTTTAATTATTATCTCAATTTAGTTTTTAATAATTTTACTCTTTTAATTGACAATTATTTGAATATAGACTTATTTAGTGATAATTCTATGGCTTAAATTAATCAGACTATATAAATACAATCTGTAATGTTTTATTTCTGATTATCTAAATTCTTTAAAAAAAAGGCTATATAAAAAAATTGTGATCGTTGTCAATAAATCACACCAATTAAAATTTTATCGTAACAATGAATTAAATAAACTATACTCTATGACTTTGTCATTAATTCGGCCTTTATCAGCATGTCCCCCTTAATGTTTTAATTATACACCAAAGTCATCAATGTATCAGAAGAATCCTTAAAATTAACACACAATATAAAAATCTGCACATTTATAATTGCAATATTCACAAAATTGACTCACTGCTTAAAATGTCTTTAATTGCTCCTTCATTTGAGATTTGGATTATTTTGGATAGCCCTTTTGTACTGAAAATTCTGTTCTCCTTTTCGGTTACAACATACTACTTGGCTCCGCAACTAGGTGGCGAACACTCACTTACTGTTGGAAGGCTGGCTACCATAGCCCTATTACTTTATAGGTGTATTTTCACAGCAATTAGTATGCTGTACTGACGTGCTCTAATTGGAGCGAAACCGGTCTATGGTACTAATTGTTGTGAGAATGCATCTAGCCTTACATACTTTCTCCCTATATTAGGGTAGAAACGGGCCAGGGCTAACAATCTACTAATATTGTTAGTTGGCTGTATACAGTCTCTATTTTTTTAACACTTTGTGTTATTTGGAGCAGGCGTGACAATATACTACTTGATTCCGCAACTAGGTGGCGACACGTTCACCACTCACTTACTGTTCGAAGGCTGGCTACCATGTCCGTATTACTTTGTAAGTGTATTTTTGCAGCAATTAAAATGCCGTATTGACGAGCTCTAATTAGAGCGAAACCGGTCTACGGTTCTAATTGTTGTGAGAATGCATCTAGCCACACATACTTTGTCCCTATATTATGGTACAAAACCCCATAATAATGAATAATTAGAACTAGAGGATCATCCCGCAATTATAATGGTATAAATTCCTAATCTTGAAACAATTAAAAAATATAATAACGAAAATTTAAAACTTAAAAGTAAATCATTTGAAGAGATTTTTAAAATTCAAAAGTTGCGATCTCCCCATTAGTGAATCTTTTAAAGAAAATTCTCTAAAAATTGAAATCGGTTGCAGAAAAAAAAAAACAAGTACTTGTGAAGCAACGGGAAAAGTGTACGACTTTATTAAATATGGAACGGTATCACTGAGTTAGGGCAAGAATGAACAATTTGATATGCTATTCAGATTGAATTTAGTCTTAAAAGTTTTCATCTCCTCTTTATTAAATTATTTTTTATACAAAAACTCGTTTAAAACTTAAACGGAATACCAACAATCTGATCAGATAACGGTAAAATAAAATGAAAGACAAAAAAATTTAATAAAAACTTAAGTCACTAACTAGGATTAGGACTCGTCTTATTATAGGACTCGATTATCTGATGCAATGCTTAGACCATTGGACCACCGTAGACATGACACACACACACACACACACACACACACACACACACACACACATATATATATATATATATATATATATATATATATATATATATATATATATATATATATATATATATATATATATATATATATATATATATATATATATATATATATATATGTATATATGTGTATGTGTATGTGTGTGTGTGTACTAGCAGTATATACGCCAGTATGTTAATTTTATAACGTCTTTATTATTTATGCCAAGCAATTCTTATTTACAGTGGATTTCTGCTCATATTTTAACGAAATGTAGGAAAACTACGACTCAGACACATATATAGGAGCTTGTTGGTCACTAAGTGTGGTATTTTTCAATCACAATAATACGACTACGATAATTATCAATTTTGACGTTTTAACTTTAATTTAATCAGAGGCTTACATATAAGACTTTTGTCATTCAACGCAGACATCTGTAGTTTTGTACATAGGATACTCTTTATGACAGAAACCAGCATGCCAAATTTGGTTGCCTTTACATTGTTATTTGATGAAAATTGGCCCATTATTTTTTGAGTTATCGGTATGATAACTACATACATACATACATATACATATATATATATATATATATATATATATATATATATATATATATATATATATATATATATATATATATATATATATATATATATTATACAGGGTGTTTCATCAGCAAACCGACATAGCCGAATGGTAGGTGTATTTTTTCAAGGCGATTCAGGATCTGGTATTGAAATTTTTGTGAGGCCCTTCGCTTCGATGTTAAAGGGTGATTCATGTATTTTGTCGAAATTTTTGATGATCAGTATCTTTTGAACGAATTGATGGAATTGAATGAAATTTTGTAGGTATGCTCTGTCAATGACACTCAATGCACTGCATTTCCCGCCGATTCGAAAAAATGCAGTGGCGTACATAATTTTCTGACCACCTTGGGTTTTGTTAAAAAGATCACCCTGTATGCATTTTATTTAAATGTTTATGCCATCTGAGAAAACTACATGAGAATAGCTACTATTCTGGCAAAAAAAAATGTTTGGCACCATCAACTGAAACGAGAAAAGATAGGTAGACTTTGATTGCTTTTAGGATTTCAAATCATGTTTGTTCGTAATTTTCGACAAATCATATGTGATTTCCTAAAAGGTACGTATTTTGTATTTATTTCAAATAAATTCGTTTTTTCTACTGATTCAGGTATCATTAGGCACCATTCTAGATTTTTGTTAGCTAAACATAAGTGAAAATCAAAAAAAAAGACAACTCAACGGAGAAATTATATTTTTTTCCAAACAAAAGTACATAAATGAAACATAAAGAAAAACATCAAAACATGTTGGAAAAAAAATTCAGTTCAGTGAAGACGATGTTCAAACAGGCCGCCATCAAACTCGAGACATTTCCTTGACCTTTTCATTAAATCTTCGGTTGCCCTACTGATCGCCTCAGGGTTGCCTCTTATTTGGTCAGCTGCCGCGATAATTCTGCGTCTCAGCTCCTCACCTGTGTCCACTTCATCTTGATAAACAATGGCTTTCATGTAACCCCACAAGAAATAATCTACTGGTGTTAGGTCAGGCGACCTGGGGGGCCAAGCATAGGGACCTCCACGACCTATCCACCTGTTTGGATACCTTGTGTCAAGATGATTTCGGACAGCTAAGGAAAAATGGGGCGGCGCTCCATCATGTTGAAAGATCAGTCCCCTCTCATTCACGTTCCTGTTTTCCAAGTAACCAGGCAGCTCATTTTGTAGAAAATTGCCATAGATCTCTCCAGTCAATCTTGATTCGAAAAAGTGGGGTCCAATCAGTTTGTCACCAATTAGGCCACACCACACATTCTCAGAAAATCTATGCTGCGACTGAGTCGTTCTCGTTGCATGGGGGTTCTGATGTGACCAAACATGTGAATTTCGAGTATTAAACACCCCATCTCTCGTGAACCGGGCTTCATCGGTGAAAAGAATTCTAGGAATATTGCGTCTATGTCCTACAATCCACCGACACAATGCCCGTCTAGCAACTTCGTCACCTTCTTCGAGCCTCTGGACTTTCTGCATATGATACGGATGGAGACGTTCCTTTTTGATTATCCTCCAAACTTGTGAATGAGGGACTCCAACAGCAGCACTTATTCTTCTCGTGCTTGTTTGGGGATTCTGTTGAACCATCTGAATGATGCTTTCTACCTAAAAATTTAAATATCCTGATAATGAGCAATGAATAATATCGAGAAGCAACCAAAAAACGAACCTGAGTTGCGTCTTGTCTGATGGGTCGTTCTCTAATGGATTTCGAGGGAAACTTTCCGTGTTCCCTTGAAAATTGGAACACCCTGGAGAAAGTTTCATGATGTGGCACACGGCGTTCGGGGTACCGTCTTCGGTACTCTCGTTCGGCAGCCCTTCCATTGGCATCGGCAAATCCGTAAATAAACAAAATGTCAGCATATTCTGCGTTGGAATAATGATACGGCATTTTAAACACCAAATAAATATCACTTCAGCAAGCTTTTACCAGTCAGTGATTATTAAATTAAGTAAATCAACAAACGCTTAATAAGTGAGAGAGGCAAGTGAATCAAATCTGACATCTACTGACAGGAAATGTCAGATATTAAACAAAAATGAATACTTTTCCATTGCTCACTATCGGGATTTTCGTTTTTGATTAGATAAAGTCTGCTTATTCTTTTGTCGATTCAGTTTAATGGTGCCAAACATTTTTCTTTGCCAGAATGGTAGCCATTCTCATGTAGTTTTCTCAAATGGCGTAAACATTTGAATAACATGCATACAGGATGAACTTTTTACAACACCAAAAGAGGACAACAAATTATTTTTTTTGATTTTCACTTATGTTTAGCTAACAAAAATCTAGAATGGTGCCTAATGATACCTGAATCAGTAGAAAAAACGAATTTATTTGAAATAAATACAAAATACGTACCTTTTAGGAAATCACATATGATTTGTCGAAAATTACGAACAAACATGATTTGAAATCCTAAAAGCAATCAAAGTCTACCTATCTTTTCTCGTTTCAGTTGATGGTGCCAAACATTTTTTTTGCCAGAATAGTAGCTATTCTCATGTAGTTTTCTCAGATGGGATAAACATTTAAATAAAATGCATACAGGGTGATCTTTTTAACAAAACCCAAGGTGGTCAGAAAATTATGTACGCCACTGCATTTTTTCGAATCGGCGGGAAATGCAGTGCATTGAGTGTCATTGACAGAGCATACGTACAAAATTTCATTCAATTCCATCAATTCGTTCAAAAGATACTGATCATCAAAAATTTCGACAAAATACATGAATCACCCTGTAACATCGAAACGAAGGGCCTCACAAAAATTTCAATACCGGATCCTGAATCGCCTTGAAAAAATACACCTTCCATTCAGCTATGTCGGTTTGCTGATGAAACACCCTGTATATATATATATAAACATATAAAAATTTGAAGACACTTTTTCAAAATCCAAAAGTTGGGATTTCCTCAATAATGAATTTTTTAAGAAAATTCACTAATACCATTTAACATGTTAACTTGCATAATCCCATCCCTGTACAATATTTTCTACGTTGTCTTTAAAAGTTACGTTTATAATTTATGGCTTACAATCAAATGATTACGATAAATACATACATGTACATCTTCCACGGAAATAACAAATTAAACGTTAACTGTGACTACATATTTGCAGGCACTTACCTCCATTATCAACTGTAATTATCAAAACCAAGATCTAATATTTTCCCACTAATACTATATTTGTCGACTTTTTGTTATATTAATCAAAGAAAAATTGTCGTGAAGATCTCGCTAAAAAATGTTTAATAACTTTTATCTATTATTAATCATTGTTCAATGACAACAATAACAGTGTTATTTGCATGTAAAAAAGTTTACTGTCATTTATGGAAAAAACCAATCATTACCGTTGTGTGCACACATCATAGGTCATATTTTAATTATTTTTACACATCTAAATAACATGTATTTACATCCATGTAATAAAATAGAAAATAATTAATTTTATAAAGCATGCTAAAAATATTCTAAAGTAATAGCTAGTGCGCTATCATTGATTAATTTATATTTATTATCGTTAGTGTCTCATTATCCTTAGTGTCTTACAAAAAAGCTTTTGCTTGTGCTTCCTAATGACACGATTTTGATCACAGGCGACACCAAATAAAGCTGCCAAATTATACAGATGTCTCACTACAACAGTCCTTATATTATTGCATTTTTGCATTTTTAATCGAATTTCAATGGATGTTTGCAGGAGAAAAAAAATTGATAGCGTTCATCGTTTTCGAGTTATTTCCATTATTTTGCAACTTTTCACATTTTTGGCACAGGTCAAAAATTATGATACAGCCTTTTTACTAATATATAACAAGCGTCCCATGAAAGAGAGGTTTTCGTTTATATTATTCGTCGAAAAAATCGAAATGTCGTATACAGGCGCTCTCAAATAATGACTGAATTTGAAAAAATTGAAACTGTCTTAACTCAATATTAGTGAATTTTCTTTAAAAAAATTTACTAATGAGGAGATACTGACTTTTGAACTTTGAAAAAAATTTCTTCAAACTAGCGTAAACCAGCCTGTCATAAAGAGTATCATATGTACCGAAATTTAGATCTCTATGTTAAACGACAAAAAAGTTAGAGGTAAATTAATTTTTAGTTAATTAAATCTGATGAAACTAAGTTAAAACGTCAAAGTTGATAATTATGGTGGGAGTACGAACTTGAGTAAAAAATACGACACGAAATGACTAGGGAGGTCCTAGATCTGTGTCTAAGTTATTATTTTTATTCATTTTGTCGAAATATGAGCAAAAAATTAATTGTAAATAAAAGTTGTTTGGTGTAAATGGAAAAGATGTTATACAATTAACATACTACTGGATATACTTGCTAGTCTTCCGTATCGAGCGTGGCCGATTCGGCTAAGTCCTGTACATCCGATAGTCGAGTCCTACATGACGAGTTCTAATCCTAGTAAGTGACTTCACTTTTTATGCATTTTTTTAATATCCTTTCCCTTTGCCGTTATCTGATCAGATTGTTGTTATTCCGATGAAATTTTTAGCAGGCTTTTGCAAAAAAATAATGTAATAAAGAGATGAAAACTATTAAAACCTAATTCAATTTGCATAGCTAATCTGATTGTTTGTTCTTGCCCCAACTTTTTGAAACCGTTTCATATTTAATACAGTCGTAGACTTTTCTCGCCGCTTCACAAGTGCTTGTTGAGGAGACCCCGAACTTTTGAATTTACAAAAAAATTCTTCAAATGAGCGCGAACTGGGCACTCTAGAACCAATATCCAGGGTCAGTTTCAATTTATATATATATATATATATATATATATATATATATATATATATATATATATATATATATATATACATATATATATATATATACATATATATATTTATATATGTATCCCACCGATAACTTCAGAGATAATGGGCCCATTTTAATCAAATTTGCTGAGTACCTTCCTTTTATAAGTGGCTTGGGTAAGTTCTTTAGTCGGGAAAACTGGCACAGGTTTTCCCGGAAAATGTCGTGTTTTATTTAATAACGAACTAAGGCCGACCAAATTTGGCACGCATGTTTGTATTATAAAGGGTGAATCACTTACCAAAATTTAGGTCTGTAAGTTTAAAGACGAAAAAGTTATAGGCATCTAAAGAAAAAAACTTGGGATTTTCCTCAAAACGTCAAAGTCGCGATTTGAAACGTCTAAATTGGCAGCATTTAGGCAATGAACCTGAAAGAAATACGGATAATGTAAAAAGTGCTCTGCAAACCTTCAAGCTCAGCTTCAACCATCATTGCCATTCAGTTTACTAAAGTATTTCCAGAAACTTAATTTCAAATAGACCCTTTTTCTGATGCTTTGGCAGTAGTTTTAGTTCAGTTTATGCTTTAACGTTCTATAATGTTTAGCTAATTTTGGTAGAATAAATTCGTTAATGGGGAGACTGCGACTTTTGCATTCTAAAAAGATTTCTTCAAAGCAGCGCAAACTAGGCCCCCTAGAATCCATATCCGGGTTTACTTTCTGCTTACAGAGTGACGCATTTCTACGATAAAGCTCAATATAATTGTTATTATGCAAGATACGAGAAAAAATTGTATACGTTGCTTATAGGGTGTCTTGAGCTGCATCCTATAAAATTATTTTGACAATCACAGGGGAGCCCATAAGTCGTTGGTGTTACCTACATTTTTTTTGAACAGTCCCTATTGCATTTTTGCATTTTTTATCGAAATATAATGCATGTTTGTAAAAAAAAATCGAGACGCAGTAAGTGCGCCTACGTAGCGAATTTTCATTCAATGCTTCAAAATTCAGTAACTCAATTTGCTATTAACCTAACGTTCGTCGCCTAGGAAACGAGTTTTCTCGGAAACATTTGAAGTTTATTTTCGGAAAATGTTTGTACATTTTCAAACAATTAAGTTATTTTCATAAAATATGGTACATTTTTTCTACTATATAGGTTATACCGGTGACCAAATTGATGCCTGCTTGCATTAAAGGGACATGTTTGCTATTAAAAACATTTTTATGAAAATTCACTTCCATAACGCACTTGCTGCATCCAGACTTTTTTTAAATAGGACCGCCTGTATTTTGTGTTTTAGAAGTGAAGGGCATGCCCCTTGCTTTAACTTTAGTAGAACACTCCCTATAGCTACAGACTGCAGTTTAGGAAATATGGTGCATTTACAATCGCATATTATGTTCCGATCAGATAATGTGGCCCAGTTCTCTCTTTTCTGATCGCGTTTATCAAGGTTGGCTTGTTACCTTTGCTGACAATGCCTATATTATTAGCAGACAAGTTATCAACCTATCGAGGACCTGTCTCACCTCGAATTTTTTGAATGAAACTTAGGATCGACTGATACCTTTTGTAATAGGGTGTTGAATTCTCTTTAAAATGACATATCGTTTGGGAAATTCGGTCTGATAGTTTTAGAGGTAACTGCTTTACTGCCTAGCAGCATTTGAAACACAGGTATTGGAGCAAATGATTTTTACACAGCATTTTTGAATTCATTTTATTAGCGAATTAAAAAAAAATTCGCTAATGAGAAGATCTGTGTTTATATATATATATATATATATATATATATATATATATATATATATATATATATATATATATATATATATATATATATATATATATAACCCACCGATAACTCAAAAAATAATAGACCAATCTTGATCAAATTTGGTGAATACCTTCCTTTTGCAAGTGGCTTGGATGAGTTCGTTATCCAGGAAAATCGGACCAGGTTTTCCCGGAAAATGTTGTGTTTTCTTTCTAAAAAAATTCATATCTCCTGAAATAACAAATCAAGGGGAACCACGTGTTTGTATTATAAAGAGTGAACTCTGTACCAAAATTTAGGTCTCTAGCTTTAGAGACAAAGAAGTTATGGGCAGTTAAAGAAACAAATTTTGGAGTTTTCCTCAAAACGTCAAACTCGCAATTTTAAACGTCAAAATTGGCAATGTTTAGGCAAAGAACGTGAAACAAATACGGATTTTGAAAAGAAAATGTTGCAAGAACAGTGTTCTGCAAACCCTTAAGTTTCAGATTCAACCGTCATTGCCCTTCATTTTGCTAAAATATTTACAGATAATTCATTTCAAATAGACCCTTTCTCTGATGCTTTGGCTGTCAGTTTAGTTAAGTTGATGCCTTTGCTGCAGGTTTAGTGAAGTTTATGGTTTAACGGTCTATAATTTTTTTTAGCTAATTTTCGTAGAACAAATTCTTTAATGTATTTTTGCATTTTTTATCGAAATATGATGCGTTTGTAAGAACAAAATCTGGACGCAGTAAGTGCGTTTAGGTAGCGAATTTTCGGTAAATTTGCAGTTTATCTCCCGAACGTTTTTCAAAAACTGTTTTCAGAAACCTGCCTAGCCTCCCCCCCCCCTTCCTGGATCCACAAACTCCAAAAAAATTTCTTGTTCACACCCCCCAAGGAAGCTACGGGACCAGGAGTGAGTAGGGGTGTATAATTTTTTTAGCTAATTTTCGTAAAACAAATTCTTTAATGCATTTTTGTATTTTTTATCGAAATACGATGCGTTTGTAAGTAAAAATCTGGACGCAGTAAGTGCGTTTTTGTAGCAAATTTTCGGTAAATTTGCAGTTTAGCTCCCGAACGCTTTTCAAAAAACTGTTTTCAAAAACCTGCCTAGACCCCCCCACTGGATCCACAAACCCCAAGAAAAATGTCTTGTTCACACTCCCCAAGGAAGTTACGGGACCAGGAGTGAGTAGGGGTGCTGGGCAGGGTAGGTAGTAAAAAGGAAATATGAGCAGAAAATTCGAATAAAACGGGCTTGAAAGCTGCCTTTTTCACATCTGGAAGCCATATCCCGCTTAAACCCTGCCTACCCCGCACAGCACCCCTATCCCCCCAGGTGCCGTAACTTCCTTGGCAGGTAGGAACAAGACATTTTTCTTGTGGTTTATGCAGCGGGGGTCGTTGTATGCACGCGAGGGGGATGGAATATCTCCACGACGAAGTAGCCACCCTTCTTAATTGCATACCGAAAATTCACCTAATCCAACTCTTTGACTATTGAAATGCGCGTTTTAGGAAAAAAAACCAATGTGTTTAAGAGTCTAATTTGACCTCAAAGACAAAAGTGATCACAGCAACGTAGTGGAACGCGATATCAGCAAAATCTCGAGAAGGTTCCGAGGTATAGATATATTTTTCAGCACTGAATATAAAAAGCGAACATAATCCGCCTCATCGACTAATGGGGCTTGCTTGCATTTTTAATTAGGGTGGATTTGACCTAAAATACAAAATTTATTATAAAAACGTAGTGGGGTGCGATATTAATAAAATCTCAAAAACGTACCGAGAGTCAAGGTATATTTCGAAATTGCATACCACTATATATATATATATATATATATATATATATATATATATATATATATATATATATATATATATATATATATATATATAGGGTGTTTGAAAAAGACGGCGCAATATTTAAGGGGTTGATTTCCCAGGTCATTTTATGAAAAAAGTTCCCATAAACATAAGTGCTAAAATGCATTGTTTCCAAGATACAAGGTGTTAAATTTTTTTGTAAAATAACGATTTTAAAAAAATAATTCAAATATCTCCTCACAGATTGTTTTGAAATTTGGCAGCGTTGTTTGTAGCACCTCAACAAGATTTAGTGACATAAAAATGTACGCCACTGACTGAAATATGATTTGTATATTATTTTAAAATAAAGAAGCTAAAACTACAAGTTTTTTGTCTAAATTTCTCCGTATCTTGAATCGTTTACACGATAAAAAATAAAAACCTTCTTATGGCATGTGCATTTATCATACAGAAAATCACAAACACAAACAATAATTTTTGTTGAGGTGTCCCCCCTAATGCCAATGGACTTAACAATCTTTACCTAATTAAGACCAAATCAGCTTATTATTACTACAAACAACGCTGCCAAATTTCAAAACAATCGGTGAGGATATATTTGAATTATTTAAAAAAAATCGTTATTTTACAAAAAAAAATTAACACCTTGTATCTTGGAAACAATGCATTTTAGCACCTATGTTTATGGGAACTTTTTTTCATAAAATGACCTGGGAAATCAACCCATTAAATATTGCCCCGTCTTTTTTAAACACCCTGTATATAACTCTCCTCGCAAACTAATGGCCATCGTTTGAAATGCTGATGAAAAATATCTACCAATATTCCGCCCTGTATCTTGTAGAACGTAAGTCAAAATTTTGTTATTGTCTACCAATCAGAAGCCTCAAAAACATCTGTCAACCTGTGCAGATTCGGTGAACTAGATTTTGAGCTACAAACGATCATACAGCATCCAAAATTTGAGGTGTTCCACTTCAATTTACGCGTAGTTTATTATACTATATGAGTACAATTATTTAGAAGCGGCTAAATTACACCTGTGTCCCATAAATTTAATCGCAAATTAAAACCTAGTGATTTACTCTCCCAGGGGCAAAAATAAGACAATAAGGCTTGTTAATTAGCGTTAATAAAAAGGTTCAAACAAGTACCTTGCCTCAAACAAGAAAGTTAATTAAATAAGAGGGCTTAAGCAAGCCCCTTGCTTACGTTGTTGAGGTACCTAACTATTTTTTAAAGAAAACACTTTTATAAAAATTTGTTACTACTTTGCACTTGCTGCATCAGAAACTTTTTTAAAATATGTCTTTTCTAATTGATCTATCTGTTTACTTACTAATTTATCCTGATGTTCATTACAATGTATTTTTGTTTTAGCCCTGGACGCTAGCGGAAGACCTGGCTCTGGATTTTTGTATGGCAATAACTTATGGTTAGGTTCACATACTCACTGCGCTGATATATCCAACAAAAGACCGTTTGAACTGAACTTTGATAAAATAAAGCACTATGAGGAGACTCCTTATGATTTTCCACCATTTGATATGAATTTTGTTATGGCTTATGCAAAGCACAATAATACACTGCAGATTCATACACAGTTACCTCTTGAGGTAAGTATATTATCTTGTTTTTTTTTAACTTAATTACTGTAATGCCACCACAAATATACAGTGTGTTCCATTTAAAACAAAACTGCCTAAATACCTCATTCCATGTTATTGGCTTTCTACATCAACCAAGTGTGCTTGTTCTCGTTTTGAGCTAAGGCCAAATTCATGGCACCTTGCACAAATTTGAATAAAAATACAAAATGTCTTCTTCTTCTTCTTCTTCTATCAAAGATCGGCAACAATTTTGGCGAATTCTTCTCTGTCTTGGGCCCTTTTCAGCAAAGTGTTTGAACCCAAGCCTATCCATTCTCGTGTGTTCTTAGGCCAGGAGCACTGCCTGCGTCCCGGTCCACGTCTACCTTCGATCTTACCCTCTATCATGAGTTGTAGAAATTCATATCTATTGTGTCTCATTACATGACCGAGATATGCAGTTTTTCGCTTTTTTATGATTTCGATGACTTCACGTTCTATGCCCATACGATGCGAAACCTCCAAATTTGTGGTGTGAGCAGTCCAAGGAACTCGCAACATTCGTCGATACACCCACATTTCGAATGCCTCGAGTCTGTTTAGACCGCCAGCCTTTAGCGTCCATACCTCAACCCCATACAGAAGCGTGAAATATATGTAGCACTTCACAAAATTGTATCTAATTTGTATATCGCTTTACAGGCTTCGCATTTTAAAGAAATTTTCCCTAGACATTTCAATCCGATCTCTGATTTCCAAATCAGGACTCAGATCTTCGCCGATCCAACTGCCCAAGTATTTAAACTTAGAGACCTTGGTTATCTGTGTCCCGCATACGTTTATATGTATTGGTTGATTTGGATTCCGGTTAACCGCCAATATCTTTGTTTTTGCGGTGTTGATTTTTGAGCCTAATAGATCTCCTTCGGCTGATATCTTGTTAAGTAGCCGCTGCAAGCCCTCAGGACTGTCTGCGATTATAACTATGTCGTCGGCATATCGTAGATTATATATACAAAATGTCTTCTAACGCTAAATTAGCTTGTGTTTGCTTCTCATTAATCTTAGCCGACGATGTTATAGCAGTCACCTGTGGAAAAATCCTGACGATTCTAAAAGCAGCTAGTGTAGACGTGGAGCCATACTGACCGGGTTTGTTGGACAAGGCTCTTGATGAGGTAGACGTTAAAGACCTCATAACCAAAATCGGTTCAGGTTTAGAAGTAACTCCCGCAACAAGTGGTGCCGCACCAGTTGCAGTTGCTGCTGAACCAGCTGCTCCAGCAAAGCAAGAAAATATAAGGAAGAGGAAACAGAAGAATCTGACAATGACATGGGTCTAAGATTCCAGACTTGTAGTTTATAAGCTGACTATCGTACAAAACCTTTATCGTTAAGACCTCAAGGACAGCGAGCAGCATTCAGCATTCGACAGGCTCCCTCCTCAAAAAGTATGAACAGCAACACTGAAGGCTGTTTCTTCACGCTTAACAAAATGCTTGAATGTGAGTAGGCATTATTTCGAGCATTATTCTTCTCGATTTTGAAACAGTTCCGACTACATACGTTCAAGCTTTAGACTCTTTCGATAAATATTTTATTCCGCGTAGAAATATCATTTTCGAAAGATTTAAGTTTAATTCTAGGGTTCAGAAACCGGGTGAATCCATAGATACATTCATAACAAGCCTACATATCCTGGAGGAATACTGTGATTACGGAACCTACAAAGATGAACTTATTCGTGACCGCATAGACATAGGTATGTTGGATAATAAAACATTCGAAATGCTACAGCTAAAATAAACCCTTAGTTTACAACACTGTGTTCTGGAGGCGAAGCAAGCTGAATTACAGGACGATCAAAACAAAGATCTTTGTAATCAACGACAAATAGGTCGTGTACATACTAAGAACACCACGGCAAGTGCTTCCTCCTCATCTGCTTACTTGGGTAAAGAAGACAGCAAGCCAAAACAAAATAATTGTGGATTGTGTGGTCTCCAAAATCATGCCAGGGAGCAATGTCCTGCACACGCTTCTACCTGCAGGAAATGTAATAAAAAGTCCACAGGGCAGTGGTACGTAAAAATAAAACTAAGGTGAGATCTGTCAAAGTAGATAATAATCTAGTAGATCTAGAAAAAATGTACAATGTAATAAATTATGACTTTGATTTGGAAGTTAGAAACGAACAGTTTTTGGGATCGATAACTTTGAATAATGAGGTTAATCACATAGACTATAAAGAGTGGATAGTTTCATTATTTATTTCTAAATGTAGAATTTTTGGTAGATTCTGGGGCTGATATAACATTTATTCCGAAAAAACTTGTAAATTCTAGTTTACTAAGTCAGGTTAAGAACACAAACCAAATTGTAACAGGTCCGTCTGGTATTAAATTGTTGGTAATTGGCACTCTTCCAGTAACTATGTCGTTTATGGATCGCAATTTCTATACATACATCTATGTAATAGATAAATCAACCAAACCTATTTTAGGCAGAACTGCAATTCTAGAATTTAATGTTCTCCATCTATTTCGGGAGAACCAGATTGCTCAATTAAAACTAGATAACTCTGATTCGGTCAAAACTCTAATTTTGTCAAAATTTCCAATTTTTTTTAACAAAGTTGGTAATTTAAAAACCGAGATGGAGATAAAAATGATAGAAGGCAATTTGTACAATCTGTGCCCAGAGTAGTACCAATATCTTTATTTAAACTCTTAAAAGCAGAGCTGCACCGTCTACAAGAGTTAGACGTAATACAGCCAGTAGAATCTCCTACAGAGTGGGTCAGCTCCATAGTTGTAGTTCAAAAAAATCCGTAAATACGTCTCTGCATTGACTACACTCAACTAAACAAAGTGGTGCTACATTCACATTACCCCATTGCTAAAGTACAGACTAGCAAAAATTTCAGGTTCTAACTACTATTCAAAACTAGATACTAACTCGGGGTTTTATCAAATCAAACTTAATCCTGCTTCTCAATTTTACCTTTATTACCCCATTCGGTAAATATTACTTTAAACGATTACCTTTTGGGATAACGTGTGCTCCAGAATATTTTTCCATATTACTTAATAAACTTTTGTCAGGTCTAGAAGGAGTCGTTAGTCATATAGATGACATTCTAATACATGTAACTACATTAGAACAGCACAATAACATATTAAATAAAGTTCTAAAAGGAATAGAGCAAGAAGGGACAACATTGAACATTGAAAAATGTATTTTTGCTACACAATCATTGACATATTTAGGTCACGAAATATCTAATAGGGGAATTTCAGTAGATCCCGAAAGAGTTCGGGCTATTAATGAATTTCCAGAACCAAAAAATAAAAAAGAGGTTTTACAGTATTTAGGTATGTTAAACTTCTTTAGTCGTTTTATTCTTGACAGATCTACTTTACTAGAACCATTAACTTCCTAACTTAAAAAAAACTCGCAATTTTAAACGTCAAAATTGTCAATGTTTAGGCAAAGAACGTGAAACAAATACGAATTGTGAAAAGAAAATATTTTGCAGAAGAGTGTTCTGCAAACCCTTAAGTTTCAGATTCAACCGTCATTGCCCTTCATTTTACTAAAAATATTTACAGAAAATTCATTTCAAATAGACCCTTTCTCTGATGCTTTGACTGTCGGTTTAGTTAAGTTGATGCTTACGCTGTAGGTTTAGTGAAGTTTGTGGCTTAACGGTCTATAATTTTGTTAGCTAATTTTCGTAGAACAAATTCGTTAATGCATTTTTTTTATCGAAATATGATGCGTTTGTAAGAAAAAAATCTAGACGCAGTAAGTGCGTTTTGGTAGCGAATTTTCGGTAAATTTGCAGTTTAGCTCCCGAACGCTTTTCAGAAAACTGTTTTCAGACACCTGCCTAGGGCCTCTCTAGATCCACAAATCCCAAGAAAAATGTCTTGTTCACACCCCTCAAGGAAGTTACGGGACTAGGAGTGAGTAGGGGTGGTGGGCGGTGTAGGTAGTAAAAAGGAAATATGAGCAGAAAATTCGAATAAAACGGGCTTGAAAGCTGTCCTCTTCACATCTTGATGCCATATCCCCCTTAAACCCTGCCTACCCCGCACAGCACCCCTATCCTCTCAGGTGCCGTAACTTCCTTGGCGGGTAGGAACAAGACATTTTTCTTGTGGTTTATGCAGCGAGGGTGGTTGTATGCACGCGAGGGGGAAGGAAAATCCCCACGACGAAGCAGCCACCTCCCAACCCCCCACCCTTGCCGCAAGTCGAACGGGGGGTGGGGTGTCTGCTTCGTCGTAGGCATTTTACTTTCCCCCTCGTGTGCATACAACCACCCTCGTTGCATAAACCACAAGAAAAACTTCTTGTTTATACCCTCGAAGGAAGTTACGTGACCTGGGGCAAATAGGGGTGCTGTGCGGGGTAGGCAGGGTTTAATGGGGATATGGCTTCAAATAGACAGCTTTCAAGCAGTTTCCTTCGCATTTTCTGCTCATATTTCCTTTTTACTACCTACCCCGCCCAGCACCCCTATTCACTCCTATTCCCGTAACTTCCTTGTGGGGTGTGAACAAGAAATTTTTCTTGCGCTTTGTGCATCCAGATGGGGTCTTAGTAATATCTCTGAAAACAATTTTTTGAAAAGGGTTCGGGAGCAAATCTGCAAATTTACCGAATTTTCAATAAAGCCTTCAAATTTCAATAACCCAATTTGCTATTAACGTAATATTTGTTGGTTAGGAAACCAACATTTAAGTTTATTTTCGGAAAATTTTTGTATATTTTCAAACCATAATTAATTTTGATAAAATATAGTACATTGCTTCTACTACATAGGCTATACCGGTAATCAGATTTATGCCTGCTCGCATTTGCTATTAAAAACATTTTTATGGAAATTCACTTCCATAACACACTTGCTGCATCCAGACTTTTGAAAAATATTTATATATTTTCAAACAATAAAGTTATTTCGATGAAATATGGTACATTGTTTCTACTATATAGGCAACCAAGTTTGATGCCTGCTTTCATCAAATAAAAACATTTGCTATTAAAAATATAAAACAACAATTCGTTACCATAACGCACTTGCTGCGGCCAGACTTTTTTAAATCTCGCGGCTTCTGAATAATAGGGTAGCCACTTTACTTACATTTGCCCTAGATACTTTCCGTTCCACTTTATGTTTTGCTGTAATTTTCGATTTTCTATTAAAATTAGTTTTCACCGCATAATTTTTCATCCATATTCAGTAGGTAAGCACATAATTTGTATATTGCTGGATGTTATTGTAGTAGTAATTGAAACATGACATTCCATACATACACGCTTGATTTGAATTATGGTTAAAATTGTGCAACCAAGTGACACAGATCATGATAACAGAGAAAAGTTTTTAACCATCAAAGTGGTAATACATCATTTTTCTTGGAAACGGTACATGCACTTATTTCAAAAGAATCAAAAGAACACTTACATAATCTTTAACGACAAAAATAGCTAAGGTAATTTTGTCTTTCTTAGCTAAAGTACAGAAACACGCAAATGTTGATTTCGCGAATGTTTTGCAATGTAGCTTTTTATATGTTTTTATGATTCAGAAAAAAAAACACACTAAATGCAGCTTTACGTAAACCGTTACAACAGTTGTTACAGATGTCACTTGTTCATGTAATTGTTTTAAGTGAATATTAATTATTATTTATTACATCGTTTAAGTGCTTTAACGAATCATTTATGACAATTTTATGCATTCTTAAAGAAAACCAAAAATTAAAAATTGTATATTTTTTAACATGAGTTTGTATTGTAAAACAAATGGAAAGCCTTAAAGAATAAATGTTGTGTGTGTGTGTTTTGTTTCTTTAACGTCGGCCTATTTCCGCGACTATGGTCAATCACCGACGACAGGGACCAGTTACACCTCACTATCCTGGAAATTTTGCCGAACCCCTGCCTTTCTGTAAAGAGGGTAGGGATCTTTAACGTGCCCAACATCGCATTGACACGGGACCGACGGCTTTACGCCCCCTCCGAAGGGCGGAACGTGCAGACATTCAACTTGCTCAAATACAATGCCAGAACCTCGGTTGATGTTAATTTTACAGTTTGTACTGAACAAGTGAAAGGAGTACCATTGGATCGAACCCAGTACCCTTCATAGAAGACAGGCTGTATTATGAACTGGGACATTCCAACCAATGTACATCAGCTGTGAAGCTTTCTGGGTCTCTGCACGTATTACAGCTGTTTTGTAAAGGGGTTTGCTGACATCGCAAAACCTTTGCATAGACTGACGGAAGAAAAGACACGTTTCATTTGGACCAATGATTGTGAAAAAGCATTCGAGACACTAAAACGGGCTCTCTGTTCATCCCCGATTTTGACATACCCCCAGCCTGGTCACAGGTTTATTGTGGACACGGACGCGAGCAATGTTGGTATTGGAGATGTTCTTTCGCAGGAGCAGGGAGGCCAAGAGAAGGTTGTAGAGTATTTCAGCAAAGCCAAAGCAGAAAAGAACTACTGCGTGACGAGGAAAGAACTTCTAGCGATTATCAAGACATTGGAGTATTTTCACAAATATCTATATGGTAAAGAATTTCTGCTGAGAACCGACCACGCTTCCCTACGCTGGCTTCTTCCATTTAAAAATCCAGAGGGGCAGATGGCGAGGTGGCTTGAACGCCTTCAAGAGTACAATTTTAGCATCGAACACCGCCATGAACGACAGCACGGTCCACCAAAATGCAAGCATTGCATCACTGCCGAAAACAAAGAACGATTGAATCTCGAAGTGTGTAGGTGGACAACGGTGCAACCCGTTAACCGATGGGACCCGCAGAGGTTAATGGATGACCAAAAAGAATACCCTGATATCCAACCAATCTACAGATGGAAGGAGACTTGCCACGAAAAACCCACTTGGTCAGAAGTTAGTGATAAAAGCGTTGCCACCAAAAATTTACTGTGCCCAGTAGGACTCCATTGAAATCGAAAGTAATCTTCTGGTCAGGAATTGAGATTTAGAGGATGGAACCCGCATATTGAAGCCAATAATCCTTCCGCGGCCAAGAGTTAGGGAGGTAATCGAGGAGATCCATGGCGGGGAAGGCGGAGGTCATTTAGGGGTAAAGAAAACTTTGGAAATGGTCAGAGAACGTTTTTATTGGTTACGATGTAGAGCTGATGTGGAAGAATGGTGCAAAACCTGCCAAGCGTGTGCATCCAGTAAGGGGCCTAAATCAAAAACCAGGGGGCGAATGAAGCAGTACAACGTGGGAGCTCCTTTCGAAAGGATTGCAATCGACATAGCTGGTCCTTTCCATAGAACAGACGCAGGGAATCGCTATATGCTTGTTGCCGTGGATTAGTTTAGCAAGTAGCGAGAAGTGTTTGCGGTGCCGAGTCAAGAGGCCACCACCGTCGCAGAAGTATTAGTGAATGAGTTCTTCTGTAGATTTGGCGTATCACTAGAGCTCCACTCTGACCAAAGACGCAACTTCGAGTCGCCTGTATTCCAGAAGGTTTGTGAGCTTATGGGAATCAGGAAAACGAGAATTACACCCATGCACCCTCAATCTGACGGAATGGTGGTAAGATTCAATGCTACTTTGGAGCCCCACTTAAGAATATTTGTCAATGAACACCAAACGGATTGGGACCGGCACATTCCACTCTTTCTACTGGCACACCGCTCGGATGTACATGAGACTACCGGACATACACCAGCCAGCGTGGTTTTTGGGCGAGAGTTAAGGCTTCTCCTGATCTCGTATTTGGAAAACCCGCAGATGCTCCACGGTCAACTGATGAATACATAAATGATTTGGAAAGAAGAATATAAACCATCCACTCTGCTGTCAGAATGCATCTACGAGTAGAAAGCGACCGCATGAAGAACCGTTATGAGGTGCGAGCTAATTCAGCTGGTTTTACAGAAGGAGATCGTGTGTGGTTCTACAATCCAGTACGACGCAAGGGACGGTCACCGAAACTACATAAATTATGGGAAGGTCCTTATATAGTGGTCAAAAGGATCAATGACGTTGTCTATCGCATTCAGAGGAGCCCGAAGAGCAAGATGAAGGTGGTCCATATGCACAGACTTATGCCATACCAAGAAATGTCAGAATTCGACCGGGAAGATCGAATATAAGAGGGAAGCAGTGTCACAGCAAACACTCTGGAATGACATTTCTAGAATAGGCCAGAAGTGACAGGAGTAGAATAGTGTACAATAGTGTAGAACCTCTATAGACAGTATAAATAGACGAGCGGTGCGTAGAGTAAGCTAGTTCAGTATTAAGTAGTGTGATCCAGAATAGTGATCATAGAGTATTAAGCGAGTTAGCAGTAAGTGTTGGTGTTTAAGAAGCGATCATAGAAGGCGAATAGTGAAATATAGTTCTATGGACATTTAATAATAGAGAGAAATATTTTAGTTGATAGTGGTGTTGGAAAATAGTTGCTCATAATAAATTAGTAGTTTGAAAAGCTGTGTTTTGTTAGTCAACGAATCCAGAACCCCGTAGGACATAACAATATAAAGATCTACAAAAGTCTTGTTTAGAATTTATTGAAAATTGAAAATATGATAATTTCAAAAATTGTGTAGGTAACATGATCGACAGAGCTGACACTTGGTGTCTTTTATATCGACAACATTCACCACAAAGAGGAACTGATACTAATAGTAACATAGAAGTTGTATTTAGATTGCTTAAAGATGTACCCTCGGAAAGGAAGGAAGCATTCAATTTACCTCAATTATGTGATTTTATCACTAGCAACTTTGATTCTTATAATAAGGAATGAATTTTAGATATTCTGCTAAAACGAGTGACTAAGATAGTTATTAGTCGTTATTTGCACCCCACTGCTTAGCGACATGTGTTGAAAATAATGGGGGATTTAGAGGAAATAAATCCAAAAACTTTAAATACCATTACCTTATACTTTGTACTTTTTCACATTTATTTAGTTAATAAACGTCTTTAAATATTAGCGAATTTGTTTTAAAAATATATTAGCTAATAGAGAGGTGTCGATAGTGAGACTTTACTTTTTTTTTTCAAAAAGCGCAAATTTGGGCCCCTAGTACCCGAAACTAAGATCCGCTTGAATTTTTATCTGTTTGTATATATATATATATATATATATATATATATATATATATATATATATATATATATATATATATATATACATGTGTGTGTCTGTGTGTGATAAAACTTCGCAAGAATATTTTTCGATTAATAGCTTGGATGAGTTAGTTAGCCAGCTTTATCGGACCAGTTTTACCAAAATAAATTTGATTTTTCCTAAAAAATTCGTATCTCAAAAAAGAACAAAGTTACATTGAGAAATTTGGTTGATATGTTGCCCTCGTACATACCTTACTACACACCAAAACTCAGCTTTCTAGGTTTATAGAAAATTTAGTTAAACAAATTGGAAGAATTTAATAAAAATTTGCTACCATAAGGCACTTGCTGCGTTCCGAATTTTTTTTCTGTTTATTTATGTATTTCCAAACCAGAAAGTTATAATAGTTATATTATAGTTAGCCCATACGAAAACTTTTCGGACACCTGTATATCAGGTTTGAGTTAATATTTAGCAAAACAAATCATACATAAAATATACATATGCAGTATGCTATTTCAGGTATTTCGTCAATCGCCAACACATTAGTCGGGACTTTATGAGTCTGCGATCTGCCCCACACAAATTATTCCGAGAGGCTATAATGCTCTAAGTACATATTTATTTGTAGTTAAATGTGTTTTCACATTTTGATGGCACCTGGTATAAAATCTTCAGGTTTGAAACTGATCTCTGTCATTTACAATGGTGCAATGACAATAATTGTTTTCTCGTGTACAAGTTGAGCACACTTTTTATCACTATTGTGATGTCAGTCAATTTGTACAGCAGCTATTAAGGCTATAGATTATTATATAAGCATTTTAACAGACACAACGGCAATTTCACTAGAATTCGTAAACTACTATCCTATTAATTACTTGTGTAACGAATTATTAAAGCACCAACTCAATTTTATTATTTAATAGTATAAACAATGGATCTTCCTGGGCTGTAAAATTATATAATTTATGTAAAGCTTGAGCCATAAAAATGCATAAGGTGTCACAATATATTGGTATCATTTTGGTATTTAAGTTTCCGCCTTTCAAAGTACAGTTGAAAAAATATTAATAGACAGGTTCATTTGATACGCAAACTCTTTAATTTGTACTAAGTACTTATACAGGGTGTCAATTTTAAAACTTTACACCTTAATATGTAATGTTGAACTTCCGTGAGACAAGTCGATTTTATTATCGAGGGGGATAGTTTTATGAGCTACGTACGTCATCCATGCGTTAATTCGCTAGCTAGGGGTTACCAGACTATAATATATATATATATATATATATATATATATATATATATATATATATATATATATATATATATATATATATATAGTTATGATTATGTGGTTTTTCATTTTTGTTTTGTGTGTAATGAGTTACGTTCAAAATGAGTGTTTTTTAATATAGTGTTGTTTTCATGGAAGTGAGAAAACGTAGAACAAAAAAATATGTGTGTTTGTATATTGCTGTGGGAGAATACAGCACTTACAAATATGTGAAACAAATATCTCAAATATAAATTCGAATTACGTAAGAATAAATGACCATTTATATACACATGTCAATGCTCTCTTACCTTATATATATATATATATATATATATATATATATATATATATATATATATATATATATATATATATATATATATATATATATATATATATATTTCTATTCTAATGCCTCTAACTGCTTAATCTCAGGGTCAGTTGTTGGATTCAAAGTCCTAATTGTTGTCTTAAACCTTTTTTTATTGATGTGTGAAATTCTGAAAAATTGATTTCTTTTATATTTATTAGTACAAGTACATCGATAAATGAGATATACACTGATTTTAAACAAGAAGTTTAACTTTATTTTAACTAATTTATCTTCTTTTCATAACAATAAATACTTTAGTCTTTCCAAAATTATCACAAATCTTATTCCTATATCTATTAAATTCCTACATTTATTCTAATGGCTTCTAAATCCCCCATATTTGGCCAATATTTTATTCAAATTTTTATTATATTATTATCGTTATATTCTTTTGTTACTCCATTGATCAATATGTCTTAATATGGCTGCACGACTTTGAAAATGAAACTGTAACTTATAAAATAAGTTTGCTAAAATTATTAATTAGGTATTTTATGCTATGCAGTCTTCTGTGCTTCTCCCATGTGACCGGATTCTGTCTCTTTCTTAGTGGAATATGATTTTATGAGTTGGCAGTCCAAAAACTAACCAAAAAAACCACTAGACTAGGGACCCTAAAGTTACAAAATCAATTGACAATTGACATGTCTAACCCAGACGTTGTGACGTTCAGAAATTACAAATTGACAGTTCAGTCCATTGGCGCTCAATTCCTTTTGACGGTTATTTTGTATGTATATTGTGCATTTTCCAAGTTCGACCAGTGTTTACCTTCTTCAAATAATTTTCTATCTGTTGGACAATAAAAATAAACAGCTTTTATCAAAACTTGGCATTTCCATTCCGTTTTTACGTAAGTTAAAAGTGTATGTTAAAGTTACGTTGTTGACGATAATCAACATCGCATGGAACGAAGCCGTACCAAATCTGTTCGTCGGTAATCTGCCCAAACAGGTACATATTTGTTCAATGTTACACAATACACATTCCTAAAACCGTAAATTATAAGTTTAAATAATCGGACCTCAATTTGTTTACGTACATTACAAAATTTTGATATCTATACAAAATAAAAGTAATATTTTATTTTTTCTAATTTATTTTTTTAACAATCAATAACAGTAAACCATACATGAACAGACTTCCTGTTAAAAATACTAAATAATAAATACATTTAAGACATTTACAGTTTCACCTTATTATAATTATTATATTTTTTATAAAACCCCAAAGGAAATATGAGACAACACTGGCATCTTAGGGATTTTATTAATTCAGATTGTACAACCGTGTATGCCGGGTTGCCTAACTTAAACGGTCACGTGGGGTTCGGGAATTAATGAAAGCCCTGTATAAAGCACTGCATTTAGCTGTTTCTGCTTGCTTTCTTATTATCAAGAATGAAACGGGATTAGTAATTAATTTTTGAGTGTGTTATAGCGAAGTTTGTCAACAGGTGAATTTATTTTTTTTGACTGTTAATTTCTGCAGTTAAAACCATAGAATTTTTGAATAGAGAATGAAGGGATATTTCAAATGAGGCATACAAGCCCCTACTTCCTTTTTACAAATTTTGAAACTCTCACCAAAAGGTAAATGAATGTAGGGTGAAGTTGAGAAACCTAACTGTACAACCATGTTACTTCAGTGGCGTTGTTGGGTATGTTCTAATATGAATCGGTCCCAGTTTAAAGGATAATGTATTGAGATGTCTGCAATCGAACAAGAGTATCAAGCGTCATATAATCACACCGCGTCTCCTGGCATATAATAATAATAATTATTATCAACATAAAACATCATAATTGCTACTTATAATTATCTTCTTTTACAGTTAACTGTTCAAGTGGGGCTATGTATTCCTAAAGCATGTGGAGATGATAGCCATGACATTAGTGAATTATTAAGTCGGTATTTTGCTGGCAACTATTTGAAAACACAAGAACTTTATGATGTCCACATGACAGTAACTGATGTCAAACCGCTTCTTGACGATGGCATGTTTATGCTGAAACTTCCAAAGACTATGGTATTAATGTAAGTAAATATTGATTGAGAAATATTTTCATATTTTTAAATATCACTTGTCAATACGCTATATTAGTTATGTCATATATTTTAAAAATATATAGTTCCTTCACAGCAAACGTTTCTTTCGGAGTGCTTGCACCTTGTGACTTCATTTTTGAACAATAAACTTTTCAGTTAAAAAATAGATATAATCCTAGTTGAGATGAATCAGGTAAATATGGCTATGCGAAACAATTTCAATATTAATTTCAGTCAATTTATTTTGAGCGATAAGACTTAAAGTGCCTCTTTTTTGGACATTGTAAGTCGTTTCTTTGCCATGGATGTCTGTTATTTGAATAAAAGTAACGCGTAATAGTTCCCAGTAATTTATTTACATTTCTTTAGATAGTCGATAACGGTAGTTCTTCTTGCCGAACGTTAAGAGCATTCCTTTTTTCTTCCTTAGGGCCCATCCGCGATTGCCACCCCGATAGCACAGCAGCGTTTGGCTTATTGTGTGTGCCCTATGCCTTTTCTACTCTACCCATTCCAAGATAACTGTGCCTTGAACTAGCCTGCACAGCAATTGGTAGAGTGATGTTTTATATTGCTCTGTCGCCGGTCCAGGCTGTGCGTAGATCAATTGTCTTTTGCGATTAAGAGCTTTACACTCGCACAAGATGTGCTGGACTGATTCCTCCCCCTTGCCCCGGAGTCTGCATACCAGGTCCCCCTCGAACCGCCCCAATGTATGCACGTGTTTCTTGACGACCACGTGTCCCGTCAAGAGTCCTGTTATGTTCATGAGCTGTCCTCTGCTAAGATCTAGCAGCTCCACAGCTCTCTTTGAACTGGGTTCCTCAATTACTGACTTCCCATGTCTGAGCCCTGGACAGTTTGCCTAGTACACCTTATGTTCGTTTCTGACCCAGGATTTAATGGATCCCCTGGCAGTGCTCCTCGTCACGCCCAGGGCCCGGTTCTGGTTCCATAAATGGTTCTACTGACTTGACCTGACCTGACCTGACCCTGTCTTCGCAAGACTGTCAGCTTCTTCATTGCCTTTGACCCCGGAGTGGCCCGGCATCAAGATGAGGGTAAACTCATTCTGCCCAGCCAGGTCACTCATCTTGTCTCGGCATTTATTAACCAGCCTGGAGTTTACCCTTGGGCTGATTAGAGCCTTCGGGACTGCCTGGCTGTCTGTGGCTATGAAAATCCAATTGTTGGTATACTCCCTCCTCTTGTTCTTACGTAGGCAGGCAAGATTGTGCACATTCCGGCCTGAAAGGCCGTTGCGTGAGCCTCTAGAGAAATACTGTCGGTCCCTCCGAGTAAACGCGCGCCCCCGTCCCAGGCTCCCCGCGGGATCCGTCCGTGAAGCAGGCAAACGCGCCCCGTGGTAGGCCGGGCGTCTCCCACCGCCATGCCTCGCGGTTGGGGACTACCGCTGCAAATCTGCTTTCCGTGCAGTTTCGCAGGCTCGCGATGTCTGACCTCATTTCCTGGTGGACGCCCACATTTTCAGGGGGCAGCTTGCGTTATAGACCGAGGTGATTGCGTCTCGTACTTGGGCTGCCGCGACCTCGAGGTCTATTGAATTGTTTATGGTACTCTTTACCCCCCGCAGTTCCACTGCTAGGTCTACCCTATAGGCATCCCAGCCCGTTTTGCGAGGGTCCCGGTACCGTACCGTTTGTCATTCGACAATTTCAAACCGGGTGTATCTGTGGTCTGAGCTACTCACTTCCCCAGACATAAGCCAGTTCTTTACAAATCTGCCCAGAGACTGGGTTGTAATTTTTATATCTAAACCGTTCTCGCGCCACGTTGTTACGAAGGTCGGTTTATTTCATTTATTCAATATGTCTAAGTTAAATTTCATAACAAATTGTAAAAGTCACTCACCCCTGGAGTTTGTGTCCGTGCTGCACCACAACTCGTGGTGTGTGTGAGCATCCATGCCGATGATGGTATGCCATCCACCTGCTCTGCTGCTCACTATCAGCTGCTCCAGTTCCTTGGGTGGAGGAGGATCCAGCTGTCCCCGAGAAGATAGGCAGATCCGACAATACTCTCTCTCGGCCCATGCGCTCCTTCACATTGAATTCTTATGGCTGCCAGGTCCCTGAAACAGAAACACATTAAGGGCAGAAACTGTATGCCCTCTGACAAAAATACAGGTCCTCGGGTTCTCACTGGGTCTGCTGCAGATGATCTTTCCAGCAGCCCCGCCGAGTCCTTTGATCTCTTCTTTATGGGAGTTCGGTTCCTGTATGAGCCATCAGTAGTCCGGCCGTGGCTGCACTACTGTGTTGGAGGTTGACTTGTGGGAACGTAAGTCCCCCATCACCCTCGGTTGCTTCCCCAGTGGGCGGAAGCTCCGTACTTGCGTCTGTCGAAGGACCGCCAGAGTTCGCGGACGTTGCCGCCCCCTGACAAGTCTCCGTTTCCGGGATCGTGTCAGGGCATGAGTCTGGAGTCGCAGCTACTTCTCGAGCCTCATTTGTGTTGTTGCTACCTACTTATGTCACCATATTGTTCCCACGAGTTTGGGGAAATAACAGTCCACACCAGGAGAGCCCCCTATGTGGTGCAAGGCGGGTGACTCTGGAATGTAGCCCGGTACTCCAGATATACCGTTCGTGACACCATCAACCTGGTGCCATGCATCCATGGGCACGGTTCACGCGACACCTTGGATTGGGGGAGTTTTATCGACCTCCACGTCTAGACCCGTCATGTTTTGTCGTAAGCAACGTCACCTCGTACAGGATGAGGCTCTTGGCCGCGCATGACGGTACTGGGAAAAGCCTCATCGAAAGGTCATATTCTTATTCCCACTTCCTCAGCTTACCCCTTGAGTCATTTGGCCCCCAAGTTCTTGACCCCGACCATCACCTTACTGGCAAATGATACGTCTGTTGTCTTTAACTTATCTCTTTTCCCTGTATTTTTCTTAGATTCACTGTCTAGTGCGACATCATCAACGTACTGTAATACTTTCAACACAAGAGTATTAATTTTCACACCTTCCTCCCCTAAGTACACTTCTTTTATAGATTTGTACATAGAAATATTAAATAACCATCTTTATTTGACGCCCTGTTCAATTTGATAGCCATATGGGTTTCAGTTAGTTTCCACACATGATTTGTTGCCATAAAATTGTAATTAAATATCTATAATTAGCAATCACACCATATTCTTTTATAAATAACCCACAGCTTCTTTTTATATACAATATCGAGCGCTTTGTATAAGTCCACGGAAGTGCAATATACTTTATTTCCCACATTAAAGCCCTGTTCAAACACCTGTAAAGGTACTTACCATGAGAGATTACTTCTACACTCTTGGTACTTGGACGACCACACAGTCATATTTAAGCATTTATATTTTAACACTGTAGAATGAAATTTATTAAAACATTAATTTTGATATCGCTTTTTCAACAACATACACTTTATCAAGGTCACACTTTACCAAACCTGCAAATGGTTAATATGTTTCATGACTACAATTACTTACATATAGGTACTAAAATTATCCTTGCCATCCATCTTCTATACCTTCCTCGTCCCACATCATGTCCAAATACGGTATTTTCAGCTCAATCATATGGTTGTTCGTGGTTTTCTCTTCATCAAAAAACAGTTTTTATTTCTTTTAAAATCATTCTGCATGTTACTACCTTTTCTCAATTCCAGCACTTTCTTTTTATCACTAACTAGTCTCTTACGCTCACTTCTAAAGTATCTGTACTTTACCAAAGGCTTTTCTTTTTCTCTCACAACTTCAGCATCGAGCATTCTCCTATGTGCTTCTTTATTGTCATTCACAACTTCCCCTATTATTCCGTTCCACTTTACCTCCCATCTGCAAACATTTAATTTTCAAAAACCCTTGGTAAGACATCACAGGATATAGGTAATTAAGATTTATATCTAATGCCCATCAAGAATGGTCGTGGGACCGAAACAGTTTATCTAAAACTAACCTCTATCATGTTGCGGTGCTATCGGGGCGGCAAGGCCGCGGACGAGCCCTGAGGGAAAAAAAACCTCTATCATGTAAAGTTTTACTAACTGTCTATGTTATTATTTCCTTAAACATTACGCTTCGTTAGAACCCAATAAATTCACTTTATATAATTAAATTTTTATTTTCCCACATGTTTCTTCAGGAGATTATTATTATCTCTTTCTGAATTGTTTACTTACTTTTGACATTGCCGCCTTTAACGTTTTTTTTATAATACGTGCAACTTAATTATTTGTCCCATTAGGCAGGACACAGTTTGCTTTTTTTCAGGCGCCAACAATACACTAACTTTGATTCCTACCAGTTTTTCTTGTTTTGTCACATTTTAGTGAATCTTCTTAAAAAGAACTCACTAATGAGGAGATTGTGACTTTTGAATTTGAAAAATTATTTTTACGTGAGCGCGAGCTAGGCCGCCTAGAACACATATCCAGGGTCAGTTTAAACTTTTGTCTGTTTATATATATATATATATATATATATATATATATATATATATATATATATATATATATATATATATATATATATATATATATATATATATATATATATTAATATTATTGGCTGCGGCATCTCAGACCATTAGCACATTCTTTCCCACCATTCAATATTTTTTTTTAAATTTTCCAGACAGAGTCAACTTGGCTCGCCCGGGAATCGAACCCGGGACCACTCGCTTAGCAGGCTGGCACCTAGCCACCTGCGCCACGAGGGCGTCATATATATATATATATATATATATATATATATATATATATATATATATATATATATATATATATATATATATATATATATATATACATATATAGCTTTCAGTTTTTGTGGCGGTAATAGTATTATTTTATTCAAAAATTGTGGGATAGCCGTCAGCTGCAGTAAAAACTCTTTATGAATTTCCGAGCTTTTGGAATAATTTATTCCATTATCAAGCCTACAACATGGAAATGAGAAAATGTACAGTTATTATATCCATATAACGCGAGTTTTAATGGAACTAATTACTAAATAACAAACATGACAAAAAACTTTTTGAAAATTTGACTGAAGTCTATAAGAGTTACACACATATGTAGCTAATTATTGTGTATTTAAATTTGTTTGTGAAACCTTAAGGAATAAAAGAATGTATTTAGAAGACTTTGAAATGACTTTTAACGACAATTTAATAAACTTAAGAAGGATAATAATTTTATAAATCAATACCCATATTTATATTTCCTAGAGAAAAGTAAAACAAATTTAAACATATAACAGTTAGCTCTATATGTCAGTGTGACCCTTATCAACTTCAGTAAAATTTTCAAAAAGTTTTTTGTTATGTTTGTTATTTAATAATTAGTTCAAGTAAAACCCGCGTTATATGTAAGCATTTTAAACCTTTGTATTTTTCCTATGTAAATTGTACATTTTTTCTTTCCATGTTGTAGCCTTGATAATGAAGTAAATTATTCCGAAAGCGCGGAAATAAATAAAGAGCTTTATTGCAACTGACGTCTATCCCACGGCTATATATATATATATATATATATATATATATATATATATATATATATATATATATATATATATATATATATATATATATATATATATATATATATATATATATATATATATATATATATATATATATATATCACACTGATAACACAGAAAATAATGAGTAAAGCTGGTGTGAGTACCTTCTTTTTGCAAGTGGTTCGGATAACTTCGTTAGCCAGGAAAATCGGCTCGCTTTTTCTCGGTGTGTGTGTGTGTTTTGTTTCTTTAACGTCGGCCTATTTCCGCGACTATGGCCAATCACCGACGCCAGGGAGCAGTTTCACCTCACTATCCTGGAAATTTTGCCAAACCCCTGTCTTTCTGTAAGGAGGGTAGGGATCTTTAACGTGCCCAACATCGCATGGACACGGGACCGACGGCTTTACGCCCCCTCCGAAGGGCGGAACGTGCAGACATTCAACTTGCTCAAATACAATGCCAGAACCTCGGTTGATGTTAATTTTACAGTTTGTACTGAAAAAGTGAAAGGAGTACGCCGGGATCGAACCCAGTACCCTTCGGTTCAAAGGCACACGTTCTTACCTCTGAACCACCGAGGTCCCGCTTTTTCTCGGAAAATGTTGTGTTTCTTTTCGGAAAATTTTTATACCTCGGGAAATAACAAAGCTGTGGCAAACAAATTTGGTACGCAGGTTTATATCATAAAAAGTAAACTACGTACCAAAATTTAGCTCTGTAAGGTAAGACAAAAAAGTTATAGTCATTAAAAAATGGGGTTTTCCTCAAAACGTCAAAGTCGCGATTTGAAACGTTAAAATTGGCAACATTTAGGTAAAGAACCTGAAACTAATACGGGTTATGTAGAGAAA
The DNA here is from genome assembly GCA_964006375.1 of Tillus elongatus. Classification (NCBI taxonomy): domain Eukaryota; kingdom Metazoa; phylum Arthropoda; class Insecta; order Coleoptera; family Cleridae; genus Tillus; species Tillus elongatus. The sequence continues at coordinate 291,688,684 of OZ023262.1, read as the reverse complement.
ATGTCCCAGGGAGAGTGTTTTACACACCCAGAAGTTTCAGCTTCAACCGTCATTGCCTTTCATTTTACTAAAATGTTTCCAGAAAATTAATTTCAAATAGACCCCTTCACTGATGCGTTGGCGGTAGTTTTAGTTATAGAGTTTATCGTTTAATGGTATATAATTTTTAGCGATTTTTCGTAAAAGATCAATAAAGCCTAATATATTATACAAGATACGAGAAAGAATTGTATACGTTAATTATAGGATGCCTTGAGCTACATCTTAAAACATTATTTCTACAATCACAGGCTGGCCCATAAGTTGTTGGTGATACACATTTTTTTTAAATCGGAGACGCCTTATATTATGGAATTTTTCATTTTCCATCTTAATATAAAGCATGTTTCTAAAAAAATAAATTCGGGACGCAACAAGTGCGTTATGGTGGAGAATTTTCACAAAATGCTTCAAAATTTGAATGGCTAAATTTGCTATTAACCCATTGGGCAGGAAACCAGTTTTCCGGAAACATTTTGAGTTTATTTTTGGAAAATGTTTGTACGTTTTCAGACAATAAAGTTATTTTAATGAAATATGGTACATTCTTTCGCCTATATATGTTATACTGGTAAGCAAATTTGACACTTGCTTTCTTAAAAAAACACATATGTTTTTGCTATTAAAAAAGTTTTATGAAAAGTCACTACCATAACGCACTTGCTGTTTCCAGACTTTTCTTATATATTTTTGCCCCAGTTTTATTTTGAGGCAACACAGGAGAATGGTCTGGCCCATATTTATCATTTTGTATAACTATAGCATCTTTCACCATTGCGCGTAATCTCTCGTAATTTACAACATTCCATTATTCTTCTTTCCCCACCACTTTAAACTACAAACATGCCTTTTTACAGACACACATTCATGAAATAGACACCACTCCAATTTACCATTAGATCTATTTATGATATCACGACTTTTTATGCTTTGTTTCTACTTATATCTACGGTTCAGTTCACATTTCCGATAAAACTTTTCCTTTATCTGGTGTACGTACGTTGAGCATTGCATTGCAAAGTTTCCTCTTAATTCACTGCCATTGTTTGTGGGTGCAAAGCAGATAACTAGAAACATTGTAGGTATGCATTAAAGCCCATATTCTTGGAAAATACATTAATAACTTTATGTGGTCGATTCATGCAGGATTACACTAATTATATTACTGATACAACCATTCCCTTTAGCAGCCGATCAAATTAACAAGTACACATCCACTAGGCTCTCACCGCATTCCTTTGGTTTGTTTGGCTCACGCACAGTACATCGAACTGTTGTGCAGGCATCTTTTACATGTTTCTCGCCTTTCACACCATGTACACTTCAGATCTAGATTTTTCCAGTCCTTTTAGGCTGGTAATCCTAGGATGTGTCTAATAAATTCAGACTCCGCCTCCTGTGGCGACTTTGGCTTTCCGATACATCTATTGTAGTTTTCGTAGTGGCCGCCAAAAAAGTAAAAATGCGATGAGTTTCCGGCTCATCCACGCTCCTGGGTCTCACCTATTAGGTTAGGTTAGGTTAGAATTGATTGTGAGTAGGCCATACCGGTCCCTCCACCGCGACTATAAGGTCTATTGTGGCTCACGCCTAATGGTCTATATTTCGCCCAACAAAGCCAGCCTCCTGCAGAGGTCGATAATCTTTGTGGGCAAAAGTTGATCCAGATCTTCCGGAGCAAGCTTTGTCATGCCGAAGAGCAGGTATCTAGTCCTGTCCGCCGCCGGGCAGGAACACAGTACATGCTCTGCTGTCTTATCACTCTCCATACACAGCCGGCACTTGGTCTCCTAACCGACTCCAATACGGTGCATGTGGTGACGCAAGCGGCAGTGTCCTGTATACAGGCCGACCCGAGTACTCAGTTGTTGTCTGTTTATCTCTAGAAGTTTTTTTAGCCCTTGACTCAGACAGGCCATTTATGAAGGCCTTAGAGTGAGTTAATCCTGAAAGATTTTGCCAATACTGGATTGTCATTCTTTCTGTCCAGGTCTTTTAGGTGCGTTTTGCTGTGCATGATGTTATCCCCAGCACCGGTTCTGGTCCGAGAAAGTCTCTCTGAGCACCACTCCTGGCAAGCACGTAGGCCGCAACATTGTCATCATGGTCCGAGTGACCCGGTATCCAGACCAGCGACACCTCATTACAGCTGCCCAGTTCGTTAAGGGCAGATTTACAACTCCATACCGTTATTCACCTATTAACACTAGCGATAGAGGGGCCATGTTGGGCATTTTAGCCGTTGTTTCACTAACAACGGCTTTAATCCAAGGCAGTTTCGGGCATGCCCATGTAATTCCTGAACGACTCATATGATTGTCATACAAGCCACCAGCGTATTCAGCCCATTCACGCTCCTAAGCCTCAATGTATTCACCTGTGAAATGCACTCCAACTCGTTAAACCAAAGTCAAGCGGTTTCGTATGAATGACATGGGTCACCAGTTGTAGGTTGCTTGATGTGTTCCTTACCTATTTTTTCCATAGAGATTAATTGAATTACACCTAATCTAATTTTTGACTTACCTTTAAATCCCGTGCGTTTAAACAACTACCAAAAAAGTCTGGACGCAGCAAGTACGTTATGGTAGTGAATTTTCATAAAAATGTTTTTAATAGCAAATATGGTTTTTTTAAAAGAAAGCAGGCATTAAATTTGGTTACCAGTATAACCTATATAGTAGAAATAATGTGCCATGTTTCATCAAAATAACTTTATTGTTTGAAAATGTAGAAAAATTTTCTAATGTAAACTTAAAGTGTTCCCGAAAAAACTGGTTTCTTGGTTAACCTTATAGGTTAATAGCAAATTGAGCTATTTAAATTTAAAGCATTTAATAAAATTTCGCTACCATAACACACTTGCTGCGTCTCAAATTTCTTTTCTTACAAACATGCATTATATTTTGAGGGAAAATGCAAAAAAGCAATAGCATATGGCGTGTTCGCCTAAAAAAAAATTGTATCACCAACGACTTATGGGCCAGCCTGTGATTGTAAAAATAATTTTTTAAGATGTAGCTCAAGACACCCTATAATTAATTTATACAATTTATTTTTGTCTTTGGATAATAACTGATATATTGAACTTTATTGATTTTTTACGAAAATTTGACAAAACATATATACCATTACACGATAAACATTATAGCTAAGACTAATGCCAAAGCATCAGAGAAAGGGTGTATTTGAAATGAATTTTCTGGAAATATTTTAGTAAAATCAAGGACAATGACGGTTGAAGCTAAGACTTTCAAACATTCCTCTTGAGACATTTTATTTTCATAGCCAGTATTATTTTCTGGTTCTTTGCTTAATTGTTGCCAATTTTGACGTTTCAAACCGCGACTTTGACGTTTTGAGGAAAACTCTAATTTATTTTTCTTTAAATGCCTATAACTTTTTTGTCTTTCAACCTACGGGACTAAATCTTGGTACGTAATTTACTTATAATGGTATAAATCCGTGTACCAAATTTGATTTTTCTGGCCAACGAACTTATCCAAGCCACTTGCAAAAGGAATGTATTCGCCAAATTTAGTCAAAATTGACCCATTATTCTTTGAGTTGTCGGTGTGACACACACACACACACACAGACACACACAAATATATATATATATATATATATATATATATATATATATATATATATATATATATATATATATATATATATATATATATATATATATATATATATATAAACATATAAAAATTGATACTAACCCCGGATATGTGTTCTAGGGTGCCTAATTTGTGCTCATTTGAATCTTTTTTTTAATTCAAAAGTCTGGATCTCCTTATTAGTGAATTTTTTAAAAGAAAATTCACTAAAACTGGTATTGTCGGAATAACTTGTAACCATACAATATTTAATTAAACTGTTTTTTTTTCATCATATACACGAACGTCAGGGTTGCCAATAAATTCAATGTGATAATTGTAACTATAACAAAAAGACATATCCCAAATCAACTTTACCAATACGCAAACAGAAATATGATTAATTTGTGGATTAAAAAAAATTCTGTAATATAAGAACATGAAACACTAATATCATAATAACTTTAAATTTCTATAATACCAAAAATTAAATAATATTGTTTAAAAGTCCACAATTGCAAAGTTGTAAAATAACTTTAAAAAAATCGAAATAATAATCCACGTAATAACATTGCATATCTTTATTGTAATTTTAACTATGTGAAACTAAGTCAAAAATATTCTGTTTATTATATTAGACAAATGGTGGAAGCGCCAAGAATTTGTCCATTATCTAAGTGTCTGATGCCGGATTCATATAAAAACGAACTGCAGAATGCAACAAGTTCTCTATGCAGCAAGTGGGTTATAGTAGCCAATTCTAAATAGAAATAATTTTAATGCTAAATATGTTTTTTTTTAATGAAATACATCAAACTTAGTAGGAAGTTTATACGTGGTCACACAGTCATCACACGCACGTATCGTTTGGTACTACAAGTCCACGAACTGGGACGAAATGCGAGATTACTTTTCCTCATTTCCATGGGCGTCTGTCTGCTTCTCTCATCCTGACCTCTCTGATATCTCACAAAACGTCACCGAAATTATCCAAGCTGGCATGGAATTATTTATTCCACGTACACAGAAAACCGCTGCCGCCACTCAAAAGCCCTGGTTCTCTAAATCATATGATAAGGCCAGACTTGAAAAGGTCAAAGCCCACAAAAAGCTCCCACACTATCCCAGTCAAGAAAACCGTCAATTAACAACGCAAGAAACCACTATGTCCGCATTCTTTCTGAGGCAACAAACTCGTTTAATAACCACATCAAAAACAAAGTCCTCTTAAGCTCCAGCGGCAGCAAACCCTTCTGGACTCTTGCTAAACCTATTGGGAATAATTTCTACAAGAGCACGTTCCCACCTCTTCTTTCAGGGGATGAAATTGTTTCTATCGCTCTGAGCAAGGCTGAACTTTTTGCCTCGTTGTTCGCCGGCAATTCTACTCTCAACTCACCTCCAAATGTTCAACCACCAACAGTTCCCAATGTCGCGCATAAAATCACGGTTACATTTTCAAAACTAAAAAGGTACGAAAGATGCTCTTTTCTCTTAATACCAGGAAAGCCTCTGACCTTGACGAGATCCCAGCAATTGTTCTCAAAAAATGTGCACCAGAACTTGCTCCTGTCCTGACTCGCCTGTTTCAGACATAGTACAATAGAGGCATATTCCCTAGTAACAGGAAAGCTGCTCGAGTACATGTCCCCAAGAAAGGATCCAAAGCGCTTCCTAGCAACTATAGGCCTATTTCTCTCCTTTCAGTCGTCTCTAAAGTGATGGAAAAGTATATAAACACCGAATTACTCAGATTTCTTAAAGAACATAGTCTAATCCAAGACAGGCAGTAAGGATTCCGTCAGCGCAGATCAACTGCCGACCTCCTTCCCTTTGTCACACATTCTTGGAACAAGTCTATGTAACTACACGGTGAATCCCAGATTGTTGCTCTAGACATATCCAAAGCATTCGACCAGGTCTGGCACGCAGCGCTGCTTAATAAACTACCGACCTATGGCCTACCACCAAAACTCTGTACCTGGACAGCAAATTTCCTCTCCAAGCGGAGAATTTCTGTTGTCGTGGATGGCCATTACTCTAAACTATATCCAATTAATGCAGGAGTTCCTCAAGGTTCAGTTAGCCCCTACTTTGTTTCTTCTCCACAGCAATGACCTCCTCTCTATCACATCCAACCCAGTTCACAGTTAAGCGGACGACAGCACCCTCCACTGAAATATACAATATTCTAAGCCTGTCTCTTTAGCCCAATTAGATGAGGATCGCAGACTCATGGAGGGTTCTGTCTCCGTGGATCTCCAAAAATATTAGACTGGGGAAGTAGAAATCTTGTACAATTTAACCCCACCAAATCACAGTCTTGCTTTCTTTCTCATAAGAGATACACCAGCTCTAGACCCATCACAATAAACAACCAAGTTATTCAAAGTAATGAGTCCTTTTCACTTGTTGGCAATTGTGTGGATCTAAATCTCAATTGGCACCAACATGTCACATCAATTGCAGAAGCGGCTGCTAAGACATTAGGTTTCCTCTTCCGGGCTCGCAAATTCTTTTCACCAGCTAATCTCTATACCTTATATACTTCACAAATAAGACCAAACCTCGAATACTGCTCCCACATCTGGGGTGCTGCTGCATCTTCTACACTCGCTATCCTGGACTCCATTCAGAAGAAAGCTAAACGTCTCATCAGTGACTCGTGCCGTGCCGTTGGTGACCTCTCTCTCTTTTATAGATATCGGCACGGGCACTGCTCAGAGGAGCTTTCTTCCATAGTTCCTCCACGTGCTGCCCCCAACAGATCTACCAGGGGAACATAGCGAATGCACCCTTTTACTGACCTGGTCACCAGACATAGAACATCTTGTTATGCCCGCTCTTTTGTCCCGAGGACTTCCAATTTGTGGAATTCCTTGCCGGCACATGTTTTTCCTTCTCCCCCGAACCTCCAAACCTTGAAGTCCAGAATTAACAAGTTGCCTCTTTCCTCCTTGTCGACACCCACGGTACGATAGTATTTAGGCTGCAAGCCCTCGTGGTGAATTGTTGAAATGAATAAATAAATACCTTTGAAATCATGTACCATATTTCATCAAAATGCCTGTATTGCTTGAGAAAGTAAAAAAAATCCCAAAGATAAGCTTAAAATTGTCCTGAAAAAAACTGGTTAGACTTTCCTGGCCAACGAACCTATCCAAGCAATTTACACGAAAACTTTACTTGTCAATATATAATTATTCACTTAAAGCTTTTTGACGAAAATAAAGAAATGTTTACATGAAAATTTGCAAGCCTTTTGGTTCACGAATATTCCCAGTTTTTTTAGAAAGATTTCCTAAGTATACTTACACAAAAATTATACAACATTGTTGTTAGGAAAATTTTAAAAAGAGTTTTACATGAAAATGTTCTATATAAACAAATTCTTTTTACGAAAATTCAAAAACTATTTTTTTCACGTAAGCTCATTTTTTTACAATTACTTATTAAACATTAATTGTCAATTACTAACATTTTACAATAATTTAACCAAAATGATTCATGCGAAAATACTTCTCTCAAGACTGCGAAAATTTACTGAAATATAACATAAAATTCATGTTATATAATCTGCAATTAAAATTTAAAAAAAGGAAATTTAAAAAAGTTTACTTCCACATCGTTAATACGCATGGAAGTATCGCATCGGCGACAAAAATTTTGTCGTAAAAAGTGTCAAAACATATAGAAAACATGCTTCGGGAAATATTTTTTGTCCGTCAGTCTGTCGATCTGCCCGTTTGTAGCCACGATAACTTTAGAATGAATTGAGATATCGTCTTTAAATGATATACACTTATCACCCCACAAATGAACGGTTCGGAATTTTTGGGTAAAATCACTTCAGGAAGTAGGGGACGAATGGGGGGTGACTTGGTGAAAATTGATATTTTTTCGTTAAAACTCGAGTATATAACGTTTTAGGGTTTGTTTATTACAAATTTTTCAATTTCATCAAACATCTTGTATTCTGTGCTGAAATTAAATTATTTTTGCAAGTGGATTGGATAAGTTCGTTAGCCAGGAAAATTGGACCAGTTTAATTTAATTTAATTTTAGGTTTTCTTCTGGAAAAGATGGTAAGCTGGTTTATGTTGTAAAAACCAAACTCTGCACTAAAATTTAGGCATCTATGTTAAAAGAAAAAAGATTATAGGCACTTAATATAGCAAAATTTTAGTGCCACTAAAAGTCAGAGAAGACGCAATGCCAAAATATTTTATGTTAAACAAAATCTATGAAATATTACAGACGTTTATCTTTTTATGGCGCAAAAAGTACAAGAAGTACCAGAAAGATTACTTTGAGAGTTTTATAATCTTTCTCCTGTTAATGCCAAACTGGAGAATTTGAAATGTGAAAATTGGTATAACTATTGCGGTTTATGAATTGAGAATATTGCATAAAATGTTTATTACAATGTTCTAGATTTATGCTACTCTTCTCATTTGTTAAAATAACTACAAAATCTGCCTTTAAAGACCTTACATATTACAAATAAATAACTGAAGACCATTTTCGGTTATGTACCTTTCTTCATTGCAGATTACCAGAAGCCTTACGTGGTGTATTGGTTATGATGCCTGTCTGTTGAGAAAAGGGACGCAAGTTCAAATCTCACCGTTGACTCAATTTCTCTTTTAACGTTATTTTTTACTTTTTTTTCGTCTTTGATTCCATTTTAACGTTATCTGATCAGATTGGGCAATTCCAATATATTTTTAGCGGCTTTTTGTTGAAAAGGAAAGATAAGCACTTTCAAGACTTTTGATTCAAGTTTAATGGAAGCCGTTGTTGCCCTTAGTTGGTAAAACCGTGCCACAGTTAACACAGACGTAGAGATTTGTGACATGAGAAGAGGTTCTTTTCTTCTCTACAACCGGATTCAATTTTTACAGCATCCACAGGCAAAATAATGTTCTCTGTGAAGCCACAGGAAAAGTATCTAGTTGTGTATTTAGATGTGATTTTGAATATTTTTTAATTTATTTAATTTATTTCTATTAGTTTTTTTTTGTACAAAATGTTCCTTTAGTAGCGAATTTTCTTATAAATGCATTTAATAAACTTTCTTCAAAAAAACGTGTGTTGCGAATTTTTCTATGAAAAATTATTCAAATGATGGAACATTTTTTAAATGAAATTCGTCGGAAATTAAATTTAATGGATTTTCGTGCAAACAAATTATTTTGTTTTAAATTTTGAGTACAGATTAGGTATATAATTTTAATTTTATGTATTCTATTTGCAAAACTTTTTGTAAAAAGTTATTAGCCAGTTTTCGCAGAAGTTTTTTTGTGCTTTGTAGAAACCATTTTTTGTAAGATGTTTTTGTGAAATTTTAGTAATTAATGATGAATGTTTAATAAGTTATTATCAAAAAATGTTTACGGATTTTTTTGAAAAAATGTTTGCAACTTTTCATGAAATTTTTGATGTGTTTTCGAAAAAGTTTTTGTCAAAAATTATATATTGGTAGGTAGGTAAATAACTTGAAATGGTTGCTTGGCCAGGAAAATCGGACCAGTTTTTTTATTTACTTTATTTATTTTTATTAGCGAATTTACTTGTACAAAATGTTTCTTCTAATAGCGAATTTTCTTATAAACGAATTTAATCAATTTTCTTTGAAGAAAGATATGAAAATTTTTGAAAAATTATTCAATTGATGGAACATTTTTTAAATTAAATTCGTCGAAAATAAGGTTTTAATGGATTTTTATGCAAACAAATTATTTTGTTTTAAATTTTATTTACAGATTAGGTATATAATTTTAATTTTATGTATTCTTTTTGTAAAATTTTGTGTAAAAAGTTATTTAGCCAGTTTTCGCAGAAATTTTTTTTGTGTTTTGTAGAAATCATTTTTTGTAAGATGTTTTTGTGAAATTTTCGTAATGAATGATGATGTTTATTATCAAAAAATGTTTACGGATTTTTTTGAAAAATTGCTTGCAGATTTTCATGACATTTTTCATGTGTTGTCGAAAAAGTTTTTGTCAAAAATTATATATTGGTAGGTGGGTAAATAACTGGAAATGGTTGGTTGGCCAGGAAAATCGGGCCAGTTTTTTTATTTATTTTATTTATTTTTATTAGCGAATTTACTTGTACAAAATGTTTCCTCTAATAGCGAATTTTCTTATAAATGAATTTAATGGATTTTCTTTGAAGAAACATTTAAAAAATTATTCAATTGATGGAACATTTTTTAAACAAAATTCGTCGAAAATAAAGTTTTAATGGATTTTCGTGCAAACAAATTATTCTATTTTCAATTCTAATTGCAGATTAGGTATATAATTTGAATTTTATGTATTCTTTTAGCAGAATTTTGCGTAAAAAATATTTAGCCAAATTTGATGCCCGCTTTCATTAAAAAAAGACATATCTATCATTAAAAATATTTTAATGAAAATTCACTACTGTAATACACTTGCTCCGCCCACACTTTTCTATTTTCTGATACGCTTCCTGTGATACATAGTTGTTAGCCGGCAATTCTACTCTCAACCCACCTCCAAATGTTCAACCACCAACAGTCCCCAATGTCGCGCATAAAATGACGGATATCATTTTTAAAACTAAAAAGGTATAATAGATGCTCTTTTCTCTTAATACCAGGAAAGCCTCTGGCCTTGACGAGATCCCAGCAATTATTCTAAAAAAATGCGCACCGCAACTTGCTCCTGTCCTGACTCGTCTCAGGCATCTTACAATAGAGGCATATTACCTAGTAACTGGAGTATAACCCGTCCCCAAGAAAGGATCCAAAGCGCTTCCTAGCAACTACAGGCCTATTTCGCTTATTTCAGTCGTCTCTAAAGTGATGGAAAAGTATATAAACACCGAATTACTAAAATTTCTTGAAAAACACAGTCTAATCCACGACAGGCAGTATGGATTCCGTCAGCGCAGATCAACTGCCGACCTCCTTTCCTTTGTCACCCATTCTTGGAACAAGTCTATGAAACTACACGGTGAATCCCAGATTGTCGCTCTAGACACATCCAAAGCATTCGACAAGGTCTGGCACGCAGCGCTGCTTAATAAACTACCGGCCTATGGCCTATCACCAAAACTCTGTACGTGGACAGCAAATTTCCTCTCCAACAGGAGCATTTCTGTTGTCGTGGATGGCCATTCTTCTAAATTGTATCCAATTAATGCAGGAGTTCCTCAAGGTTCAGCTTTAGCCCCTACTTTGTTTCTTCTCCACATCAATGACCTCCTCTCTAGCACATCCAACCCAGTTCACAGTTACGCGGACGACAGCACCCGCCACTCAAATATACAATATTCTAAGCCTGTCTCTTTAGCCCAATTAGATGAGGATCGCAGACTCATGGAGGGTTCTATTTCCGTGGACCTCCAAAAAATATTAGACTGGGGAAGTAGAAATCTTGTACAATTCAACCCCACCAATTCACAGTCTACCTCTCATAAGAGGTACACCAGCCCTAGACCCATCACAATAAACAACCAAGTTATTCAAAGTAATGACTCCTTTTCACTTGTTGGCATTTCTGTGGATCGAAATCTCAATTGGCATCAACATGTTACATCAATTGCAGAAGCGGCTGCTAAGAAATTAGGTTTCCTCTTCCGGGCTCGCAAATTCTTTTCACCAGCTAATCTCTATACCTTATATACTTCACAAATAAGACCAAACCTCGAATACTGCTCCCACATCTGGGGTGCTGCTGCCGCACTCGCTATACTGGACTCCATTCAGAAAAGAGCTATACGTATTGTCGGTGACACTACCCTCACCCAAAGGCTGCCATCCCTTGACCACCGACGTGCCGTTAGTGACCTCTCTTTTTCTCTTTGTTTTATAGATATCTGCACTGGCACTGTTCAGAGGTGCTTTCTTTCATAGTTCCTCCACCTGCTGTCCCCAATATATCTACCAGGGGAACAGAGCGAATGCACCCTTTTACTGTCCAGGTCACCAGACATAGAACATCTTGTAATGCCCGCACTTTTGTCCCAAGGACTTCCAAGTTGTCGAATTCCTTGCCGGCACATGTTTTTCCTTCTCCTCCGAACCTCCAAACCTTCAAGTCCAGAATTAACAAGTTGCCTCTTTCCTCCTTGTCGACACCCACGGTACGATAGTAAGCTGTAAGCCCTCTCGGTGTGTAAAATCAAAAAAAAAGAACGCCCTCTGCCGCCTGTATATTAGTGTATTTTACAATAATCTTATTAAATCAGAACAAACCAACAAATGAACGAAAATCAAAAGATCGATATATGTATCTAAATTACTTTTCAACTGTTAGATATAAATAATTTTGTATTATTTGTTTCAGGGCTATCGTAGGTATCATATTCTTGTTAACTGTCATTGGAACAGTCTATGATGTAAGAGAACACAAACGTGCAAAACTGAATAATAATATTGTTACTGGCCACAATGGTAATATCAGTGACAAACTAGGAGCAAACAGTGGTAGGAAGTTTATCAGAATCTTCATCTGGTTTAATTAGAAAGCTTAATCATGCGATGATACCACCTTAACGCACGTCATTGGTATATGGTCTTAACCTTATAATTATCCTTTAATGCGATTCACAGCCATAATAGTGCAACTGTAGTTAGTGAATCACTTCTCCCATTAATTACCACAAGGGTGACTGTCACGAGTATGGCTCAGCAATTTTAGTTTTAGACAGGTAGACCTTGGTTGAGTAAACCAAACGACAGTAATCTTTTTTTTTTACTGGCAATGAAACTGCATCATTCATTATTGAATAATTTATTATACGTCAATTTGTTTTCTTTCTAAATATATTAAAGTAGAAACCGGATGCATTTAAAGACTTTAAAGCAAAAGCTTAATTATAGTACACCATACACGTTACAAAGAAAACAGATATGGGGACTTTCGCCTCGACGGTCGAGTGGTAAGGACGTGTGCTTCTGGACCTAAAATCCTGGCTTCTATGTCAAGTTACTTTTCAGTACATACTGAAAATTAACATAATAATAATACCTTTATTTGCTTCTCCTCTTACACTATATATACATTCAAATCCAGACACAAAGTAAGACAAAGATTATCTAATCATAAACACTATGAGGATCAACAAATTGCACGGGATTCAGCTAAAGCTGTCCTTCCATCCCCTCCCAAATTATTCAAACATAAACAAATAAAGCATGTCTTAAAGAGAATCGCAACATCAAAGCTGTGATTGGTAAAGCTTCCGTGTAACAAATTCACGTCCCGCAAGTATCGCCTGTTGTAAGGTCAAAACACTAATAGTCGAACCTTAATAATCGAACGCTAATAATCGAACATTAATAATCGAACATGGCCATCCCCTATACACCAGTCGGTCATTCTAATACTTACTGTCATCCATCATACATAATATTTCCAAAATTAGTTATTTATAAACATCCGTTCATCGTCCATCTTCCATATTACCAGCAACATTCACCCCCCTTACCCACACCCACAGCTTCGCATTTTTTTAATTTATTTCAACAACACACCACAATGGCTTACAGCCTAAATACTATCGTACCGTGGGTGTCGACAAGGAGGAAAGAGGCAACTTGTTAAATCTGGACTTGAAGGTTTGGAGGTTCGGGGGAGAAGGAAAAACATGTGCCGGCAAGGAATTCCACAACTTGGAAGTCCTCGGGACAAAAGAGCGGACATAACAAAATGTTATATGTCTGGTGACCTGGACAGTAAAAGGGTGCATTCGCTCAGATATCTATAAAAGAGAGAGAGGTCACCAACGGCACGTCGGTGGGCAAAAGATGGCAGCCTTTGGGTGAGGGTAGGGTCACCGACGAGACGTATAGCTCTCTTCTGAATAAAGTCCAGGATAGCGAGTGTAGAAGCGGCAGCAGCACCCCAGATGTGGGAGCAGTATTTGAGGTTTGGTCTTATTTGTAAAGTATATAAGGTATAGAGATTAGCTGGTGCGAGCCCGGAAGAGGAAACCTAATTTTTTAGCAGCCGCTTCTGCAATTGATGTGACATGTTGGTGCCAATTGAGATTTCGATCCACAGAAATGCCAACAAGTGAAAAGGACTCATTACTTTGAATAATTTGGTTGTTTATTGTGATGGGTCTAGGGCTGGTGTATCTCTTATGAGAAAGAAAGCAAGACTGTGATTTGGTGGGGTTGAATTGTACAAGATTTCTACTTCCCCAGTCTAATATTTTTTGGAGATCCACGGAGACAGAACCCTCCATGAGTCTGCGATCGTCATATAATTGGGTTAAAGAGACAGGCTTCGAATATTGTATGTTTGAGTGGAGGGTGCTGTTGTCCGCGTAACTGTGAACTAGGTTGGATGTGCTAGAGAGGAGGTCATTGATGTAGAGAAGAAATAAGGTAGGGGCTAAAGCTGAACCTTGAGGAACTCCTGCATGAATTGGATACAGTATAGAGGAATGGCCATCAAAGACAACAGAAATGCTCCGGTTGGAGAGGAAATTTGCTGTCCACGTACAGAGTTTTTGTGGTAGGCCATGGGCCGGTAGTTTATTAAGCAGCGCTGCGTGCCAGACCTGGTCGAATGCTTTGGATATGTCTAGAGCGACAATCTGGGATTCACCGTGTAGTTCCATAGACTTGTTCCAAGAATGGGTGACAAAGGAAAGGAGGTCGGCAGTTGATCTGCGCTGACGGAATCCATACTACCTGTCGTAGATTAGACTGTGCTTTTCAAGAAATTTTATTAATTCGATGTTTATATACTTTTCCATCACTTTAGAGACGACTGAAAGGAGAGCAATAGGCCTGTAGTTGCTAAGAAGCGCTTTGGATCCTTTCTTGGGGACGGGTTGTACTCGAGCAGTTTTCCAGTTACTAGGGAATATGCCTCTATTGTAAGATGTCTGAAACAGACGAGTCAGGACAGGAGAAAGTTCTGGTGTGCATTTTTTGAGAACAATTGCTGGGATCTCGTCAAGGCCAGAGGCTTACCTGGTATTTAGAGAAGAGAGCATCTTTCGTACCTTTTTTGTTTTGAAAATGATATTAGACATTTTATGCGCGACATTGGGGACTGTTGGTGGTTGAACATTTGGAGGTGGGTAGAGAGTAGAATTGCCGGCGAACAACGAGGCAAAAAGTTCAGCCTTGCCCAGGGTGGTAGAAACAATTTCATCCTCTGAGACAAGAGGTGGGAATGTGCTCTTGCAGAAATTATTCCCAATAGATTTAGCAAGAGGCCAGAAGGGTTTGCTGCCGTTGGAGCTTAGGAGGACTTTGTTTTTGATGTGGTTATTAAACGAGTTTTTTGCCTCAGAAAGAATGCGGACATTGCGGTTTCTTGCGTCGTTAAATGCTTGACGGTTTTCTTAACTGGGATTGTGTAGAGGCTTTTTGTGAGCTTTGGCCTTTTCAAGTCTGGACTTTAGAGAACCAGGGCTTTTGAGTGGCTGCAGAGGTTTTCTGTGTGCGTGGAATAAATAATTCCATGCCAGCTTGGATAATTTCGGTGACGTTTTGTGAGATATCAGAGGGGTCAGGATGAGAGAAGCAGACAAACGCCCATGGAAATGAGGAAAAGTAATCCCGCATTTCGTCCCAGTTCGCGGAGTTGTAGTGCCAAACGATACGTGGGTGTGATGACTGTGTGACCTCGGGTTGCATTTCGCAGGAAGCATGCCGTGGTCTGAGCGACCCAGGGGGGCGGTGACTGATATATAATAGCATTCTTAGGTATATAATCTATTTTGTTTGAATTGTAGATCTTTTAGATATGTTTTAACTTCCCTCTTAAAGCGCCCCAAAGACCCACAAAATTTTAGTTTATCAGGTAATTTGTTGAACTCTATATAGATTCTGTAGGTAGAGGATCTCTCAAATATCACAGAATTATGCACAGGTGAAGATAATCGACCCTTACTTCGAATATTTAAATTATGTACATCTGACCTGTATCGCACTTTCTGATAGAGGTACTGCGGAGCCCCAAGATCCAAAATAGAACCAAAAAGACAGATTATGTGTACCTTTCGCCTATTGAACATCGTTAGCCATTCTATGTCTTTTAGCTTGTAAGTCACGCCATCGTATTTTCGGATGCCCCAGATGTACCGCATACAGCACCTTTGAACACGTTCCATTCTGCTCGCATTGGCCCGAGTCAGGCATGGACCATAGACCACGTCGCTATGATTGACATGCGATAGTACAAATGCCTCGCATAAACCAGTTTTCATTTCCCGTGTAAGAATATGCCTTGGCGGATATAATAACTTCAGACCCGCAATCAATCAAGGTTGTGGAATTGTGTGTGAGAAAGTTATCTGTGTTGTAATTTTAGGCACGGTATTATTTTATAATATAATATATTTAAACTGAAATTAATATAACATTCCAGTTGACAAAAAAAAAAAAACAAACAAAACGTATCGATCCGACATATACTTATTATACTATATACTTAATCTATCTTAATCTTATTATTATTATTATTATTATTATTATTATTATTATTAGAGATTTAAATAGATAACTAACTGTCTACTAACATGTCTATGACATCCTACAGATGACGTTTTAATACGGATGCGTTCATAAACTACTATTTAAGAGTCTGCACGTTTCGGCCTTTAAAGGAGGCGTAAATCCGCTGATCTCGTATACCATGCGACGTTGGGCACGTTAAAGATCCCTGCCTCCTTGCAGAACCATGGGGGTTCGGCAAAATGTACAGGATAGTAAGGTGAAACTGCTCCCTGGCTTCAGTGATTGTCCATATTGACGTTAAAGAAATTGATATGGAATCCTGAACTGCTTCTGGGTCCTTATGCCGTGCTTGAACCCACTTAGTGGGTTGCTAGGCGTTTCGCCACGCGTAGCTGTTAGCTTCTTCAATAACTAGACTAAAATTTAACACGCGCTGTCGGGGAACTGGAGAAACTGTATTGCCATACACATCACTAATACAAGATTGATAAAGACAAGTAAAGACTGGCATAAAAAAATGGGTATAAAGCTAAACGATCAACAGCTTAAGATTTTTTAAATGGTCACGTACCTTGATTTTTGTAAATTGTCAACCCTGGCCCTTCTTCCCTTAAATTGGGACAATGTATGTAAGGCTAGATGTATTCTCACCATAATTAAAAACGCAGTGATAGTAGGCTGGCTACCTTTTTTCCCCTCAGGGCTCGTCCGCGGCCTTGCCGCCCCGATAGCACTGCAACCTTTGGTTGATTGTGCATGCCCTTAGTCCTACTCCACCCATTCCAAAATCACTGTGCCTTGAACTAGTCTGCACAGCGATTGGTAGGGTGAAGTTTTATATTGCTCTGTCTCCAGTCTAGACTGGCCGTAGATCAGTTGTCTTTTGCGATCCAGAGCTTTACACTCGATGAAGATGTGCTGCGCTGATTCCTCCCCCTCGCTACAGAGTCTGCATGCGAGGTCCCACTCGAACCGCCCCATTTTATGCAGGTGTTTCTTGACGGCCATGTGTCCCGTCAAGAGACCTGTTATGTTTCTGAGCTATCCTCTGCTAAGATTTAGCAGCTCCACAGCTCTCTTTTAACTGGGTCCGTCAATTATTGACTTCCCATGTCTGAGCCCTGGACAGTCCGCCCAATACACCTTGTGTTGGTTTCTGACCCAGGACTTAATGGCTCCCCTGGCAGTGCTTTTTGTCACGCCCAGAGCCGCTTCTGGTCCCATAAATGGTTCTGCTGACCCCCTCTTCGCAAGACTGTCAGCTTCTTCATTGCCTTTGACCCCCGAGTGACCCGGCACCCAGATAAGGGTCACCTCATTCTGCCTAGACAGGTCGCTCGTCTCGTCTCGGCACTCACTCACCAACCAGGAATTTACCCGTGCGCTACTTAGTGCCTTAAGGGCTGCCTGGCTGTCTGTGGCTATGAGGATCCGCTTGTTGGTGTAGCCCCTCCTCTTGTTCTCTTGTACACAGTGCAGGATGGCGTACATTTCGGCCTGAAACACCGTTACATGGGCTCCAAGGGAAATACTATGACTTACCCTCGGTCCTTTCGAGTAAACACCTGCCCCCGTCCCACGCTCCCCGCCGGATCCGTCCGTGAACCAGACGAGCGCGTCCCGTGGTATGCCCGGCGTCTCCTCCCGCCTTGCCTCGCGGTCGGGGATTTCCACTGCAAAGTTGTGTTCCCTGCACATTCGCGGGCTCGTGAAGTCTGACCTGGCTACCTAAGCTGAATTGCTTTATAGGTGTGTTCACGCTGTAATTATATAGCGTACTGACGAGCTCTATTTAGAGCGAAACCGGTCTGCGTTTCTAGTTATGGTGAGAATACATCTAACCTTACATTGGTTTACTTTGCTGTGCAGGGTGTGCAGGTGAGTAAGTGATGTGGTTCATAAAGTTACGGCCTATGCAGATGAGACAAACCAACCATTTTTATGTCGTCAGATCTGTTATTTTCTATCCTACGACAGGGAATAACGTATGTAAGGCCGACTGCGTTTAGCCGAGTTACGTTGGTTGTGTTTGCACTATCATTAGTATTGCACACTGACGAGCTGTAGCGAAAGCGTTACCGATATGTGTTTCTAATTATTGTCAGAATGGATCTAGCCTTACATACTATTTTGCTTTAAATTTGCTGACTTGCTGAACCATACTAGTGGCTTCAGGTAAGTTATATGTTCTATGTTAAATGTTCTCCAAAATATAATTTAAAATAGTTGTAGGTAATTGAAGAGAAATCTCCAATCTAGGTTTTGTAAAAATGTTGTAATTATATTTAACTTAGACAGGCTATTTAGTCTAACGATCATTATCAATTAGTAAGATGTAAAAATATTTACATTGTTGGTCATGTCACAAATTTTTTTAGTTACAAAGATAGGGATTTTAACTTTAAAAAAAGCTAAGATGCTTACTGGCAATTAGGCAATTGCTGACCCTTTTTGCTCATCTAAACTAACCTACCCTCCACCTTGAGCTCTATCTCAACGACGACAGTGACTTGAAAAATCATCCGCCGCCGGTGAGTGTCGAACCGTCGTCTCCCGAGGCCGTATTGGAAAATCTGAATCGACTTTCCCGCACGGCCACGGAGGCGCTTGGGATTTTAACTATGTTATTCACGTTTTCCAAAAAATTCATTCCCTTCGAAATGCAGATGTTAAAAAACTGTTCCAAAGTTGCCAAGAATCAAATTTGCGGATATGTTCTTACAATAAGTGAAAATAAACTGATACAATATCAGGAAGCCCATGGCTTATGGCTCACATAGCAAACAGCATCAGAATACGCCAAATATGTTTACTTTCATATCGTCGATACGTGTGGAAGCATGGCATCGGCACCAAAAAGTGTCAACACATATAGCAAACATGATTTGGGAACAACATTTTTTTGTCTGTCGGTCTGTATGTCTGTCTGCTTGTAGCCGCGATAACTTTAGAAGGAATTGAGGTATCGTCTTCAAATTTGGTGTACAGTTAGCACCCCACAAACGAACGGTTCGGATTGTTTTTGGGTAAAATCGCTCCTGGACGTAGGGGATGAATGAGGGATGATTTTGTGACATTTTTTAGGGTTTGTTTATTAGAAAACTTTTGATTTCATCAAGCATTTTGTATTCTGCGCAGAAATTAAATTAAGGGTTAAATGTATGCGGGTGGAATATCGGTGACACAAAATTTCGATTTTTTATTGCTAAAATGGCGTAAAAAGTCTCAAAACATATAGTAAACTTGATTGTCTGTCTGTTAGTAGGCGCAATAACTTTCGAACGAATTGAGATGTCATCTTCAAATTTGACATACAGTTAGGACGCGACAACGGAACGCTACAAATTGTTTTTGGGTAAGATCGCTTTATGGGGTAGAGAATAAATAAAGGGTTATTTCGTGAAAATTTACATTTTTTTTCGTTAAAAATCTAGTAATATAATGTTTCACAAGTTTAGGGGTACAGGAATATGAATAGTCCTTTTGTGGGCAAGTCATAGACACTAAATTCATTTCATGAGAATGTCTTTGTGAGAAGAATAGATTTTCACAGCTATGTGGAAGTTATGATCCAATTTGCAGCACGATTTTAATACTTTCTAGCCTAGTTTTTATAACATACATGTATCTGTTTTCTGACTTCTTTATTCTTTAATATATTGACTAAACAATCCTGGGTATTTAGCAACTCCACTTACCATCCACGACCGTGTTTACCATGCATGCTCACTAAACATTCTACTTGTGGTTCTCCCATTATTAATTCGCCCATATGTCCCCAAATGTTATAAGCGCACTGCTCTCCTATTTACTTTCAAGAGACTTTTCCACATTATATTCGTTCAGAAGCCATTCATTTCTAAATTGACACCCTTTGTTTTACCCATTACTCATCTCAGGCAGTCCGTTCCCACAGCATTAATTTTGATTACTTGCCTTGCTTGACACACATAGCTTCCAACCCTATAAAACACAGCTGGGACCAGTACGCTGTAGAATACTTTGGACTTTTTAGGTACAGGGTGAGTATTATAAATGATAACCCCCTTTTATTTTCGTTATGTCTGGGCCAATTGATCCGTTTAAAAACTTATTTTGAACAATTTTTAACGTAGTTTCTGAATCTGCTATGGCTTTTTAAGAATTTGGAAAAATGTACGAGGTGGAACAAAACATATTGTTTTTTTAAATAGAACACTCTGTATTTTTTTACACATTATAATTTGTCTATTTTTTCTGACTACAAAAATATATACTTATAGCACATTTGGATACGCTGTTTTTAAGTTGTGATGAAATATGTAAAACCACAAATCTGTTTACGTATTACTCAATAATAAAATAAAATTTTAACTTTGTATAAACGTCAAAAAGGTTAAGATTTGTTAGTGCTTTTTCTATTAGGAATCTTTATTGTGTGCAAAAAAGCAATCATGCCTTATAATAGTTTAGAAACTAGGCGTAGAATTTTAAAGATATTCTTATATTGTAATAAAAACATGACTGCTTCACAAATGGAGTTTAGGAGACTGTATCCGAATGAGACTGTGCCTGGCAAAAGAACATTCAAGAAAATTTACAATAAGTTTTGTGACACAAATTCATTAAAGAATGCAAATAGAAGAAAAACGAGGAATACTATTGGTGAGGAAATACAAATTATTATTCTATTATCGTTTATAGAATAGTCAAGTCGGACTACTTATTTTGTAGCTAAAGATTTAAATGTAAGCCAAAGCAGCGTTATGCAACTTTTAAAAATAAATAAGTATAAATCTTTTCACATTCTTCCTGTTCAACACTTAACCGAAAATGATCGTCGACAGAGAATACTGTTTTGCCAACAAATTATTGAAAAATATAATGAAAACAATGATTTTTTGGACTGATGAGTCGTCCTTTTCTACAGCTAGTTTGTTTAATAGACATAACACACATCATTGGCCTACAGAAAATCCACATATGGTAAAGAAAATAAAGAAACAAGAACGTCAAACTGTCAATGTGTAGTGTCGGAAACACCAAAATAAAATAATTGGTCTATTTTTTTGCATACAAATCTCACAGGTGTAGTTTATCTCCATTTGCTACAAGAGCAAGATGAGGAATATTTGGATGACTTGCAAGTTATTCTAAATTTAAGAGCAATCTGGCAGCAAGACGGAGCTTCCCCACATAACGGTAGACCTGTGACGAACTACTACCAAAAATATGACCTCTGGATAGGAATAAATGGTCCCATCCATTGGCCGGCTAAAATCCCCGATTTAAATCCGCTATATTTTTCCTTTTGGGTACTCTCAATAACAATATTTACAGTGAAGAACTGTCGGGCGACACTGTTCAATTAAAAATGCTTATACGACGAGAAATAATTTTTTTTAACGAAAATGCAGCGGTATTTGAAGATGTGCGATCAAATTTTTTACGGCGATGTTTTAAATGCTTAGAAAACAAGGGAAGTTATGTAGAAGAAACAATGTAAATCCTTATATTATTTTCTAATTTTTGTAAGTTTAATTTTTATTTGTTTCCTTGTGTATGGTTTCGTTATATATTTTGTTGTGACAATCATTGAATAGATATCTTAGCTAGTTTTGTTATTGACAAATCATATTTTCAGGATAAACTAATAGTTTGACGTTTGTATACAAAACATTTTTTTTTCAAAGGCTACTTTGTATATTAGTGAGTAATACGTAAAGAGATTTGTCGTTTTACATATTTCATCATAACTTAAAAACTGTGCTATAACTTTATATTTTTGTAATCAGAAAAAATCTACAAATTTTAATATGTAAAAAAATACATGGTGTTCCATTTAAAAAAAAACTATATTTTTTGTTCCACCTCGTACATTTTTCAAAATTCTTGAAAAATGTACGAGGTGGAGCAGATTCAGAAACTACGTTAACAATTGTTCAAAATAAGTTTTTGAACAAATCAATTCGCCCAGAAATAACGAAAATAAAATGAGGTTATCATTTATAATACTCACCCTGTCTACATGTACTCCTAGCTGCAGTGGTCATAGCTTCCAGCGCCATTCTTCCTGCGTGTATCATACTTTATATATTCTATTCTTTTTTTTTTATGTCAACAACACACCACGAGGGCTTACAACCTAAATATTATCGTACCGTGGGTGTTGACAAGGAGGAAAGACGCAGCTTGTTAATTCTGGACTTGAAGGTTTGGAGGTTTGGAGGAGAAGGAAAAACATGTGCCGGCAAGGAATTCCACAACCTGGAAGTCCTCGGGACAAAAGAGCGGGCATAACAAGATGTTCTATGTCTGGTGACCTGGACATTAAAAGGGTGCATTCGCTCTGTTCCCCTGGTAGATCTGCTGGGGGCAGCAGGTGGGGGAATTATGGAGGAAAGCTCCTCTGAGCAGTGCCCGTGCAGATATCTATAAAAGAGAGAGAGGTCACCAACGGCACGTCGGTGGGCAAGGGATGGAAGCCTTTGGGTGAGGGTAGGGTCACCGATGAGACGTATAGCTCTCTTTTGAATGGAGTCCAGGATAGCGAGTGTAGAAGCGGCAGCTGCACCCCAGATGTGGGAGCAGTATTCGAGGTTTGGCCTTATTTGTGAAGTGTATAAGGTATAGAGATTAGTTGGTGAAAAGTATTTGCGAGCCCGGAAGAGGAAACCCAATTTCTTAGCAGCCGCTTCTGCAATTGATGTAACATGTTGGTGCCAATTAAGATTTCGATCCACAGAAATGCCAACAAGAGAAAAGGACTCATTACTTTGAATAACTTGGTTGTTCATTGTGATGGGTCTAGGGCTGCTGTATCTCTTGTGAGAAAGAAAGCAAGACTTAGTTTTGGTGGGGTTGAATTGTACAAGATTTCTACTTCCCCAGTCTAATATTTTTTGGAGGTCCACGGAGACAGAACCCTCCATGAGTCTGCGATCCTCATCTAATTGGGCTAAAGAGACAGGCTTAGAATATTGTATATTTGAGTGGAGGGTGCTGTCGTCCGCGTAACTGTGAACTGGGTTGGATGTGCTAGAGAGGAGGTCATTGATGTGGAGAAGAAACAAAGTAGGGGCTAAAGCTGAACCTTGAGGAACTCCTGCATTAATTGGATACAGTTTAGAGGAATGGCCATCCACAACAACAGATATGCTCCTGTTGGAGAGGAAATTTGCTGTCCAGGTACAAAGTTTTGGTGGTAGGCCATAGGCCGGAAGTTTATTAAGCAGCGCTGCGTGCCAGACCTGGTCGAATGCTTTGGATATGTCTAGAGCAACAATCTGGGATTCACCATGTTGTTCCATAGACTTGCTCCAAGAATGGGTGACAAAGGAAAGGAGGTCGGCAGTCGATCTGCGCTGACGGAATCCATACTGCCTGTCGTGGATTAGACTGTGTTTTTCAAGGAATTTTAGTAGTTCGGTGTTTATATACTTTTCCATCACTTTAGAGATGACTGAAAGGAGAGAAATAGGCCTGTAGTTGCTAGGAAGCGCTTTGGATCCTTTCTTGGGGATGGGTTGTACTCGAGCAGTTTTCCAGTTACTAGGGAATATGCCTTTATTGTAAGATATCTGAAACAGACGAGTCAGGACAGGAGCAAGTTCTGGTGCGCATTTTTTGAGAACAATTGCTGGGATATCATCAAGGCCAGAGGCTTTCCTGGTATTAAGAGAAGAGAGCATCTTTCGTACCTTTTTAGTTTTGAAAATGATATCAGTCATTTTATGCGCGACATTGGGGACTGTTGGTGGTTGAACATTTGGAGGTGGGTTGAGAGTAGAATTTCCGGCGAACAACGAAGCAAAAAGTTCAGCCTTGCCCAGGGCGGTAGAAACAATTTCATCCCCTGAGACAAGAGGTGGGAACGTGCTCTTGCAGAAATTATTCCCAATAGACTTAGCAAGAGTCCAGAAGGGTTTGCCGCCGTTGGAGCTTGAGAGGACTTTGTTTTTGATGTGGTTATTAAACGAGTTTTTTGCCTCAGAAAGAATGCGGACATAGCGGTTTCTTGCGTCGTTGAATGCTTGACGATTTTCTTGACTGGGATTGTGTAGAAGCGTTTTGTGAGCTTTGACCTTTTCAAGTCTGGCCTTGTCACAGGATTTAGAGAACCAGGGCTTTTGAGTGGCTGAAGAGGTTTTCTGTGTACGTGGAATAAATAATTCCATGCCAGCTTGGATAATTTCGGTCACGTTTTGTGAGACATCAGAGGGGTCAGGATGAGAGAAGCAGACAGACGCCCATGGAAATGAGGAAAAGTAATCCCGCATTTCGTCCCAGTTTGCGGAGTCGTAGTGCCAAACGATACGTGGGTGTGATGACTGTGTGACCTCTTGCGGCGTATAAAGACAGTTTTCTTACACATCTTAATTGCTTTATTACCTCTACCAGATTACCATTTATCAAGATACTGAAATTACTTATTCCACTCTATCAAACACCATCACTTTATTCTTCTCTACGTTCATAGGTAGATTCATTTTGTTTCTTATTGTCATTAGTTTATCCCACCTATTCTTCATTTCTTCTTCAGATTCACTAAGTTCTACTCCATCATCTGCATACTCTATTACCTTAAAAGCGTTCGTTTTACTTTCTACAAGAAGACTTCTATTATATATTTGTTCGCAGATATGTAAAATAACAATCCTGACATCACACATCTCTGTTGGACAACCTGTTCAAGTCTAAAGTTAGTTACCAGGGATTTCCATTAATTCTCGCGAATGCTCTACTACCATCATATAGCGATTTAATAGCTTAAGCAAGGCAATCATGCACACCATTTTTGAATACGCCACAGCTAGAATACCATACCTGCGCTTTTTTACAGTCTATAAACGTGCAACCTACTTTCTTTCCAATATTTAAGCATTTCTCAACCATTTACCGAAGTGAGAATACTTGGTCAGTACTGCCTCTCCCTGTCATGAACCCACACTGAGCATCCCAAATATTTTCCTTGGTCAACTGTCGCACTTGTTCTATCAATACTCTTCCAAACATTTTACCCATAACACTACACATACTTGTGCTTAGGTAATTTTTACATCTACTATTGCTTTCTTTACCTTTATACAAGGACATGATGATAGCTCCTTACACTGTGCTTGCAATTGAACTTCTTTTATGGACACTTTAAACAGATCACATAGCCACACTGCCAAATTCTAGCATTCGCACTTGTACACTTCTCGAAAAATTTTGTCAACACCGGCTGATTTTTTGTTGTTTAACTTCTTGAGCACTATTTCCACTTTAACAGTGACACATTTTGTCTGACTTGCAATAGCTAGAGGGTTCTGATGTTTCTTATTGCTTGCATATACTTTCTCAAAATATCCCTTTCCGGCGTTCTCTCACATATTTTTTATCTCAGATCATGTTCTTATTCTGTGTTTTCCGCAATTATCTTGTCCTTTCCAGGTTATTTGGCTCCTTCTATTTATTTCCAAAAAAATCGCATTCCCTTCAAAATTATTCTTCATTTTTACAGCCTTTCTCTTTGTCAGTTTTTGCTTACTGTCACTAACTATTCGTTTGCACGCACTCCTCTACTTTCTGAACTCAATAGGCACCTACCTTTTTCTCTCACATCTTTAGAATTTACTATTATTTTATATGTTAACTTCTTTTCATGCTTAGCTTTCTTTACTTTTCCATTCCACAACATATCCCTCTTAAAACAATTCTTACTTTATCACATGTTTATTGTACTTTTGACATTATTGCTATTTCATTTTGGATTTTTTCTGTTTAAGCCACGCATTAAAAATAAACAGGTCTTTTTTCAGATACACAGGTTACTCAGTCTCCATTCTTATTAACAAATGCACTTCTGTAGCATCCCACTACTTTATCTGTTTCATTTCTTGTTACATCTATTCACCCGTTCATATCACCAGCAACAAATATTCTTTTATCAAAATCACATATGTCTAGCACTACATTCATGTCTTTCCAAAATTGTGTCCTTCCTGGCTCAGTGACGTTGTTTGTTGGTGCATAACAGGCATCCAGAAAGACCTAACGTATACTCGTTTTCATCCGTACTAAATTCACATTCTTAGAGAAACACATTCATATTTTTTACACATGCCATTGCTCTTTCATTCAGCATTATACCTACTTTCTGACTGCCACAAGCATTTTTGTCAACACGCGACCATATACATAGGTGGCCTTCTACCAATTCTTTGTCACGCTGCTTTCATTTTGTCTCACTTATCCAAAATATATAAATTTTTCATGCACTAATCTCATACAAAACTAATTTGCTTTACCTCCCACACCCTGTCCGTTTCAAATCGCGTTTTCCAGGCCGTTTCAGGAGTGTCGTCATGTAATGGTCTAGTCTGTTTAAGGCTTTGGTTGGGGATTTTCTAGTTTTTATTAGATATGTATAAGTATGACGAGTCAGTAACACATCTGCACATCCAACTCTTGCTTTTTAACACTAACGATGCATGTGAAGTAATTTTAGCTGCTGTGGGACAAACAATGGCTATAATAACAGGTCATTTCCCGGTACGCCCAAGCTATATAATGGCAGTAACTTTGCTGCAGAGATTGGACACCGCCGTGTTACCGGCGCCGCGTTGAATATACAATTAGCCAAGAGGAGAGCACTATAGTTCTCTTACAGACTCACTTTACGAGCTCACAAAGCACAGAAGGTAATTTATACCGAAGCAACTCAGCTGATCAACGGTTGAGAAACTCAGTGAGAGTTGAGAAAAGACTAGCTAATGATTGCTTCAACATTAGCAGAATTAAGTGGGTATTAAGGGTTTCAAACCTAATAAATTCCCTGGCAAAGACAGCAAATGTTAGCCTCGCTACAGCTACATACTAAAACACCACCTGCAACGAAATGTGTCGTTTTTACCAAAAATAGAACGATGCCCTATGGACGAAATAAAGCCCTACCGCCCCATTACCCTCACATCTTTTATCCTCAAGACCATGGAGAAGGCATTAGATCGACACATTAGAAGCGAAATCCTCACAAGAAAATCGCTCCATGTACAACAATTCGCCTATCAGGTAGGAAAATTCATATTAGATGACATACACTGTTTAGTAAGGAGTATAGAAAAAGAAGTAGCCCTCAGTGATAGATTGCCATAGACACCTCATAGCAATCAAATGGGTGCTACAAGAAATGGGAGTGGAATTCCCCATTGTAAGATGTAGTGAGTCAATGCCAAAGTGTCGTGTTAGCACATCTACTACAAAATGAAACCAACGCAACAGTGATGTTGGCCAAGAGTTGTCCTCAGGGAGGAGTGATATCACCTCTGCAGTGGTCGCTCGTTGTTGATAAATTCAAGACTACATTGAGCGGAGCAGGATTTATAGCCCAACGATACGCAGATGATACTACCTTACAGCAAAGGGCTAATAGGATGCTCTAATATCCAGCCTAATGCAAACACCCAAAAATATAGTATCAAACTGGTGTGAGGCAGAGAGACTTAATGCCAATCCCCATTAGACAGTTTTTTCCACATTCACGAACAGAAGGAAACTAAGCGTAAAACCTGCCACTCTAGACGGAACACAGATACAGCTTTCTGCTGAAGTTAAATATTTACGCAACTTCTTCAAAAACTAACCTGGAATAGACACATTTGGAAAAAATTCTTTCGGGAGAGACAATGGAAATTTGGACAGTAGACTCGTAGGAAAGCCACGAAGGCTGAATGCTGAATAGTTTATTAGATATGCCAAACTGTGGTTATACCCATGGTCACATACGCATCTATAACAGGAATTCCTAAACAGGTGGGCGCACCCCCCTAGGTGGGCTTAGAGATATGTCAAGTGGGCGGAACAGGTTTGCATTTTCGAAAGAAAAATTAATGTAACGCGTATATTAAACATCATAATATCACAACATTCATTGATTCAGTCGGTCACTGTTTCAAAACGCGAGATCGTCAGTCGTTGTTAAACAAAAGAATTCCGTGATAGTACACATTATATTATTCATCGACAAGCTTTGGCTTCCACAAAATTGCAATAGAAATTACTCCAGACTTTGGACTTGGCTATAAAGATCGTAAGTTACACCAAGAGCAGCTCTTTGAGAAGTCAATTTACCTTACGTTCCGAGGATCTCGATTCTGCTCACAGAGTCCTTGTATTCCACACAGAAGTACACTGGTTGTCTAAGGGCAACAAAATGGACTGGAGGCACTCCTACCATTTCTCATCAGGTTGGATAGGGCCAGTCTGGCTTGGAACTATATTCCATCCAGCTTGACGGTGACTAGCGGTGTATATATTCCAAAATTGGGACGTAATGAGCTCCTACCCAAATCGCTGATACCTCTCAGTATTACTTCATTCCTCCTAAAGAAATTTGAAAAACACTGTACGGACACATTAGGAGGAATGTCTTAAACAATAACCCCCTCAATACTGGTGGGCAGTATTCCTACCAAACGGGCAAATCTACTGAGTTAGCACTCAATAATCTTGCTGAGAAAATCACACACTCCCTGGATAACAGGGAGGTGGCTGTGGCTGCGTTTCTCGACATTGAATGAGCAATTAACACTGCACCACCTAACTCCATCTACGAACCCGCTATCTATAGATGGATGAAACCTACCTTTTGTGGCCGGATCGGTAGCATGCTGCACAATCGGACCATTATTACTTCGTTGCAGGGGAAGGTGGTCAACTTCAGATCTGCGAGGTGTGCCCGCAAGGAGCAGCCGCTCTGAAAGTCCTCCCAAACATTCCACCTTTTCACATTTGGCTGGCGAGGGACGCTAGTTGGAGAACGTACAGATTAAAACAAACGGCTAACAGCATGCCGAAGGCAACCATTTTGGAAAGGACCGGACTCATCGATGACATTGAGAGTCATGAGATTCTGAGAATGGTCTTAGACCTGATGTTTACAAGGATCAGTAGAGATCTGTCTTTCAAGACCGTCTTTCCGGAAAGGGAGGACTGGGAATGAAACCAAACGACCCTATCGAGGGTATATTTCTGCTGGTACATTGACGGCTCCAAAACCGAGCGGGTGGCAGGAGCTGGTGCATATGGGAGCAACATCGATGCAGGAATATTATGTAGCCTCGGAAAGTATGTAACCATATACCAGGCAGAAGTGTATGCCATCGAGATGTGTGCAATGGAAGTTATACAAAACCAGTGCACACACAAATCTATAAAAATATATTTGGATAGCCAAGCTGCAATAAAGGCATTTGGTTCCTACGGTTGCAATTAAAAAACGGTATGGAGCTGTAATTCTGCCCTCAACAAACTAGGCAGCTGCAATTAGGTGTCGCTGGTCTGGATACCAGGTCACTCGGACCTTAATGGTAATATAGCGGTCGACGCCTTGCCAGAGGTGGTGCCCAAAAGGACTGTATCGGGACAGAACCGGTGCTGGGGACATCATCATGCACAGCAAGACGCACCTTAAATACCTGTACAGATAGAATGACAATCTATCAGTGGCAAAATCTGCGAGGATTAGCACACTTTAAGGCCTTTATAATGGCCTTTCAGGGTCAAGGGCTAAAAAAACTTCTAGAGATAAACAGACAACCACTGAGAACTCTAGTCGGTCTCTATACAGGACACTGCCGTTTGCATCACCACATCCACCGAATTGGTCTCGGTTGTATATGCAGAGTGACGAAACAGCAGAGCACGTGCTATGTTCCTGCCCAGCTGCGGACAGGACAAGACACCTGCTCTTTGGCAAGACAAAGCTTGCACCAGAAGATCTGGGTCAACTTTCGCCCACAAAATTTATCGACTTCTGTAGGAGGCTGGATTTGTTGGGCGAAATATAAGACAATTATGCGTGAGCCACAATAGACATTAAGGACGCAGTGGCAACGTTATGGCCTACTCACAGTTTAACCTTACCTAACCTAAAGTGTCTAAGGGCAACATGTTGGCTTGCCTTTATGAATTGATAGAAGAGGTTATCTTCTTTCTTGTAGTCAAAGAAAAAAAAAGGTTTTTTGCAAATGTTCAGCAATGAACAACTTCAACGGAGGTTGGCCTATTTGAATAATTCATTTGATGGCTAGAATCAGCTTAACTTGACGCTTCGATAGGTAACTATCATCATATTCAGGGGTTCATATCAAAGTTTTAACTTTGGAAGCAAAAGGTGTAGGCTAAAAATGAAATATCTTTTTCTCCGTTAACCAAAGCAATTAGAAAGAACTCCACAAAGATTTAAAAGTTGAAACAGAAACTCATTTGCAAGCACTAGAAGACTAATTTTACCAATACTATCGAAGCATTAATTCAGTCACCAATATGGCGAATGGCTAGAAACCCATTTGTTGTCGTTGTCTTACAATTACCAGAAAATGTTCAGGAAGAATTTATAGCATGAAGGCCGAGTCGACCATAAAAGATGATTTCTACCTCCTGACATTGGAGAAATTTTGGATCAATTTTGTTCATTCGAAAGTTGCCTCTCTTGCTTTGCGAACACTTGTTCATTTTTCTTCGACTTACTTATGGGAAAAAGTTCCTCAGCTCTGGTTTTAATTAAAAGTAAGCAGCGAAATCGTCACGCCGTCGATAGCGACCTGGCGCTGGCTCTGGAAAAAACTGAAACTAGAATCAACCAATTGGTACAGTGTATGCAAGCTCTCATAATAAAATAAATTATTTCGATAGAACACGTTCTAAATTTGGTTAAAGTTTATTTTGTATAACTTAGAATTAAGATAAGTAAAGGTCGTTAAAATAATGTACGTTTTTTTGTAATGAAAAAACTAATAGGGGGACATGAAAATATTATTTATAATCCGAGGAAGCTCGACGAAAAAAGCCTCGACACAAAGCAAATTGCAAAAGTTGCAGTGGCTAATCTGTCTTGGAATAACGGGAGCTATGGCATTATGCCCAAACAGATGCAATAGAAGCAATGCTGAATCTCATTCCACTGCAGGTATGCGTAAAGAGGCAAACAGCACTAAGTGCCTCGATGCTACTTTAACCGACAAATTTAAATCAGGAAATTTAATTCGCTACGTGGAGATCCTGGAAATTATTCCATTGTAATCACTCGCCAACTCAACAGATCAAATTCCAGCTAAATTGGACTTTAGCATCACGTGGTCATAAGTGACAGACGGGCATGAGATAGAGACAGTGAAAGGTTGAAAAACAACTCATCCGCTTGGTATACAGACTGGTCTAAACAAATGGAGAGAGCAGGACAGGGAATAAAAAGTTTTAACTTCAGACTTGCTAAGTCCGTAGAAAAAACTTCCACCATTTTCCAAGCAGAAATGCTTGCTATAAATCTCTGTGTACAGGAGTGCATACAAAGAAGACTCAAAATTAGAGAGATGTACATCCTATCAGACAGTCAAACAGTACTAAAGCCCCTGAAATCTTTCAAAACCGAGTCTAAACTAATCTGGGACTGCGAAAATTCTTGAAGCAACTAGCTACCAACAAAAAAGTAACTTTGATGTGGGTATCAGGGCATCAAGTCATTGAAGGAAATGAGGAAGTAAAGAACCTTGCAAAAAGAGCAAGAGCAATACCATTCCATGGTCCAGAGTCCCATTGTGGATCAACAAAAAACCATGTAAGAAATGAACTTTATACTTGAAATAGGAACAAAATGCTGCCATATTGGAAGAAATCGCCAGGTTTAAGGCAGGAAAAACGGTTCATTATCATATTAACAGAGACGTCTGAACTCTTTCTTGAATCGAATAGAAACTACTTGAGAACAATCACAGGACTTTTTACAGTGCACTTCTCAGTAAGGTATCGCCTTATGCAGATGGATAAGGTGGACAGTGAAAACTGCAGATACTGCACTGAAGCAGCAGAAACAACGGAACATTTTCTACGCGACTGCGTGGCTCAGTTCTGCAAAAGACTCAAATGCCCTGGAGATGTGACTTTAATACCACAGGAAATAGGTGAAATAGCCCCCAAAAAGATAGTAGCATACATAAAAATCTGAACTTTTTGGGCAACTATTATAAAACAAGAGTCATGCACAAAAGGCCCATTGGGGTCGCAGCGCTGACAAGCCAAAGGCATATACGTCGCATTAAACAATCTACAAATTACAATCTACCCGCACCGCGCCAATAGAAGGCAAAATCGATGCACGCATGCACCTGTATAACAGCTGTGCTAGTGTCAGATTGTAATGACTGCTTCTGGATGGGATATGTAAATGGATTTTAACAAACTTCCTTTAAGTTTCTTGTAATAATAAAGCCTGTTTGGTGTCTCTCTGCATTTGCTGGTGATTTCTACGTTTAGCCCCTTCTCTTATGCACCTTAAACATATAACTGGTTACAATTAAACTATTTTATTCACAGATAACCACGAGCCTCTCCCCTTTCATTCATTTTTCCTGATTCAACATTTCCAACTATTGCACTTTCCATGCGTTTGCCTACTACCGCCTAAAAATCCCCCCATTATAATTAGTTTATCATACTTAATACATATGTAGAGACGGAGTTAGGATATTTTTTATTTAAAAAAAAAGACATTTAACGTCTTAAGGATGTATACTTCATCATTCTCCTTACATTCTTACAGCTTTCGTATTAAAATAGTGGCTTATGGACTTTATTTATGTGGCTATACCTAGGCTAGCACACAGATTAAAATACGCATTTTAAGTGCAGCAATTTTAAAATCTTTTTCCTTGGGGCTGCACAATTACTTTAATAGGCATATGATTCTACAAACGCTATGTTTGAGTTAAGTATACAACATTTTTGTAAAATCTACCAAGTGTGTTAATTATTTTACCAAAGGAAAGTGTATCACCAAAACATTTAAATATCTTCATGCCACCTAGAGGCTTTCAAGTATTATAACTTGATGTAAAATAATGTTCAATAGCTAAATAATGCAGAAACTTATATAATTTGTGAACAACTCATATATTTCACATGTAACATCTCTAGTATGGTAAGCACACTTTGACCACCCAAATCACCACAACACATTTAAAAAACCTGACGATCGTTTCACTAACTAAGTTAGTGTCATCAGAGGATGACTAATTTTAAATATCTTATATCCACAACTCTATTTATATTATTCTGCAGGCAGTCGTTCACTAACGATTTAGGGAAGTTCAACGATACGAAAATTCACATATTTCGTTTCGTGGAAATATCCGTATTTTTTTATTATTTATCGGACGTTCTTCTGCCTGTATATATTGTACAAATCAATCTATCATACATTATTTATTATTAGTATATTTAGCAGTATATATATATATATATATATATATATATATATATATATATATATATATATATATATATATATATATATATATATACTTTCGAAGGCGTTTAGCTGTCCTGGTTGTCTAACATTTTGTATTAATTTTAGATCCTCCTCATTAACGTGGTGATTATTAACCAATGTCGGGCGACGGTAGGTCTATCTATAGTGCTGTATCTTAATTGTGCTAAATGTTCTTTGAATCCAATTCCAATAGATCTTTTTGTTTGTGCGACGTATTTGATATCACAATCTTTACAACTTATTTAATAAATTCTCGACATTTTGGCCGTACTATCCTTGTAGTTTGGGTTATCTAACAAGTTTTTCAAAGTATTTTTTGTCGAAAATGTTTTTGCAATTTGCAAACTGAATGTTTTGAAAATGCTATCTAGACCCCTCGTGATTCATGGTTCAAATTGTAAACAAACAAAGTTTTTTTCGGCTTTCTCTTTTCTAAAAGTCGTTGATTCCGCTAACATTTTCTTTGCTTTTTGTTTGTTAATTAATTTCTCCACTAGGCAAGCAGTGTATCCGTTATATTAGGCCACATTCTTAATATACGTTAATTCTTTGGTATATATACTTTTCTTAAACAAAAATTAATTAACCTGTTTACTAAAAAATTTAGACTGGCAATTTTTAGGCGTACGTATGACGTGAGTCATTCGGAATGTAGCTTAGAGTGATGGTTTGCTTTCTATGAACATCGAATTTTAAGTGTCTTTATTTATGATAACTAATACACCTAGAAAGGGTAGGTAATTTATTATCAATTTCGAATTCCTGGGTAAATTTTATAGAATCAAATTTATTGTTTAATTTGACAATAAAATCTCCTATTCTGCAAATGTTTGTGTTAAACATTGCAAAAATATCATTCATGTAACGAAACTACACTCTAGGAAAATACTTTCACTTTCAAGATCGGTTTCAATCCACTGATGAAAAAGTCTGCAATAAATGGCGATAGCGGGTTGCACGTTGTCGTGCCTTAGGTTTGTTCAAAAAACTCATTGTTGAATTGAAAAATATTTTGTTTAATACAACGTAGTAGTAGAACAAACGTAGTACAAAGGTAGTATGTTAGAAATACAGTCATATAGTTTGTTTAAAAAGTTAACCTTTAAGCTAGATAACTTAGTATATTAGGAATGGTGCAATTTTCAGAGAAAGATGTTTGCAGTCATTAACGCGAAGTCGGTTAAGAAGGTTAATATACAAAATAATAAAAAAATAAACAACTGGTAAAATGTGAAATTAAAAACGAAAAACCAGTTCTTCGGAAAATTGACCTCGTAGATAATATTTCTTGGATGCTCCAAGTGTGCTTATCAGTTCTCATCACATATACCAATCTTCACTTAGTCTTTAGTATTGTGTTGGTGATAGTCTATCTTTACCAGTTGTTAAGAATTATACATAATTGTCTCACATCGAAATCATCATTTTTGGTAAATTTTTGAACAGGTTAAACTAAACTTATTTAGACTAGCTAAACAGTTAGATAGGCTTATAATCTGTGGCCTTTTGGTATTTTAACTTAATATTTTGTCTACACTTACGGTGCATCTTTATTTATAGCTTGGCTTTTATGAGGAAATTTTGGCTCCGGGCATTAATTTGTAACGTCACCATTATTTTGAAGTACATGCGTCGATCTTCTACTATAGCTGAAGGGTTGCTTCTTTCTATTGATGTTATTCTCATTCTGGATTTGATTGACTTCTTCTTTGAACATCATCATATAATGTAACCATTTTCATCCAAATAATAACAGCATAACTTTTAAATAAGGTACGCAAATCCTGATTATAACTTCTAACATTTTTTGCGATGCACCCGCCTACAAATTTGTCTCAGATGCACTACGACCTAAATTGCGCTTGTCCATGTTTAAAAATCATTTCGCACCACAGTAAGGAATAGAGTAACGTGTGACAACTTGTACAGGGCTGTGTAAGGATGTAAAAGGAAACCATGCGATAGGTACTATTATTGGTTTCCCGTAGAAAGCGTTTAGTGCTTTGGATGTGCACAGGATGTGCAAGCTAAGCCTTCATGGTATTTTCTGCTTTTGTTGAGGTCTACCTTAACCGCAGCGGGTCCTTTTAAGAACCCAACAATAATTCTGAGTTGCTCTGTACCTACTAAGGCTTAGCAATTCTGCGCTCAATTTGCTGCAAACATTGTTGATAAACCCCCTGCTTTAATTTTGGACTTGTGCAGCAAAAAATATGTGGATTTTGAACCCACCCGTTAATTTCCTTAAGTATTGCGTATTTTCATACAGACTGAACTATTTTTGTGCTCGCCTATTTCACAGCTGCGCCCTGCCTCGCTAAAATCATCAGTTTTTCCTTTTTATCGATTCCACAGTAACCGAGCTTTGAAATTAACGTTACAATGTTTTAGTCCACCAGTGTTCTGAGTTTTGCGCAGAATTCCCAAACCAGTGCCGACGACAGCTCATAGCCTTGAAGGTTGCTTTACTTTCTAGCATAATATACATTGGTTTATTTAGGTAATATTTTTTAGTAATTTATAAGGAGCAATGCCGACGGTAATATCGATAGAAAAGGCAGAGATCACCAATATTTCTCTTGTGGTCAAGATAGCTGAGATAGGCTGTGATATATGAATCCCCTATAGTGCGAACAACTTGTTTCTGATTATGACCTCAGATGTACATGGTTGTCTTTGAGGCAGCACCACAGACATAAAAGCAATAATCCAACTGTGGACGTATCTGTGTGTTATACAGCGTCAAAAGCTGCTTCGATGAAAACAAATGTTTAACTGGAACCAAAAACTCAAGCTTTTTTGCTGCTGCTTCAGCAATATTGGAAACATCTTAGTGCCACCAAATATCATTTGCAACAATTATACCTAATGTAAAGATTGTGGAATTTTTGGCCAACTTACTCAACGTATGGGCTCTGCATGTCACTCTTCGTCGAGAAGAGGCAATTCTATGGTTTTGAGGTTGTTATGGTCCTAGAAATTGAATTAGATAATGTATTGGTAAAAGCTCTTTCTTAAAAAAAAGCCAACGGAATTAAATCTTTGTACCCAACAGCACTCTCCACCATCTGAGGACGGTGGGGTGATATTTCTGTTGATAGACTTGCTCCGAAAGCGAACCCTTCCTATATAACGTGTTATACACTGGTTCGTCAGTTCCTATAAATCTATGAAGCAATGTTTCCAAAGTCGTCACTCCAAAAGAGATCAAAATAATAAGTCAAAACAATTTTGCCTGTGAATAGTTATCTTTTTTATTTATTTTTTAGTTTAACAACAACCCACGAGGGCTTACAGCCTAAATACTATCGTACCGTGGGTGTCGACAAGGAGGAAAGAGGTAACTTGTTAATTCTGGACTTGAAGCTTTGGAGGTCCGGGGGAGAAGGAAAAACATGTGCCGGCAAGGAATTCCCCAACTTGGAAGTCCTCTGGACAAAAGAGCGGGCATAACAAGATGTTCTATGTCTGGTGACCTGGACAGTAAAAGGGTGCATTCGTTCTGTTCTCCTAATAGACCTGTTGGGGGCAGCAGGTGGAGGAACTATGGAAGAAAGCTCCTCTGAGCAGTGCCCGTGCAGATATCTATAAAAGAGAGAGATGTCACCAACGGCACGTCGGTGGGCAAGGGATGGCAGCCTTTGGCTGAGGGTAGAGTCACCCATGAGACGTATAGCTCTCTTCTGAATGGAGTCCAAAATAGCGAGTGTAGAAGCGGCAGCAGCACCCCAGATGTGGGTGTAGTATTCGAGGTTTGGTCTTATTTGTGAAGTATATAAGGTATATAGATTAGCTGGTGAAAAGTATTTGCGAGCCCGGAAGAGGAAACCTAATTTCTTAGCAGCCGCTTCTGCAATTGATGTGACATATTGGTGCTAATTGAGACTTCGATCCACAGAAATGCCAACAAGTGAAAAGGACTTATTACTTTGAATAACTTGGTTATTTATTGTGATGGGTCTAGGGCTGGTGTATCTCTTATGAGAAAGAAAGCAAGACTGTGATTTGGTGGGGTTGAATTGTACAAGATTTCTACTTCCCCAGTCTAATATTTTTTTAGATCCACGGAGATAGAACCCTCCATGAGTCTGCGATCCTCATCTAATTGAGCTAAAGAGACAGGCTTAGAATATTGTATATTTGAGTGGAGGGTGCTGTCGTCCGCGTAACTGTGAACTGGGTTGGATGTGCTAGAGAGGAGGTCATTGATGTGGATGTAGGGGCTAAAGCTGAACCTTGTGGAACTCCTGCATTAATTGGATACAGTTTAGAGGAATGGTCATCCACGACAACAGAAATGCTCCGGTTGGAGAGGAAATTTGCTGTCCACGTACAGAGTTTTGGTGGTAGGCCATAGGCCGGTAGTTTATTAAGCAGCGCTGCGTGCCAGACCTGGTCGAATGCTTTGGATATGTCTAGAGCGACAATCTCGGATTCACCGTGTAGTTCCATAGACTTGTTCCAATAATGGGTGACAAAGGAAAGGAGGTCGGCAGTTGATCTGCGCTGACGGAATCTGTACTGCCTGTCGTGGATTAGACTGTGTTTTTCAAGAAATTTGAGTAATTCGGTGTTTATATACTTTTCCATCACTTCAGAAACGCCTGAAAGGAGATAAATAGGTATGTAGTTGCTAGGAAGCGCTTTGGATCCTTTCTTGGGGACGGGTTGTACTCGAACAGTTTTCCAGTTACTAGGGAATATGCCTCTATTGTAAGATGTCTGGAACAGACGAGTCAGAACAGGAGCAAGTTTTGGTGCGCATTTTTTGAGAACAATTGCTGGGATCTCGTCAAGGCCAGAGGCTTTCCTGATATTAAGAGAAGAGAGCATCTTTCGTACCTTTTTAGTTTTGAAAATGATATGTCATTTTATGCGCGACATTGGGGACTGTTGGTGGTTGAACATTTGGAGGTGGGTTGAGAGTAGAATTGCCGGCGAACAATGAGGCAAAAAGTTCAGCCTTGCCCAGGGCGGTAGAAACAATTTCATCCCCTGAGACAAGAGGTGGGAACGTGCTCTTGCAGAAATTATTCCCAATAGATTTAGCAAGAGTCCAGAAGGGTTTGCTGCCGTTGGAGCCTAAGAGGACTTTGTTTTTAATGTGGTTATTAAACAAGTTTTTTGCCTCAGAAAGAATGCGGGCATAGCGGTTTCTTGCGTCGTTAAATGCTTGACGGTTTTCTTGATTGGGATTGTGTAGAAGCTTTTTGTGAGCTTTGATCTTTTCAACTCTGGCCTTGTCACATGATTTAGAGAACCAGGGCTTTTGAGTGGCTGCTGGGGTTTTCTGTATACCTGGAATAAATAATTCCATGCTAGCTTGGATAATTTTGGTGACCTTTTGTGAGATATCAGAGGGGTCAGGATGAGAGAAGCAGACAGACGCCCATGGAAATTAGGAAAAGCAATCTCGCATTTCGTCCCAGTTCGCGGAGTTGTAGTGCCAAACGATACGTGGGTGTTATATCGAAGTGTTTTGGGTATAAATATATTCTTGAAATAAAACCCAGGCCGCTGAATATCATACACATGTGTGCCATCAAAAATCAGAGTTTTTTCTACTTTATGGTGTTGTGTATTTCAACAAGTAGACTTAAATGGATAAAGCGAGTTTGTAGCCCATTTAATTTTGG
Organism: Tillus elongatus; assembly: GCA_964006375.1. Taxonomy (NCBI): domain Eukaryota; kingdom Metazoa; phylum Arthropoda; class Insecta; order Coleoptera; family Cleridae; genus Tillus; species Tillus elongatus. The sequence continues at coordinate 291,649,657 of OZ023262.1, read as the reverse complement.
AATCTGTTATTACTCTCTTGATATTTATACAATTTCTTTGCTAGGCTTTCTGATGATGCCTCAACCCCTGTCCCTAAATATTTTGGTACGCATTTCCAATTCTTATCAATTAGTTACCGTTGCATTACTTCTTATTCAGGAATGCATGTGAAAGCAATTTAAATCTAGAAGCACGAGATGTTTTTAATATAAGAAGAAGGTCCCAGCTTGATTAAAAGGGTACGCGCGTATTTAAAAACACGACAATATAATTAATAAATACTCACGTAGAAATAACCTAAAATAAAAGCTAAGCCATAAATATGGGGCTCTACCAAATAGAGGATTATTTGAACATGAGATGCAGAAATATGTTCACAATAAACGCCTGTGACAATTTTTATTGTAACTGTAGGGGGAATGCCTTAGTCTCATTAACATGTGCAGTAAAATCCTACATGTTTTGATCAAACTTAACCAGGTAAGTCTGTTAGCATAATATAAAATTTAATGATTTTAGTGTCTTCAGCTGAACTGGTTACAAGTTCTTGTGCAGATTTGTTGCTGGAGAGCAAACCAAGTACACTTGGCAGCATTCTAAAATGTTTTTCCTTTTATTCTAACACCAAGGCTCTAGTCAAAACAAAGTTGCCAGACGAGGCCATCGGCTGTATCCATGGACTCAGATTCTTCGGCATGTTTTGGGTCATCATGATCCACTCTATATTTTATCAAGCTGACTATATTTCTAATGTTCCTTACGCCTACAGATTGTCTGAAAGTTTTGCGGCCCAAATCCTCAGCAATTCAACATATTCAGTTGACACCTATTTATTCTTAAGGTAAGAAAAATATTATGACCAAGTTCTTTCAGTAGATATCCGATCATTATTGCTATTTCGTAACATGGTGGTTTACACGAGGGGCGATCAATAAGTACCGGTATTTGAAGATAGGTGGCGTTCTGTCAAACGTCACCATACTAAATTTTAGACTGGTTCACTGGTTAGTTTTTATTTGGCAGCAAGTTGTGTCACATGTATTTCGTGTTTTTTGATAAAATGGAAAAATTGCATTATCGATCTATAATTCTATTTTTATTTTTTGACAAAAAAACATGCGAAGAATTAAAAGCGAAGTTAGATGCTGTCTATGGAGACTCTTCACCATCTATGGCAACCGCGGGATATTGATTCAACGAATTTCAACGTGGTTGTACCGCGATTTTTGATCCACGACATGATTTTGGCTGATCGCCGAACTAAAATGGGCGAAGTGCCGGACTCTTTTTTTTTTCCCTCAGGTCTCGTCCGGGGCCTTGCCGCCCCGATAGCACTGCAACTTTTGGTTGATTGTGCATAAGTGCCGGCCTCTGCACTTCACCCATTTTAGTTCGGCGAACGAAGAGGTTATCGTCAAGACAGAAGCGTACTTTGAAGAGTTTGACAAATCGTATTTTTGTAGGGGTTAAAGCAATGGCAGAGACACTGGGAAAAGTTTATCAACCCAAGGAGAGATAACGTTAAAAAATAAAATATACATTTGTGAAAAACTTACGTCTTCATTCCTATCACGGGTATTTATTGATCGACACTCGTACCGTATTATGATAGGTGTAAGGTATGTTATTATAATAATTTAGTGGTTTTTGTTAGTCTTTTTGTTATATGATGTTTTGAGGTTTATGGTTTTAGGGAGAAAATAATCAACAACATGCTTTCATATCACACAATACTTTTTTGCGTATTCTTTATTATTATTATATCTTCTCATAGACATATTGACATTGACATTCTTACACTATATTTTATCAGCATTTCCAACTTTAACATATATCAACACACTCCCTCAATGATGAGAAAATATTACAAAATACAAAAATAAAAAATGTACCTGGTAGGTGTACTCCCTATAAAAAGACATGTTTAAGAACTGATTTACGAGTGTGATGTTACGTAAAATGAAAAGAACAAAAAATGTATGAATCTTTAAATAGAACAAACATTTAGATAATGATTAATTGACCATTTGATTCAAAAAGCATATAAACTTGGTTGATTGCAAAGGTTTTGTTAGAGAATCAGCTATATTCTTCTCGGTTGGACAATAATGAATTGTGAACCATCCTTTATTGAATTCATCTAAGATCAAATGATATTTCACATCAATGTAGATGCATTTTCTTGTAAGCTGGTTTGCTTTAATCATTTTGGTGCTACTAGTGTTGTCCACATGCAAATTTATTTGTATGTTCTCACCAAGCAGTTCTTTTATTAATGACTTCATGTATTTCATTTCTTTACAGCATTGAGCTGCTGCTATGTATTCAGCCCCAACTGAATGTTGTGCTATAGCTGATTGTTTCTTGGAACATCATGCTCTAGGTCCTCCCGCAAGAAAAAAATGATGTAGCCTGTGGTACTCTTGCTTTCTTTTCTGTCACCAGCATGATCAGCATCACAGTACACTTCTAGGGTATTGAGAGATTATTGCTTGAGTAGTATATTCCTTTATCAGTAGTTCCTTTCAAATATCGAAGTGTCCTTTTCACATTGACGTCTTGTTTCTGAGGATTGTTTGTGTAACGGCTGGCATAACACATGTCAGGTCTTGTCTTGCACGATAGATAAAGTAGGCTTCCAATGGCTTCTTGCTAAGGACATTTTTGACCTTCTGTCTTAATTTGTTGTGAGTCTTGATGGACTATAGGTGTGTTTATAGATTTATATGTTTGCATGTCGTACTTGTTCAACACTTGTTCAGCATAACTAGCTTAATTAATGTGAACGCCTTCTTCAGATTGTTGTATATTTATTCCCAAATAAATTTCTGGCTTTTCGTTCACTTTAGTTTAAAAATGTTTTTCAAGTTTGATCATTAGTTGTTTTATCTGTTTCCGATCTTCACCTATCACAATTCCATCATCTACATGTATAGCAATATACATCTTTTTGCCTTGTTTTGTTTTGAAGACACGCTGATCAGTTAGCAATTGTTCTAGTCCTTCAAAAATGAGAAAATCGGTCAGACGCTTGAACACTGTTGAAGTGCCTGTCTAAGGCCATAGAGAACTTTCTTCAGTCTGCATATTTTTCCTGGAACATTGAAATCCTTTGGTAAGCGCATGTAAACTTTCTCTTTTAAGTCACCATACAAAAATTAAGATTTTATATCAAAGGTAAAGATGTTCAGTTTCTTGAAGTTGCTATGGCTATCAACATTTTCAAAGAGTTTGTGTGTACTACAGAACTAAAAGTGTCCTTGTAGTCCAGATATTCTTGTTGCTGACATCCTCTTGCTACCAGACGTGTTTATAACATCCATCTTCTTTAATCTTGAACAACAATCTACTTGTCATAATCTCTTTGCCTTTGACACTGCTTGCACTGACTAAATCCCAAGTATTATTTTTCTGAAGGGATTTTTTCTCTTTTAGTGAATTTTCCAAGAAAAAATTCACTAATGGGGAGATTCCGACTTTTGAAAAAATTTTTGTAAATGAGCGCGAACTAGGACCCCTAGAACCCATATCCGGTGTTAGTTTCAATTTATATATATATATATATATATATATATATATATATATATATATATATATATATATATATATATATATATATATATATATATATATATATATATATATATATATATATATATATATATATATATATATCACACCGATAACTCAAAAAATAATGGGCCGATTTTGATAAAATTTGGCATGTACCTTCCTTTTGTAAGTGGCTTGAATAAGTTCGTTAGTTAGGAAAATCGGACTAGGTTTTCTGAAAAAATTTTGAGTTTTCATTCGAAAAAAATTTTTGTCTCAAAAAATAAAAAAGATATGATAACCAAATTTGGCAGGTATGTTTGCGATATAAAAAGTAAACCATACACAGAAATTTGGATTTATATGTTGCAAGAAAAAAAAGTTATAATAAAATATTTGGTGCCAGATCATTTCTACGAAAATTTACTACCATAACGCACTTGCTGCGTATTTTTTATTTCTATTGCTTTCTCCCAATATTGTTTATCGGGACCAGTGAGATATTCTTCATAAGTGATCATTGCAGCTTCGTTTTCATTGCTCGATTCACTTGATGATCCAGTGACATAATCTTTAAATCTGACAGGTTTCCTCAAGTGTACTCTGTCTCTGAGTTTTCTTATCTCTTTATCTTCTCTTATTTCTGATACACCATTCTGTTCTTGTTTCTTCATTTTCTTGTTCTTTACTTTCCTAATTTCTTTGAGTTTTATCGAGATTCTCTCTTTTGACTTCTTCATGAGTATCTTCCCAGTATTTTTGACTTCTTGATCTTCAGTTTCTTCAACGCAACTTGTAAACTGGACGTCTCTTGCTGCATATGCTTTTCTTCTAATTGGATTCCACATCATGTATCCATTAGTGGCGTACCCCACAAATATTCCACGTTGACTTCTATCTTCAAGTTTCTTCAGTATTCCCAAATTCTTCGTGTAAACAATTTGCCCCAACTCCTTTAGGTTTGACAGATTAGGTCGTTTCCTGTACCATTTTTCTGCCGGGGAGGATTTCAGTGCAGTTGTAGGACTTCTATTTAATAAATATGTCGCTGTCAGCACGGCATAACCCCGCATTTCATCTTTCAATTTTGCTTGTAGCAGCATAGCTCTTACTTTGTTGAAAAGGGTAAGGTTCACACGTTTAGCTGCTCCATTTAGTTGTGGTGAGTGAGGAACTGTATAATCACCCTGAATACCTTTTTGTCTGCACCAGGCTTTAAAATCATAACTTGAGTACTCTCCTCCATTATCCAGTCTTATCTGCTCAGTCTTTAGATTGAAATGTGTTTAGATTCTTGAATGTATTCTTAAAATATTCTTTAATCTCATTTTAAGAATGCAGGAGATCAACTTAAAAAAAAAGAGTCTAGTCGTCCACATAGGTTAAGACATATTCTTCACAGTCTTAAGTTGATGGCGTGATTTTGCCACATAAATTTGTGTGCATTCTTTCCAGAGGTCTTGCTGCTCATGTTGTTGCTGTGTTGAATGGTTTTCTGACAAGTTTTCCTTTGGCACAAGATTCGCAATACAAGAACGTAACATATTGAAAAAGGTTAGGAACGGAGAGCCATACAGTAAAGATAAACAAGATTGAAAATACAATGAGAGCCTCGGTGGTTCAGGTTTAAGAACGTGTGCCACTGAACCAAGGGGAACTGGGTTCGATCCCAGGGTTCTCCTTTCACTTTTTCAGTACAAACTGCAACATTAACATCAACCGAGATTCTGGCATTGTATTTGAGCAAGTTGAAAGTCTGAATGTTCCGTCCTTCGGAGGGGGCGTAAAGCCATCGGTCCCGTGTCTATGCGATGTTGGGCACGTTAAAGATCCCTACCCTCCTTACGGAAAGGCGGGGGTTCTGCAAAATTTTCAGGATAGTGAGGTAAAACAGCTTCCTGGCGTCGATGATTGGCCATAGTAGCGGAACTAGGCCGACTTTAAAGAAACAAAACGCACACACACAAAATACAATGAAATAAAAACGTACGAATGTTCAAGAAATATGGATGCATATAAATAGTGAAGGAATTGAAAATTACATGAAAAACGATAGTCGGATCAAACTTAACGAGAGATCAAAGGGCTTTTTTTATTTTTTTATTTCAACAACACACCACGAGGGCTTACAGCCTAAATACTATCGTACCGTGGGTGTCGACAAGGAGGAAAGAGGCAACTTGTTAATTCTGGACTTGAAGGTTTGGAGGTTCGGGGGAGAAGGAAAAACATGTGCCGGCAAGGAATTCCACAACTTGGAAGTCCTCGGGACAAAAGAGCGGGCATAACAAGATGTTCTATGTCTGGTCACCTGAACAGTAAAAGGGTGCATTCGTTCTGTTTCCCTGGTAGATCTGTTGGGGGCAGCAGGTGGAGGAACTATGTAAGAAAGCTCATCTGAGCAGTGCCTGTGCAGATATCTATAAAAGAGAGAGAGAGAGGTCACCAACGGCACGTCGGTGGGCAAGGGATGGCAGCCTTTGGGTGAGGGTAGGGTGACCGATGAGACGTATAGCTCTCTTCTGAATGAAGTCCAGGATAGCGAGTGTAGAAGCGGCAGCAGCACCCCAGATGTGGGAGCAGTATTCGAGGTTTGGCCTTATTTGTGAAGTATATAGAGTATAGCGATTAGCTGGTGAAAAGTATTTGCGAGCCCGGAAGAGGAAACCTAATTTCTTAGCAGCCGCTTCTGCAATTTATATGACATGTTGGTGCCAATTGAGATTTCGATCCACAGAAATGCCAACAAGAGCAAAGGACTCATTACTTTGAATAACTTGGTTGTTTATTGTGATGGGTCTAGGGCTGCTGTATCTCTTGTGAGAAAGAAAGCAAGACTTAGTTTTGGTGGGGTTGAATTGTACAAGATTTCTACTTCCCCAGTCTAATATTTTTTGGAGATCCACCGAGATAGAACCCTCCATGAGTCTGCGATCCTCGTCTGATTGGGCTACAATATGACGTGAAGAAAGTCTAATCATAAAGCATAACGAGGACAAATCATAATTAGACATGAAATACATTGCTTAGTCGCTATTGGTTCACAATTATTCCTATTCATTTGATGAATATTTTGAATATAGCTTTTAAAGCTCGGGCTCCATGTGTTGTCTAGATTTTATGTTATTATTGTTTGTGACAATTGCTTGTTTTTTGTTTTTGTTTTAATTTTATACCGTTTGATATATACGACAGCTTTCATTTATTATGTTGACTTGTACAAACATTTTACATGTATCAGCACAAATATATATTATAATTATTTTATTCTTGTATTCTCTCAGTACATTAGGTACTGATATGTATTTACGGGTCTCAGACCAAGCAATTAGTTCTGTTCTTGTAAAAATTTCCTGACAAACCGACATGTGTTTAGTAAAACAGCTTTCTGTAATTTATTATTATTATTTCAATTGTTGTTATTATTATACCTTAAAAAGTTACTTAGCATATGATCGGATATTTACCAGGAACTTTCGTACCGTTGATAATACACATTTTTAACTCTAATACAATTTCAGTGGCTTTTTGTTGAGCTATTTATTTTTCAAATCAAAGAAGAATCAAGACGCTGATGGCGAGTCTATCAATTATGTAAAGAAAATATCTCAGTTTTGGATTATGTGTATACAGAGATTTTTGAGGTAAGTTATTTTTATTTAAAAGCCTGGACGCAGCAAGTGCGTTATGGTAGTGAATTTTCATAGAAATGATCTGGCACAAAATATTTTATTATAACTTTTTTTTCTTGTAACATAGATATCTAAATTTTGGTGTATAGTTTACTTTTTATATCGTAAACCTACCTACCAAATTGGGTTATCATAGATTTTTTATTTTTTAAGATAAAAAATTTTTTCAAATGAAAACTCAAAATTTTTCCGGAAAACCTCGTTAGATTTTTCTGACTAACGAACTTATCAAATCCATTTACAAAAGGAAGGTACGTGCCAAATTATATCAAAATCTGCCCATTATTCTTTGAGATAAAAATTTTTTTCGAATGAAAACTCAAAATTTTCCCGGAAAACCTCGTCCTATTTTCCTTACTAACAAACTTGTCAAAGCCATTTACAAAAGGAAGGTACATGCCAAATTTTATTAAAATCGGCTTATTACTTTTTGAGATAAGAATTTTTTTCGAATGAAAACTCAAAATTTTCCCGGAAAACCTCATCCGATTTTTCTGACTAACGAACTTGTCAAAGTCATTTAAAAAGGAAGGTATATGCCAAATTATATCAAAATCTGCCCATTATTCTTTGAGATAAAAAAAATTTTTCGAATGAAAACTCAAAATTTTCCCGGAAAACCTCGTACGATTTTCCTAACTAACAAACTTGTCAAAGCCATTTACAAAAGGAAAGTACATGCCAAATTTTATTTAAATCGGCTTATTACTTTTTGAGATAAGAATTTTTTTCGAATGAAAACTCAAAATTTTCCCGGAAAACCTCATCCGATTTTCTTGACTAATAAACTTGTTAAAGTCATTTACAAAAGGAAGGTACATGCCAAATTTTATTTAAATCGGCTTAACTTTTTGAGATAAGAATTTTTTTCGAATGAAAACTCAAAATTTTCCCGGAAAACCTCATCCGATTTTCCTGACTAACGAACTTATCCAAGCCATTTACAAAAGAAAGGTATATGCCAAATTTTATCAAAATCGGCTTATTATTTTTTGAGTTATCGGTGTGATACATATATATATATATATATATATATATATATATATATATATATATATATATATATATATATATATATATATATATATATATATATATATATATATATATATATATATATATATATATATATATATATATATATATATAAACATATAAAAATTGAAACTGACCCCGGATATGGGTTCTAGGGGTCCTAGATCGCGCTCATTTGCAAAAATTTTTTCAAAATTCAAAAGTCGGGATCTCCCCATTAGTGAATTTTTTCTACGAAAATTCACTAACAAACTATAGTCGGGAATAACTAATTTATGGTATGCTCTTTTTGGGTAATTTCGCTCAATTAAGAACCTTTAAGGATCCCTTCTGAACAATAATCTAATGACTACACTTAAAAAATTAACTTCTAAATGTAAAGCTAATTGCGTGGGTCTATCAAAATTGTATAAAGAAAAATTCAGAGAACTGTTGTTGGCCTCAAGGCTAATCTGGCGTGGTTAAAGTAACTTGGTTGGGGGCTAAATGTTTCGCCCACCATATGTTTTATCTGATCTATAAGCAACCGAAAAAAACAACAACTGTGTTTTACAAAACGCCTACCAACTTACGAGCGAATTCGACTACAGCAGATTAGACCTAAGTCCATTCAATAGTCGAATTAACTGTAGATGAAATTCTTCAAGATGTAACTAATTTTTAGTGAATTTTCTTAAAAAAAATTCAATAATGAGGAGATCTCGACTTTCGAATTTTGAAAAAATTTCTTCAAATGAGCTCTCTTTAGGACCTCCGGAACCCAAATCCGAGGTCAGTTTCAGACTTTATATGTTTATATATATATATATATATATATATATATATATATATATATATATATATATATATATATATATATATATATATATATATATATATATGTCACACCTATTACTTAAAAAATAATGGACCGATTTTGATAAAATTTAGCACATACCTTCCTTTCGCAAGTCGCTTGGTTAAGTTCGTTAGCCAGGAAAATCCGCCGAGGTTTTCCCGGAAAATGTTGTGTTTTCTTTCGAAAAAAATCGACAAAATTTTATATCTCCAAAATTAACAAAGTAAGGGCAACCAAATTTCATACGCGGGTTTATGTCATTAAAGGCAAGTTACCTACTAAAATTTAGCTCTGTAAGTTAAATGACAAAAAAGTTACAGGCATTCAAAGAAAAATAAATTTGGGTTCTCCTCAAAACGTCAAAATCGCGATCTTAAACGTCAAAATTGGTGAGTACCTTCCTTTTGCAAGTGGCTTGGATATGTTCGTTATCCAGGAAAATCCGACGAGGTTTTCCCGGAAAATTTTGTGTTTTCTTTCGAAAAAAATTTATATATCCAAAGTTAACAAAGTAAGGGCAACCAAATTTTACACGCGGGTTTACATCATTATAGGCAAGTTATATACCAAAATTTAGCTCTGTAGGTCAAAAGACAAAAAAGTTATAGGCATTTAAACAAAAATAAATTGATTTTTTTTACAAAACGTCAAAGTTGCAATTTAAACGTCAAAATTGGCAACATTTAGGAAAAGAACTTGAATATAATACGGGCTATGGAAATAAAATGTCTCAAGAAGAATGTTTTACAAACCCTGAAGTCTTAGTTTCAACCGTCATTGTCCTTCATTTTAAAAAATGTTTCCAGAAAATTCATTTCAAATAGACCCTTTCTCTGACGCTTGGCAGTAGTCTTAGCTATAGAGTTTATCGTTAATAGTATATAATTTTTGTAGAATTTTCGTAAAAAAAATCAATAAAGCTCAATATATCTGTTATTATACCAGATATGAAAAAAAATTGTATATATTAATTATAGGGTGTCTTAAACTACATCTTAAAAAATTATTTCTACAATCACAGGCTGGCCCATAAGTCGTTGGTGATACAAATTTTCTTTTTTTTTTAATCAAACACGCCTTATGTTATTGCATTTTTGCATTTTCCATCGAAATATAATGCATGTTTGTAAGAACAAAAATTCTGGACGCAGTAAGTGCGTTATGGTAGCGAATTTTGATCAAATGCTTAATATTTGAATAGCTCAATTTGCTATTAACCTATAAGGTTGACCAAAAAACGAGTTTTTTCGGGAACACTTTAAGTTTACATTCGGAAATTTTTTTAAATTTTCAAACAATAAAGTTATTTTGATGAAACATGGCACATTGTTTTTACTATATAGATTATACTGGTAACCAAATATGATGCCTGCTTTCTTAAAAAAACACACATTATTGCTATTAATAAATAGTTTTATGAAAATTCACTACCATAACGTACTTGCTGCGTCCCGAGATTTTAATTACTAGAGTAAGTATAGAGTAGAATGGTAGGGTTCTTACTATCCCAATTGCTAGCTTAGTGTAACCACGTTGCGGAATTTCAGGCAAGTACTAAAGATAGTTGGCAGTGGATAGCACGTGTGGTAAAGTACACCATACTTTCCTACATTCATAGAAAATCAGTATTACACCCGATACTATGCCAGTGTATACAGTTTCATTTGCAGTAGAGCAAAGTAGTTGGAAATTATCTTTTGGTTTGGTCTGGGAGTTATATATATATATATATATATATATATATATATATATATATATATATATATATATATATATATATATATATATATATATATATATATGTATGTATATATAGATATATATATATATATATATATATATATATATATATATATATATATATATATATATATATATATATATATATATATATATATATATTTAAGAAACGCTGAAATACGTCAATTTTAATATTGAGGGGGACATGTTTTCACATAAAACTCAACTTTATCACATCAACCACTTAAGGGTGGTGATAACAACCCGTATATTTTAAATAGGGAACATGGGTCGAGTGTTACATAATTTGAAAGCTCTTTCTTTTCTGAATTCAGCACACTAATTTTCTTAGAAGTTTTATGAACTCGTTTAAAAATTATTCACAGTTGGAGTTGCAAGAACGTATTACATTCATTGTGATAAGAAATGCACTAATTAATCAATTTTTCGTTAAAAAAAACTAGAAAACAAAACAAAGCGTTCAAAAATGTTTATTCAGTTAAGTAAGTGTTCAAATTGTTGACCACCAGCTTCCATACAAAAGTACAAATTTTGTTCAAAACGAGCTCTGACATTCTGGAGCATTTGTGGAGTTATTAGACGGCATTCTTAAACAATGCGTCGTCGTGATTCTTCCAAAGACTTCGGTACTGTTGCGTAAATTCTACTCTTTAAATAGCCCATAGAAATAAGTCTAAAGGAGTCAAATCCGGTTATCTAGGGGCCACTCAATGGCACCTCTACGTCCAATCCATTGTCCTGGAAACTCTCTGTTCAAAAACTCCCTAACACGTTGTGAAAAATGCGGAGGAGCTCCATCTTGTTGAAACACTAATTGATTTTCTTGATAGCGATCATCGTTTTCAACAATGTCAATTAGTAGAGGGCGAACGATATCTTCTAGTAACTCCAAATACGTTTCGCCACTCGAATTGACATCAAGAAAAATTCGTCCGATTAAACGGTCTCCAAAAATGCCAGTCCAGACATTCAATTTCTGTGGAGACTTTGTGAAAATTTCTTGGATTATTATCTGCCCAATAACGACAATAATGACGATTGATTGTAGAGTTTAATAAAAACGTACACTCGTCTGAAGAACAGATATTGAACAGAAAGTTCCCGTTATCAGCTATTCGTGCAGTCATAACTTCATTCAGCCGCCGATCAAAATCATCTTCATTCAGTTGTTGTACAAGATGATTTTTTTACGCGTGAAATTTATGATGCTTCAATAATCGCTCAATAGTTCTTCTTTTGATGTGGCCAATTTTCTCGAGCTCAAAGTTGGGTCTGCAGCAATTTGTCCTAAAACTTCAATCTCAGTAGTCTCATTTCTAACCGGAAATTCACGCTCAGGATCCCGTTTTTTGTTGGTTACTGAACCACTTTGTCAAAACTTTGCAACTAATTCCAAAATGTATTTTCTGTAAACATGTCTGTTCGGATGTCGTTCAGTAAACAAATTTGCGGTACGGTTGGCACAGTCATCGTTTTTGAAAAAAAGAGTAATTATTTCAACTCTTTCTTTTACAGAATACACCATTGTGAAATTAATTTTCGGTAGTACTATCAAGTATCAAACCGACCGATAAACTGAAACAATAAACTGCATTTCTCTCATTCCGATAAGAAATGTTCTGATAGTCAATTTTTTGTTTACAAACTAACAAAACATTGACTATTAGCACATTTCTTATCGGAATGAGTAAAATGCGTTGTTGCATCTTCAACTGTGAATAATTTTTAAACGAGTTAATAAAACTTCCAAGAAAATTAGTGTGATGAATTCAGAAAATAATGAGCTTTCAAATGATGTAACACTAGACTCATGTTTCCTACTTAAAATATGAGGGTTGTAATCCCCACCCTTAAGGGGTTGATGTGACAAAGTTGAGTTTTATGTCAAAACATGTCCCCCTCAATATTAAAATTGACGTGTTACAGCGTTTCTTATAAAAAAAAATTCTCTGGGCGCAAATCTGTCTGTTTCGTTTTCAATGCGCCACCCTATATATATATATATATATATATATATATATATATATATATATATATATATATATATATATATATATATATATATATATATATATATATATGTATATGTATAGGTATATGTATAGGTTAAAAAAGTCCAAAAACGCCGTGTTTTCCTCGAAACAAATGAAGGTATTATATGAAATTTTAGGATGATAATTTGGCGTAGGCTTTGCATTTTTTACAGGACCATCACATCTGTATGACGTCAGCGTTTTGTGCACCGCCGCCATCTTGAATTTTTTTAAATGGCAAGATAGGTTGAGTAATACACCAAAAGAAGGCCTATTTGTTCCTCTCTTCAAACATACTAGTAACGTATTACATTACCAAAGAGATAAGCATGAAATAAATTAGCAAAGAAAATATAACTGCAGAACACATACAACAGGATACAAGAAAAACGTTTAGAAAAACGAACAAATTAACAGATTTTTTATTACAACGATAGTTCGAAATGTTGGCCATTCGTTTCTTGGCAATAATACAGTCTGTCTTGGAAGCCACGATTTGAACTGTTTACAATTTCTGGAGGAATCGCCTGCATTTCAAGACAAGTTCGAGTTTTAAAATCATGTAAATTAGTTGGCCTGTTAACCTACACTCGGTTTTTTATGTAACCCTACAAATAAAATCAAGTGGAGTCAAATCAGGTGATCTTACTGACCACTCAATCACACCCCTCCGAACAATCCATCTCTGAGGAAAAATTCATTCAAATACTGTCTAACGTCACTGTAATAGTGTGAAGGTGCACCATCTTGTTGAAGGTAGACTTGCATATTTGGAAATAAATTCTTTATTTCAGGTATGATTTGCCGTTGGAGGAGAACGAGATATTTTGCACCGGTTAGCGTACCTTCAATGAAAAAAGGTCTTATTAAATGATTTCTTGCCAAATCAGTACACACATTAACTTTTTGTGGACATTGTGTATGACATTCCTCCATCTAGTGTGGATTAGAATCTGACCAGTACCGGGAATTATGCATGTTAACAGTACCATTTAAACATAATGTGGCTTCGCCACTGAATATAAGCCAATCTAAAAGATTGTTTTCTTGATTAATTTTTTCTGTAACCTTTTCAAAGAATTCAAATCGTATATCAAAATAAGAATCATTTAATTCTTGGTGAATTTGAAGTTTGCAAGGGTGATAGTTATTGTTATGCAAAATTGCTTGTACCGACTGTCTGCTGTTGTCACGATTCCCAGACAGTTCTGATGTAGATGTTATATGATGTCCTGCACATCTAGAAGAACATCGAAAATTCTTTCATTAGTGGTCGCTGTCTTTGGTCGGCCAGACCTTGGACGAATCATCACGCTACCTGTTTCATTAAATTTATTAATTATTGCAATATATGCAAAATACGATTGGATAGAATAAGGTGATCCTCATTTTCGTATTTTCACCTATTAAATTAACACAACTTATGACTGTACTTTTAAACTGAATTCTCATACCAGGGAGAGGGTACTTTGTTGTACGTCGAGGAGGAGCGGTTTTAATGAGATTCTCCACCCTGTGAAAGTATTCGCCTTTGTTGAGAATAACAATTTTTTCCCTTATCTGCTGTTACATACTAATGACGGTACTTTTAAATTGAATTGTCATACCAGGGAGAGGGTGCTTTGTTATACCTCGAGGAGGAGCGGTTTTAATGAGATTCTCCACTCTGTCAAAGTATTCGACTTTGCTGAGAATAACAATTTTCCCCCCCTATCTGCTGTTAAATAGAAACAATATTTTCTCGTCAAATCTCTTATAGCTCGAATTGCGCTTTATGACTGTTGATTACTTAATTGTTTTAAATGCGACGTTTGGATAATTGACGTATGGAGTTCTTAGTTTTTAAAGGTAAAGGTAAAAGCTTTTCGACAAACAACAAAGTCATATCTCGTTTAGAAGTGGTTTTATGTTAGGTACTGCTTTATAAACGTTCTGCAAAAGTCTTAGAGGATAAATTATGCTGAATATTTTTTTTTCAATTATGGCATTTGTTATTTTACGCCAAGTAACTTTTAATACTTCCTCGTATAATAAGGTTGTAAGTCCCTTCTCTTCTAGTGAATTTTATTTTAAAAAATTCACCAATGGGGAGATCCCGACTTTTGAATCTTGAAAAAAATTCTTCAAATGAGAGCAAACTAGGACCCTTAAAACCCATATCCGGGGTCAGTTTCAATTTTTAAATGTATTATATATATATAGTGGACCTCGGTGGTTCAGAGGTAAGAACGTGTGCCTTTGAACCGAAGGGTACTGGGTTCGATCCCGACGTACTCCTTTCACTTTTTCAGTACAAACTGTAAAATTAACATCAACCGAGGTTCTGGCATTGTATTTGAGCAAGTTGAATGTCTGCACGTTCCGCCCTTCGGAGGGGGCGTAAAGCCGTCGGTCCCGTGTCCATGCGATGTTGGGCACGTTAAAGATCCCTACCCTCCTTACAGAAAGACAGGGGTTCGGCAAAATTTCCAGGATAGTGAGGTGAAACTGCTCCCTGGCGTCGGTGATTGGCCATAGTCGCGGAAATAGGCCGACGTTAAAGAAACAAAAACACACACACACATATATATATATATATATACATATATATATATATATATATATATATATATATATATATATATATATATATATATATATATATATATATATATATATATATATATATATATATATATATATATATATATATATATATATATATATATATATATATATATATATATATATATATATATATACTATCACGCCGCTAATTAAAAAAATAATGGGCCGATTTTGTCCAATTCGGTGAGTACCCTCCTTTTGTATATGGCTTGGATAAGTTCGTTCACCAGGAAAATCAGACGTTTTACCGAAAAATTTTGGGTTTTCTTTCGAAAAAAAATTATCTCTCCGAAAATTAAAAAGCTATAGTAATACCATATTTAGTGCGCTGCTTTCCGTCATAAAGAGTATTCTTTGTACGAAAACTCAGATGTCTAGGGTAAAATACAAAGAAATTATAGCCTCGATTAAAAAAAAATTGAGACGTCAAAATCGATAATTCTGATAGTCGTACATTAGTACGCATTAGCGCTTTATAAGTTAAAAATACGGCTCGAAATGACTAACAAGCTCCAAGATCTGTTTCTCAGCCGTTATTTTCGTTCATTTCGTTAAAATATGAGAAAAAAATCAATTTTAAACAAACATTGTATGGTGTAAATAATTAAGACGTTATAAAATTAATATACAAGAGTATATACCTGTTGGTACATAAATCTGTCATATCGAGAATGGCCGATAGGTAGATGAAGCAATGTAATTTAATAATGGACTCCTATAACACGCGACTTAACTTCACGGTTAAGACGTTTGAATTTTTAAAACAATTTATTTAATACTTTGAACAATCAATACTTAATTACTTAGTTACAAAAAAATGAATAATATATAATACTAAAAATAATACGATCAACCTACATGTGATCTAAAGTCTCAGCACTCGGTGTGCGAAGGACTAACTCGGAACAAGAATGAACGGTTCTCCCACTGTGATTAGCCTCTTTATAGTCTTTCCTCCAGGCGTGGCACTATTGTCTCTGGATCACAAGGAATCTGCTGATGTTGATTCTCACAGTGATATTCCGTTCTACTTGCACTTTGGACCTGCAAGTTCTTGGCTCCGTTAAGACGACGGCTGACTCAGCGGTTCTTACCGTCGGAAGGCGACATTGTATTATAATGGGCCATTGTTTGGGCTCCATTTATATCCTCCCCTTTTTGAAGACGAAGCTATGGTTCGTTCCGGATTTTCAACGGAAATCCGGACTCGGTGGTTCCTGTTTTTGTTTCTTTATCTTCCTTGCGGGTTCTTCGTTTCTTCAACCCCATTCGGACGGCTATTGTTGTGATGGTTATTAAGACAGCTATGTACAGTAATATTGTCCATATACTCAGGTGATGGATTGGTATTGTTATAGGTCCTGGTATATTTTGTTTAATTTTTTGAAGTTGGTGTTGGATTTGATTGATGTTGTGTAGCTGTACGTTTTCTAATGATATTTCGGGTACTGGTCCTGGATTTGGTTGATCTTCTTGAATGGGGGTTTCTAGTGTAGGCAGGTTGAATAGTTGTTGTGTTTCTGCTGTTGCTGGGCCGGTCTTGTAAATTTTGTTGCCTATGGTTAATCGGCAATTTGGTTGCAGGTTGATTAATTTTGTACCCTTGATGATGTTGGTCCACTCCTGTTCCTTGCAAGTTATTCTGGCGTTAGTTTCTTCGGGTGCTATAACTATATACTGACTGGTTCCATATCTCGAAACTGTGGTTCTATTAATTTTGACTAATTCTTGATTACAATTGTTAATAGGTTTTTGAAATTTTATTAGTTTTATTTCACATGGGTTTTGATCATTCATGGTTGTTGGATTGTCGTCTTTGCAAAAATATATTTGGTTCTTTAAATTTTGACATTCTTCATTACGATAGGCATATTGTTTACTGCTTAGGATAAGGTATTTGGTTCTAGGAATTATCATGGTAAAAAGGTGTGTCTTTCTAGGGACAGGTAATGTATATAATTGATAATAATCATATTCTGATTCATCTACCAGAGGTATTTCTATTTGAAATATAATTTTGAAATTGTTTTGGACGGCTTTTATTTTAAAGACTTTCTCGTATAGATTTAGATCAGTGGTTGTTATTACTTTAGCATTAGTTGCATAATTTTGGATTTTATTGATTTCTTTTATTATAAATGTTGGTTTTAGTATGGATGTGTGAAAGATTCCTAATTTTGCAAAAGTTATGGCATTTTTTGTTGTTAATGCTATTTCTTGAATATTGTGTAATAATTGTTATTATTATTATTATTATTATTATTTATCCTATTTACTATCGTGCCTTGGTTATGACTCAATCCTACTATCTTTCTATTAAAGTCGAGATTGCCTCGAGTCTGATCGAATTTTTGGACCTAAAAGTTCATGAATTTTATTTTGGTCTGTCGTTAAGACTTCTAATGCTTGCTGAATGCGTTCCTCATTCTGTAAATCGAGATTCCCTGTATTGACTTAAACATAGAACCTAGTCGGTTTATTATGTTATGTTTTTGTTGTTTATTTAAAAGTGTGCCCTGTTTGGAAAAAATCCCATAAAATGTATTATCCCTGCTTTCTGTAGTAAAATTCACTTATCATGAAATTTTGCTATGCAGAATTGTAATTTGTTATTGTTAACTACTGGTGGATATTTATTAGCTCTTATTTAATGTATTGGGAGTTTATTCCTAAATGATTGATTCGTTACCTTACCTTATTTCTAGCTGATTACATAATTTATTAATACTAGGATTTCTTGAAACGGTCTTATAATTACGTTAATCGTTACGTACGTTAATTCATTTAAGAATTAAGCTTGCTATTTAATTTGTCTGTGTCAGTCTGTCTACTTCCGGTTTATGTACGTACGAGTATCTATATAATTTAGAATGGACAGGTAGTCGTCTGTTGTCCTTATTCTATGTTTTATCGCATTTGTGTGCGTCAATGGTTCGTTTTTATTTAAAAATATGTCCTGATATTCTGATAATAAACTAAATAACAATTGTTTTTCCTCGTCATTTAATTCTCCTGTATCTATTTGTTCAATTAAGACATTCTCATTATTAATCCGTTTTTGATTACGCCCCGTATCGTAAGTGTTTAAATTATTAATATGAGTTGTACTCGAATTATTATTTTGTATAACTACTGGTGCAAACGGACTTCTCCTGTGGCTATATCTGGTTTCCGATGCATATTGTTTATTTAATCTGCTGAATGGCCTATCTCTTACATTATAAGCTTGGTTATTATTTAGTACGTGATTAATTGTCTCAAGTTCTATGAAATACTGCTGAGTTATTATATTGCTTAAATTTAAATGAGTCTCGGGTAGCTCCTACGCTGCCTGGTAATTCTTTCTTATCTTTGTTGTACCTCGATTTTGTTGTTAATATAATGTTTATTTGGAAAAGTCTGGTGTTATAACACAGGTGAATGCATTAGCATGTCTTTACATGAATTAAAGGCACCAATGTAGTTCCTGTCGTTAACGTTTATTCATAAGTTTACTTTAAGCCTTTTGTTAGTGGCTTCACGACTGCATTGTCTGTTTATGATCAGATATACAGTATGGTCCTAATTATATTGATTTCCTATTTTTAATATTTGTCTTGAATGGTCGATAATGTTCGATACTTGTGCTGTGAAAATCCTTTAAGGTGTCTTACGGTAGTTTTGTTACAAGTGTTTTCTTAATAGAGTTGTGAATACGTTTCGACACGACTTTGTCAAACATTTTGATCGGAATATTTATAATATATATATATTTTTTTCATTGTTATTAATGTTATTATATTTTTAGATGATTAATCTATTACGTATATTTCATACATCTATAAAATTTGGGTGACTCTACGTTATTAAAGTTTTTGTTGATAGCCGAACTTACCAGTTCGTAATCTTGTCCATTTACAAAAAAAAATGCAATAATATTTCCTTTGTGGTAACCAATATTCTTTTCTAAAAGTATCTATTTGATCTGGTTTATTTAAATTAAAATTTGCACATATATAATTCCTTTTGTCCCGTCTGACTGATTGGTTTGTCAGTATTTTTTAAACTATCTGATTTTAAATCTGTGTGCCATACACAGTGGTGTATCTGTGAATTATCCTTCTAAAATGTTTTCTAATTACGTATTGAATGGTTTCATTATTGATTCTACTTTTGACAAGGTGATAACGATAAGATTTATTACATACGCCTATATGTCCTTTTTCTTCACGACAATATTAATCATCATCTTAGTTATTCAATTTAAAATTTGTTGATTGCGGTCCTGAATATAATTTTTATTTAATGTTTCTCTACTGGTATATTTTAGGTATTTGTTGCAGTAAGTGTGTTTTTTCGTCATCTTAGTCGCCTGTATATATTTGTCATGAATGTAACGGTGTCTGCTTAGTGTCGCTTTATTTGTTTGTAGTTTTTAGGTAATTGTCAAGTTATGTATGTGATGTATCCGATTTTCCCGTTTTACCTTACTTAGGTAATATAATTCGATTGCTTATTTAGTTTGTTTAATTTAAATACATTGTAATCTTTTTTGTTACAATATTCACAGGTTTTAATATAATTTTCAATTTTCTGTCTCATCTGGGGAAAAGCGAATTTGTTTTGCATCTGTTCAAAAGTTTCATTAAATGAGCGGTGTCGGCGTTTAGTTTCATGCGCTAGGATGATTTGTAGCCTAATATCTGATGCCGATTGTAATTTTTCCAATATGGGTAGTTTTGTTTTAGAATTATTAGTCATATTGGACTTTTGGATTTTTATGGGGTTTGTTTCAGTACTATTTTTGTTTATGGTAAAAATTTGTTTATTATTAATATTAGAGTTTTGTGCTTTAGGGTTTGTTTCGCTTACTACCTGTTTTCCCGTTTTTAGCCCAGTATTCCCTGTTTTGTCATGTCGGCCTAAAGGTTCCTCTTTATCTGGTTTTCTTACTACTAATTTATTTCTACCTAGTGCTCTATCCGACTGCTTAATTAATTCAGTACTAGATTTTAATTGATCTTTACTTTTTGTTGGGACGTCGTATATATTATATAATCTATTAAGATCAGTTTCCTCGTTACAATGTTCGTTTGTAGTGGGAACTTCATTTAGACTGCTCTGTGGACTTTTGTTTGATCTCCTTATTATATTACCACTAGTAAGCCAGGAATTCACATAATTCATAATACTGTCATTGTTTTGTTGCACGTTCGGTTTGGATTTTGACTCATCAGCGAACTCCATCGACTGCCTATGCTTCATGTCGCTTGCGTCCTTCTTCAAGTTCAAGTTTAATTTAATTCTATGGTCATTCATTCCTTTCTTACAATTATAACTACTATCACTGCCCTCGTTAATTAAATTCTTTGTTGGCATATCTATATGGTTAATATGTACTACCGGTTGTCCGTATACGTGTCTGCTATCTGAAAATTTTGTTGTTGACTATCGTATTCGTCTGTTGGCGAATTTTCGTAATTTAATTCTTCGTTGACGTAATTCAAATCGTAATTTGTTTCATTTATGTGATTATCATTAAATTCTATGTTATTTAATTGAGCTGCTCTACTTGGCTGCGTTAGTGACAGTCTAGTATTAGAACTATCTACTTCCATTGGTTCGTGATAATTTCTGTTAGCATTATGATTTACATTGGGTCGACCCGGTTGATTATTGAAGTCGGGTCTCCTAAATTGACTCGAAAAATTTTGCCTTGGTACAAAGTGTTGATTTTGTCTAGGCTGGGAATTTGTGTGATTGTTTTGATTATTATGTTGTTGAAACGGTCTAAAGTTATTTTGGAAAGGTCTCTGAAATTGTACATTCTGAAAAGGGGGGTTATTTTGTCTCTGAAAGAACGTACGGTTTTGTCCTTCTAATTTATTACTATTACTGAAATTCTTATTTATTGTTTTATCTCTATAATCGAAATTTTCCTCTACGAATACGAATTTCAAAGCTTGTTCTATGCTCGTGGGTCCTTGACTACGCAAGACGAGCCCTAACGGATTGCGTAATCCTCCTAAGAACGCTTTTAATGTTTGATTCTGGTATATGTCTTTCTTAATTAATCGCACGCCTTCATTTGGCTCGTTGGCTATTAAACTCGAAATGAGCAATTGCTCTATATGACGGCATCTGTTCGCGAACGACAGTGCGTCTTCAGCATTACTCTGTTTCAAGGTTAACATCTCCGCTAATAAACTATGACTATCTCTTTGGTCACTGAAATTCTGAACAATGGCCTCTCTCAGGTCTGCCCACGTATTAATTATCTTTGTATTTACTATAAGCCGGGCTGTTCCCGTTAGTTTAGTTTGAACATAATTTAGCAAGAAGTGATTCATATACAGATTCTCATTTGGCACGTAGAACTGGTTCATGACCAAGTCACATGCTTTTAAAAAGTTGCCTACGTTGGCTGGTTGCCCGTCGAACTCGGGAATAGCTTTTAAGAAAAATTCTTTGAATTGGTCTGTCATATTGCTACTGTTACTACTCTTATTAATATTAGAATGATTTACTGTTATGTTATTGTCGCTAATGCTGATTGATCTAAATCTATACTCTATGTTACATAAACTTTGTGATTCTTCCTCTGAATCAGACATATAACATTTCAATACAACAGATATAAAAAATTGGAAATGTAAAATGGGATAGCAGTAAACTTACCATAATACGATGGTTGCTGCTTCCATTTGACTCTGCTTGGCCACTACTTCTGCTTTAACTTGGCTCTGCTTGGCTCGAATTGGTTATTAGGCGTCGATACGCTTAAAAATCGATATGCTTTCGGTTTTCTAACCAATACTAACGACTGCGCCACTTAACTTCACGGTTAAGACGTTTGAATTTTTAAAACAATTTATTTAATACTTTGAACAATCAATACTTAATTACTTAGTTACAAAAAAATGAATAATATATAATACTAAAAATAATACGATCAACCTACATGTGATCTAAAGTCTCAGCACTCGGTGTGCGAAGGACTAACTCGGAACAAGAATGAACGGTTCTCCCACTGTGATTAGCCTCTTTATAGTCTTTCCTCCAGGCGTGGCACTATTGTCTCTGGATCACAAGGAATCTGCTGATGTTGATTCTCACAGTGATATTCCGTTCTACTTGCACTTTGGACCTGCAAGTTCTTGGCTCCGTTCAGACGGCGGCTGACTCAGCGGTTCTTACCGTGGGAAGGCGACATTGTATTATAATGGGCCATTGTTTGGGCTCCATTTATCTCGCGATCTAATCTTAGTTAGTGACTTCACTTTTTTAAAGTTTTATTTCATTTTACCGTTATCTGATCAGATTGTGTAATTCCGATGAATTTTTAAGCGAATTTTTGTATGATAAATTCAATTAGGACGAGTTGAAAACTTTTAAAACCCAATTCAATTTGAATAGCATATCTAGTTGTTCGTTATTGCCCTAACTTAGTGAAACCGTTCCATACCTAATACAGCCGTAGACTTTTCCCGTGACTTCACAAGTGCTTGTACTTTTCTGCAACAGATTTCAATTTTTACTGGATGCAGCAAGTGCATTATGGTAGCGAATTTTCATTAAAGTTTCAAATTTCAATAGCTCAATTTGCTATTAACCTAAGGTTCGTTGGCCAGAAACCAGTTTTTTCGGGAACATTTAAAGTTCGGAAAATGTTTGTAAATTTTAAAACAATAAAGTCATTTTTGTGAAACATGGCACATTGTTTCTACTATATAGGTTATACTGGTAACCAAATTTCATCCCTGCTCTCTTTAAAAAAAGACATATTTCTTATTAAAAACATTTGTATGAAAATTCACTACCATAACGCACTTGCTGCGTCCAGACTTTTTAAGGCTTGTAGTTATAATTTATAGTAATGGTTACATATGTTTCAGGCTAACTCCACCGTATATTATCACCATAATCATGAGCGATGTGTTGTATACTTTCTACAGACAAACGTCTTCTCTGCAGAGCAGTGAACGAAACGACAAGACGTGTCCAAAATACTGGTGGAGGAACATACTGTATATAAATAATTTATATCCAAGGAGTGAAATGTGCCTAAGCTGGTCATGGTATCTGTCATTAGACACCCAGTTCTTCACTGTTGCTGCTTTTCTCTTAATACTGTCCACAATGTAAGTATCTTTGGAAATTATTTGTTTCTCCTTACAAAATTTAATCAGTTTGGTTTCTATTTCAGAACATTCAAGACTGCTGCATCACTCACAGTTCTCCTGATTTTAGGCAATATAGCAGCTACTATCTACAAATCTTATAGCATTGGCTACATACCTACGTAAGTACAAAATAAAAAGTCTGGACGTAGCAAGTGCGTTATAGTAGCGAATTTTTATAAGTTTGTGGTCAGGTCTTCAATTGCAAACCGTTTTGCGACGAAACTCATTGACGGTTTTAATCGTAGGACGCCAAGCGCCAGTTTTTAGAAGATTTATTCCCTATTGAGGATTTTTGCAAGCTCTTTACAGAACTTTGAACAATGTAATGGTCAAATTACCTGTGTAGCTCTGTGGAGAAGGGTTGGGTAGCCTTTAGGTTATACTGACTAGATTAGATTAGATTCATTGTGAGTGGACTATTCCAGTCCCCCCACGGCAACCTTAGGTCTATTGTGGCTCACGACTAATTGCTTAAATTTCACTGATCAAATACAGCTCCCTGGGTGAGTCGATCTTTTTTTTGAGGGTGAAAGTTTGTTTGACATGTGTACTGACAGCTGACTTAAGTCGCCTGCCCGTTTTGGAGCTCAAAGAGAGATAACCTCTCTTCCAGTTCGTCTGTACCCGACATCCATCAGTGTTTGACTCTAGGCGGTATCATGAAGTGCAAGCGGGGTCGTTAGCCCGTTTCGAAGCTCACAGGGTAGGCTTCAATCTCCAGGGGTAATCAACCCCTAGAGATCTCAAACGTTCTTCGGGCTCGTCTGGACCCGACCTCCGTCAGTGTTTGACTCGAGGCGGTATCAGGAAGTCCAAGCGAGGTTCTTAGCCTGATTCTAAGTTCACAGAGTAGGACCCAATCTCTAGGTGTAATCCACCCCTAGAGATATCAGCCCTTCTCCGGGTTCGTCTAGACCTAATATCCGGCCGTGATTGCTTAAATTACACCCAATAAATCGAGCTCCGCGCAGAAGATGATATTTTTGAGGGTGAAAGTTAGTGTGACAGGTGCACTGCCATCTGAGTAAAGTTGCTTGCCCGTTTCGAAGCTCAAAGAAAGATAACCTCTCTTTGAGTTCGTCTTTACCCAAAATCCGACAGTGTTTGACTCGAGGCGGCATCATAAAATCCAAGCGGGGTCGTCAGACCATTTCGAAGCTCACAAAGTAGGCCTCAATTTCCAGGTGTAGTCCACCCCTAGAGATCTCAGCCCTTCTCCGGGTTCGTCTAGACCCAATACCCGGCCATTATTGCTTATTTTTGAGGGTGAAAGTTGGTATGACAGGTGCACTGCCATCTGAGTAAAGTTGCTTGCCCGTTTCGAAGCTCAAAGAAAGATAACCTCTCTTTGAGTTCGTCTTTACCCAAAATCCGACAGTGTTTGACTCGAGGCGGCATCATAAAATCCAAGCGGGGTCGTCAGACCATTTCGAAGCTCACAAAGTAGGCCTCAATTTCTAGGTGTAGTCCACCCCTAGAGAACTCAGCCCTTCTCCGGGTTCGTCTAGACCCAATACCCGGCCATTATTGCTTATTTTTGAGGGTGAAAGTTGGTATGACAGGTGCACTGCCATCTGAGTAAAGTTGCTTGCCCGTTTCGAAGCTCAAAGAAAGATAACCTCTCTTTGAGTTCGTCTTTACCCAAAATCCGACAGTGTTTGACTCGAGGCGGCATCATAAAATCCAAGCGGGGTCGTCAGACCATTTCGAAGCTCACAAAGTAGGCCTCAATTTCCAGGTGTAGTCCACCCCTAGAGATCTCAGCCCTTCTCCGGGTTCGTCTAGACCCAATACCCGGCCATTATTGCTTATTTTTGAGGGTGAAAGTTGGTATGACAGGTGCACTGCCATCTGAGTAAAGTTGCTTGCCCGTTTCGAAGCTCAAAGAAAGATAACCTCTCTCTGAGTTCGTCTGTACCCGAAATCGGTCAGTGTTTGACTCGAGGCGGTATTATGAAATCCAAGCGGGGTCTATCAGATGTGATAAGTAAAAAAAAACATGCAAATTGTCTATTATGGAACTAAAAGTAATAAATTTTCCAACACAGACTATCGTTGCTGTGAACCTGTTCCCCATTTTGAAAACAACTGTCAAAATGTCTACAAAGCGTCTCCTCTCGATTGTTGTCATTATTGTTAGCTATTGAAACCCGTTTCTTTTTTACTGTGTTTTGAAAAGAAACAAATCATTTGGCACACAGTGTATATCGGAGGAAACTACGAACTCGAATGCAAGCTACTCGTGCTCCTCCACCATCTGCTTTATTACCCAGAAAATAACTCACTGAAACGGCAAGCAACTTATTATTATTCTATCTACGTTTATTATAATAACTAATATTATTGTATTATTCAATTTTAATATTTTATTAGAATCTTTATACTTGTAGAATGGACGAACAGCTGGCACAACTCGATGCTATATATGATTTACCTTGGAATAGACTTGGCCCATACTTTATAGGGGTCATAACTGGATATTTGTTAATGGTCAAGATGAAGAAAACACTACAGCTGAAGGAGGTTAGTAAAAATATTTATAACGATTATATACATAAACGCAGTAAACTTATTTTAACTTCAGAGAACAAGAATTTTGTTGTGGATTCTATTTCCACTTCTGAATTCATGGATATTATTTACACTGTACACAAGAAACTTGTCAGTAGAGTTCTCTGCTGTTTATATGGGCGTATCCAGAACTTTATGGGGCATTGGCATAGCCTGGATCTTGGTAGCGTGTTGTACAGGGAATGCACGTAAGTTTATAAGCTTTTGAAATTACTTTTGTAATCTCTTTATATAAATTAAACGGAACTCAAATACATAGTCACGTATGTAAATATGTAATCATTATGAAACGCTTAGGATTTCTAGAAAATGGAGATAGTGTTTTAAGCTTTAGATGGAGGAATAAAGGTGAAAAAGTATTTTAGTGAATCTTCATTATGAAAATTCACTAATAGAGAGGTATCGATGGTAAGATTTTTGAAAAATTTCTTCAAACGAGCGCGAATTAGGGCCCTTAGAACCCAAATCCCAGGTCAGTTAAAAAGTTTATATATATATATATATATATATATATATATATATATATATATATATATATATATATATATATATATATATATATATATATATATATATATATATATATATATATATATATATATATATATATATATATATATATATATATATATATATATATAATATGTATCCAACCGATAAATTAAAAATTACTTCACCAATCGAAACCAAATTTATCAATTCCCTTCATTTTGTTAATAGCTTCGATGAGTTCGTTAGATAGTTTTGACACTCAAATATTTTAGAAAAAAATGAAAAAACCTCCATATCTTTTAAATTACTAGAAGTATTAAGCTACAACCTGACAGAGACGTACACATTGTACAAGTGGTCTTAGCTATCGAATTTGACCTCAATTGGTTCAGTCGATCTTGAGTTATAACAAAATAAAAAATCAATAATATACTATATGACCTGAAATTTCCTCTAAACGGATGCCTCTAATGTTAGACAAGGTCAGACAGATAAACCAGGGTTCGGCTGCCATTGGAAACAAAATCTCCAAATTAGGTTTTAAATGGAGAGGCTACGAAAGTGTGCCACAATAAACAACCGCGGGTTTGCCATTTAAGGCAACTCTCATATATATCTGTAGATATCAGAAAAATGTAAATAAATAGAAATTTAAAAAAAAGTGATTCAACTTGTTTAAAAGAAATCTAGAACTACGTTTTATTTTATTGTATTGATATTATACATATAAATATTAAGCTTCCTATTTAAAAGCCATCTCCATCTTCTAGTTTGATCTGAAAACACCAGTATTTGTCATCTGTTAGCTGACAGGAGTCACGAGAGAAACGTGTACATTCTGCGCATAAACTCGAATTCGACTCCTACCTTAGAATCTCAGAATAAAAAACAACTACCTATATTCAGCGGTTAATACTAATAGTAGGTATATAATAACCCAACTTTCAATTTTAACATAACTTTAACAATTGCCTTCGGGCGTCGACTATAGTATATTATGATTCTAACATCCAATCAAACAAATAAGAAACTGGTTTTGTACATCAGATTCAGGTTGTTAATCAATGCATGTAGGTACTGAAATAAAATTATTTCAAGAAGAAATATACCTACTCCAAATTGCAAGTATAATACCTACGGTACCTAGGTACTTATAGTTTCTTTACTCTTAGCTTTTACTCTTTATGGAACATTTGAAGTAAATGAAACTACATAATATAATAAATAATAAAGGAGTTAAGGTAAATTATTAAAATTATAATTTCAAAATTTTGTACTGTTTATATTTATTTCATTTTCCCAAAGTTTTTTATAATTATATATTTGTATGTATTTTTTGTTTGCTTGTTTTAATCTTGCTTATATTGTATAACGTAGTCTTTTCTGCCGAAAAAATATCACTAAAAAATATTACTATATTTAATTTCTTTTTGTTTCAGCCGCTCTTGACAAATTTTTGTCATTTCGAGGATGGATACCTTTAAGCAAATTAACATATTGTGCTTACTTGTTAAATCCTTTAGTCGCCAATATCGTTTACCTAGGATCTGAAGACAGTTATACATCTTCCATAGCCAGCTTCGTAAGTTTTTTTGATTGTGAATATAAAATCTTAGCTATCAGAAAAATAAAGCTCTAGCATTATCTCTATTTATGTGATCAGACGCCACTATCTGACGTAAAATATATTGTAAGAGTCTGGTCCTATCACACATAAAGAGATGTCGCTGCGACTGGTCTTCACTATTCAATTACTAATCTGCATGATTTTTCCTCTTTTCGCCAATTAGTAGAACAGAAAAGGTAATATTTCCATAATTTTAATATTCCTGCATTTAAAAAATTATCTGTAAATACGTTAAGATCACTATCTAGTCACATTGCAACTATTAGGAGGCTCATGTGTAACGCGGCAATTTTATGCAATCAGTGTTAAAAAGGTATTTTCGAAAAATATTATGTCATATATAATAATAATAATAATAACACCACAGTACACAATCGCATCAAACCCGGATATTCCACAATGGAGGGAAAATGGATTAGGTATAGCGGGAGACAGGCCGAATACGATAAAGATCGTGATAGGAGTGAAATATAGTCCAATCGCGTTGTCCCAATTAAGTGACAGCACAATCAGGGCGATCGGAATGAGCATCGGCAAAGTCGAGGTGATGCTTGGTCAACGCAGATATTCGTCAGGGGAACATAGGAGAGGATTCGGCCATTCTCTCAGAATTATAAAAATTTATGAGAAGCCAAGTAAAACCGACAATTCTGAGCGACGATCTTAGTTCCGAGCATGATCCAAAGCGCTTCCTAGCAACTACAGGCCTATTTCTCTCCTTTCAGTCGTCGCTAAAGTGATGGAAAAGTATGTAAAGACCGATTTACTAAAATTTCTTGAAAAACAGTCTAATCCACGACAGGCAGTATGGATTCCGTCAGCGCAGATCAACTGCCGACCTCCCTTCCTTTGTCACCCATTCTTGGAACAAGTCTATGGAACTACACGGTGAATTCCAGATTGTCGCTCGAGACATATCCAAAGCATTCGACCAGGTCTGGCACGCAGCGCTGCTTAATAAACTTCCGGCCTATGGCCTACCACTAAAACTCTGTACCTGGACAGCAAATTTCCTCTACAACCGGAGCATTACTGTTGTCGTGGGTGGCCATTCCTCTAAACTGTATCCAAGTAATGCAGGAGTTCCTCAAGGTTCAGCTTTAGCCCCTACTTTGTTTCTTCTCCACATCAATGACCTCCTCTCTAGCACATCCAACCCAGTTCTTCACAGTTACGCGGACGACAGGACCCTCCACTCAAATATACAATATTCTAAGCCTGTCTCTTTAGCCCAATTAGATGAAGATCGCAGACTCATGGAAGGTTCTGTCTTCGTGGATCTCCAAAAATATTAGACTGGGGAAGTGTAAATCTTGTATGTACAATTCAACCCCACCAAATCACAGTCTTGCTTTCTTTTTCATAAGAGATACACCAGCCCTAGACCCATCAGAATAAACAACCAAGTTATTCACAGTAATGAGTCCTTTTCACTTGTTGGCATTTTTGTGGATCGAAATCTCAATTGGCACCAACATGTCACATAAATTGCAGAAGCGGCTGCTAAGAAATTAGGTTTCCTCTTCCGGGCTCGCAAATACTTCTCACCAGCTAATCTCTATACCTTATCTACTTCACAAATAAGACCAAACCTCGAATACTGCTCCCACACCTGGGGTGCTGCTGCTACCCTGGACTCCATTCAGAAGAGAGCTATACGTCTCATCGGTGACCCTGATCTCACCCAAAGGCTGCCATTCCTTGCCCACCGACGTGCCGTTGGTGACTTCTCTCTCTTTTATAGATATATGCACGGGAACTGGTCAGAGGAGCTTTCTTCCATAGTTCCTCCACCTGCTGCCCCCAACAGATCTACCAGGGGAACAGAGCGAATGCATCCTTTTACTGTCAAGGTCACCAGACATAGAACATCTTGTTATGCCCGATATTTTGTCCCGAGGACTTCCAAGTTGTGGAATTCCTTAGAATTAACAAGTTGCCTCTTTCCCCCTTGTCGACACCCACGGTACGATAGTATTTAGACTGTAAGCCTTCGTGGTGTGTTTTTTAAATAAAAAAATGACTCGTTCAAATAACAAACCATGCTGGCGCGGATAACTTGGTGGCCAAGAGTCACTGTCCACTTTCCAACCATTAACGGAGGGAGGTGGATGGATAGAGAACTGGTTGATACGGGAAAACCAGGATCTCAGCAAAACTCAGGCCCACCGCATCCGTGATTATCCGGGACAGACTAACGCGAGCGTCAGTCGTTAAAACACAAGAGCCGTCGGGTTGGCATACTGGACTGCGTTACGAGGAGAAGTGCAAGAAGGGGCTTTAATAGAGGAAATAGCTGCAGAAGACATGGTCCTCTGTTGTCAGGAGGCAGCAATACGCGCATCCAATGCCAGCATCCCCTGGAAAAAAGAAAAAGAAAGCCCAAAAGTTGTGCGCTGAAATGAAGAAAAGCAACCGCGCAACAAGTGCAAGATCAGGAATGTCGCCCAGAAATCTTTGAGGACTTCAA
This sequence comes from Tillus elongatus, assembly GCA_964006375.1. Taxonomy (NCBI): domain Eukaryota; kingdom Metazoa; phylum Arthropoda; class Insecta; order Coleoptera; family Cleridae; genus Tillus; species Tillus elongatus. The sequence continues at coordinate 291,618,837 of OZ023262.1, read as the reverse complement.
ACAGTTCCGGAACATATACAGACAAGCTATCATAGAATCACTTATCGACAATACGGAAAACGTTTCAGAAGACAGCAGATCGACACATGCAGAAACTGCAAACTGGAGGAATGATGAGCTGGAGGAAGTGGTAAGCATAAGACTAAAAACAAGAGCCCAAGTAGTCGACGGACTTTTGTCAGCGGGCTGCAGAATTTTCTGGGGGCAGCATGTAAAGAGCTTTTAGATGTTTTAAATAGAGCCTATGTTGTTGAGTGGTAAGAAAGTGTATCTCTAAACCGAAGGGTACCGGGTTCGTTCTCTGCGTTCTCCTTACACTTTTTCAGTACATACTGTAACATTAACATCAACCGAGGTTCTGGCATTGTATTTGAGCAAGTTGAATGTTTGTACGTTCCGCCCTTCGGTGGTGGCGTAAAGTCGTCGGTCCATGCAATGTTGCGCATGTTAAAGATCCCTAACCTCCATACAGAAAGGCAGGAGTTCATCAAAATTTACAGGATAGTGAGGTAAAACTACTCCCTTGCATAGGTGATTGGCCATATTCGCGGAAACAGATCAACGTTATAAGAAGAAAGAAAAAAACAAACAGAAAAGAAAATGTTTTAATTGTTTGCCTTAGAAACGTAACTGCGCGGAGGATCTGAAAGTAGTTACAGATCGCGGGGTTACCCAAACCAGCGAGCGAAGTATCAAAGCCGGTATGCCTACTACCTGTCATCGGAAAGTTGCAAGGCAAATTTGGCGACAAACATAAACACAAATGGAAGGCTCTTAAACAGGAAGAACAGTTTCTGCAAAGGACGTGGAAGAACATAGGTACTGATACAGGCCTGAATAGAGATAAGTCGGCAGACCACGCCGAACAGCATGCTCGGGATTGAAAGTGTTTTAAAATTAATAAAAAGGCTAACGAAACGACTTCAACGCAGCGTTGTCGGTGATGGCAAGCTACCTACGTTTGTGATTGTAAGCACAGAAGGGGTGTACGGATAGGTAAGGCTGCGGAAAACCTGGGCAAAAATAAAAGGAGCGTAAAGCACGGCAACCGGGGCGCGTCCAGAGATGGAGCTGCATGCGGAATAGGCTTGATGACATATGAACCCAGCATGATGATCAAGTGCAAAAGGCTGTAGCTTCAAGACAGGTACTCGGTGCTTATGACGGGTACAGCAGTGAAAAGGCTGCCACGTCACAGGGCGGAACCATAAACATCGCCTCTGACAGTGGAGTCGCCTTGCACTTTCTGACCAGGAGGAAGGTAGGAACAACATCCACAGGATGATGCAGCAGGTATAGAGCACAGGAATGCAGATAAACCTGTGGTGGGGTACCAACCAGATTGAAGCTTTCGTAAACGCCGACTGAAAGCCCAAAGCTGCCAGAAGCGACCCCCTATGTTACGAGCCGGTGCAGGTTCCGATCAAGAGCAGCATTCTCAAACGAAGAGCCAAGGAGGACGCTAGCTCAGAGTGGCAGAGGCACTGGGACGATGAGATGAAAGATAGGACCACTCATATCGGTACATAAAGATCGTGGTTTTGGGCCTCAAGGGCTGGAGCCACAAGTCTGTGACTGGCCACGAGCTTCTCAAGTGCCCTTTAAGTAGATTTAACCTGAGGGTCGGAACGGAAGAATGCCGTGTGCAAGGCAATGAACAAAAATAGTAGACATGTGCTGGAAGATTGGCCAGGTAAAAATCGCAGGACGGCAAAAAATCGCGAGGAAGCAGAATAGGTTCAAAGGTTTCAACCTCTTTAGGTGTACCACGAACGACGCCGAATGGGAATATAGAGTTGATCTTGGGAGAAGTGAGAAAGGAGCGAACGTTCATATGAATGGATCCTATTAAGAGAAAGAAGGCCTTATATTTCTCGCTCATTTGTGGGGGTAGTAGGTGTTCCTTTGAGAATGCTTTTAACCTGGTAGTGGAAGAGGAGACTGCGGCTTATAGTGGACAGGAGGGCAGGTGCTTCGCCCCAAAATCGTTAACTGCCTAAATACGAAACTAGAACCTGCGACCTCATAGTCCTAACTCTACCTGCTTCTTTCCCAGCGAAATGGGCTACTAAGCCTATCAAAAGCCCTTACGTAACCAATCAGAAAGATGAAAAGTATAAGTTCTTAAATATGAAAATTACGTACACATAAAATGTCCAGTTGTGTGTTTTTATTTCTTTAACGTGCGCCTATTTCCGCGACTATAGCCAATCACCTACGCTAGGGAGCAGTTTCATCTCACTATCCTGGAATTTTTGCCAAACCCCTGCCTTTCTGTAAAGGGGGTAGGGATATTTAACGTGCCCAACACCGCATGGACACGGGACCGACGGTTTTACGCCCTCTCCGAAGGGCGAAACGTGCAGATATTTAACTTGCTCAAATACAATGCCACAACCTCGGTTGATGTTAATTGTACACTATGTACTGAAAAAGAGAAAGGAGTACCCTGGGATCGAACCCAATACCCTTCGGTTCAGAGGCACACGTTCTTACCACTGAACCACCGAGGCTCTAAAATGTCTAGCTCACAAAAAGATTTACATTTACTGTGCAATGAAGTTCTAGGCCTAAGTGACAAAATCTTCAACGTATAGTCTGTTCCTCCTATGATATCTGACCCATACCAAACACTAGTTTACAAGCATTTTGCTCATCAACTAAAACTAGTTTTATTTTATCAATTTAAGAGCGCTGAATTCAAAAATAGCATTAAAATGTTTCCATCAGGTCTATATTTTTAGATAGACAACTGTATTTATCCAATATTCATTATACATATAAGATACAGCAAAAGCAAACAAACTAAGAACTAAAAAACTTTGAGGCTACATATCTTTTGTACAATTTTACATTGGTTTCCCTTAAAATGGACGTGCAAAAATCACCCATCATAATTTCATTCCAGAAGCCATGACATCTACGCTCTAAATCCATGAGATATTGATGAAAGCGTTCTCTATGTTCGTCGCTTACCATTCCTAAGTTATCTGGTAAAAAGTCCAAATGTAAATGTAAAAAGTGGATCTCTAGTGACATATTAGCTCCGATTTTATGATAATTTGTTATCAATTCACCAACAGTTCTCCTATAAGAGTTATCGAGTCGTGTATATCCTAAAAATCCAGCAACTACATTCTTAAAAGATCTCAACGCTTAAGTGTCTGTATCTGATAGGAGTTGCTCAAACAAGTTATCACTGAACATTTTTTTTATTTGTAGACCTACCAATATAGCTTCTTCAAGCTTCGCTTCTGACAAATTTGTGTAAATACTGGAAACCACCACTATCACGATTCCAGCTTCTTACAAAATTTTTCATTAAACCAAGCTTAATGAGACAGGGGGGTGGAAAAACCATTTTTGGATTTGCAAGCGGCTAGTTTTTAATATTCATCTGGCCGGGAATAAAAACTTCTCTTTTAGGCCATACTTTTCTCGGGTAATGTTGCGCTCCTGCTTTCCTGTCCCGCAAACACAAAACACAATAATATTTTGTGTAGGAGAGCTATAACCTTAGATTACCGCAGATGTGCCAATCGTATGCATCATAATGAATTAATTGAAGCAACAGTTTCATTGTCTCATATGTTTCTTTAGTGCAGACAGCATGACCCATTGGTAGACTTTTCGGTATCAATATAAAGTACAGCTTTCAAAGTAGTCTTGGATGAATCGTAAATAAACGCCATAAATAAACGCCATTCTTGAGGATTATAGGGTTGATTCTTGAGATAAACTAAATATATCAAAACAGTAACAAAACAATCCTACCTTTCTAAAATATCGTGAGAAAGCTACACGAAGCTAAGAAGGTTCCATCGTTGTAATAGAGATGCGAGTAGCTCACTATAGTACAGGCAATATAGGAGCCCGTTACTCTTGTCCATAATGCATTAAACTACAGGAGTAATTTTTTTTATAGGTAGGTTCAGAATGACGTAGTGAATGTAAAAACACAAAATCCTTACGAATTAGGAGGACGGAAGTGCCGCAATTTTGAGAAAAACTGTTTCGGCCTATATCTCCGTAACCGTGCATTTTAGGCCAAAAATGATAATGACCTTTATTGTAGATAATTGCATTTCTCATCTTTTTTGTTAAATTTTTTTGTATCACTCACCGTTTACAACTTATACGACTATTAGCATTCATTTATTGACTTTTTTACCTATATCTTGGTTAATAATTGTTTAAGAAATAAAATGCTTATAACTTAACTTTTCAACCGACAAATTTCCCACTTTTTACTGAAAACTTTTTTTTTCAAATCAATATTTTCAAAGTTATAACGCGTTAAATGTTGCACTTTTCAATCGACAAATTTTTCTGGAAATATTTTAGTAAAATGACGGTTGAAGGTAACCAATAACTCAAAAAATAATGGGCCGATTTTGATTAAATTTGGCGAATACCTTCCTTTTGCAAATGGCTTGGATAAGTTCGTTATCCAGGAAAATCGACCTAGGTTTTCCCGGAAAATTTTGTGTTTTCAGTAAGGGCAACCAAATTTGGTACGCGGGTTTATATCGTTATAGGTAAGTTACCTACCAAAATTTAGCTGTCTAGGTTATAGGCATTTAAAGAAAAATCAATTGGGGTTTTCCTCAAAACGTCAAAGTTGCGATTTAAAACGTCAAAATTGGCAACATTTAGGCAAAGAACTTAGATTTAATACGGGCTATGGACAGAAAATGTCTCAAGAATGTTTTGCAAACCCTGAAGTCTTAGTTTCAACCGTCATTGTCCTTCATTTTACTAAAACATTTCTGGAAAATTCATTTCAAATAGACCCTTTCTCTGATGCTTTGGCAGTAGCCTTAGCTATAGAGTTTAGCGTTTAATGGTATATAATTTTTGTCGAATTTTCGTAAAAAGTCAATAAAGGTCAATATATCCGTTATTATACAAGATATGAAAAAAATGTATACATTAATTATAGGGTGTCTTCAGCTACATCTTAAAAAATATTTCTACAATTACAGGCTGGCCCATAAGTCGTTCGTGATACAAATTTTCTTTGTTTTTAGTCGAACACGTCTTATGTTATTGCATTCTTGCATTTTCCATCGAAATATAATGCATGTTTGTAAGAAAAGAAATTCTGGACGCAGCAAGTGCGTTATGGTAGCGAATTTTAATCAAATGCTTTATATTTGAATAGCTTAATTTGCTATTAATCTATAAGGTTGACCAAGAAACGATTTTTTTCCGGAATACTTTGGGTTTACATTCGGAAATTTTTGTACATTTTCAAACAAAATTGTTTTTACTATACAGGTTATACTGGTAACCAAATTTGATGCCTGCTTTCTTAAAAAAACACACATATTTGCTATTAAAAACATTTTAATGAAAATTCACTACCATAACGCACTTGCTGCGTCCAGACTTTTTTTTAGATACAGTACGTCATTCTGAACTTATGTATAAAAAAATAACTCCTGTAGTTTAATGCATAAACAAATTCTCTATTGCCTGTATTACAAGTAGACTTTGAAGATCATTATGCTCTGGTTGTTCTATAATATGTGTTCTTGTGGATTCTTGTACGAATTCACTACATCCACTGCTCTATGAAAATTTGTTATCCGGCATAGCCTACATAATTTCATTACTGTCTGTTGATTGTATACTTGTGGCACCGGGGCGAACAGGCTTAGTATATCCGTCGAATGCAACACTGTTTTGGATACAGATGAAACATCTGCATATTCCACATTAGACTTATTTTTCTTACTGAAACCTGTTGTTTTCGTTAGACACAAGTAGCAGTCAGTTGTGTGATCTCTTGACTCTCTCTACAACATAGGTGGGCCATACTGGAGATAACGACACTAGCAGCCACCCATTTACTTAAACTAAGTCTGCAATTGTTACAGAAGGCATGTGGAACCAACGTTTTGTCCTAATTTGCAACAAAAAATACAAAATAATGCAAATAGGCAAACTTTACTGCTTTTACAATTGTGCAACCTTTATGGCCTGTGATGTATAGTCCACGAACAAAGTTTATCTGGATGTGTAGTACAAGTTCTTGAAGACATTGTTACTTGAAAAATGCAGCCTGAAAAACTAAATTTAATGAGATGCAACCGATGCCATATAGGCTGGTAGAATACACTTCTTTTGGCACCGGAGACCGAAAAATGACTATGTAATTGCCTCAAAAATGAAATAGCTACCTATACGAGAAAGTATTAATATATCAGCTAATTGATAAGAAATACAAATGGTGTGGGCATGTTTCTAGCAGAAATATATAAAAAATTAAAACTCAAAATTTTACCGGAAAACCTCGTCCGATTTTTCTGATAAACGAACTTGTCAAAGCCATTTACAAAAGGAAGGTACATGCCAAATTATATCAAAATCTGCCCATTATTCTTTGAGATAAAAATTTTTTTCAAATGAAAAGTCAAAATTTTCCCAGAAAACCTCGTCCGATGTTCCTGACTAACAAACTTGTCAAATCCTTTTACAAAAGGAAGGTACATGCCAAATTTTATTAAAATCGGCTTAAGTACTTTTTGAGAAAAGAATTTTTTTCAAATGAAAACTCAAAATTTTCCCGGAAAACCTCATCCGATTTTCCTGACTAACGAACTTGTCAAAGCCATTTACAAAAGGAAGGTACACACCAAATTTTATTAAAATCGGCTTATTACTTTTTGAGATAAGAATTTTTTTCGAATGAAAACTCAAAATTTTCCCGGAAAACCTCGTCCGATTTTCCTGACTAACGAACTTATCCAAGCCATTTACAAAAGAAAGGTACGTGCCAAATTTTATCAAAATCGGCCTATTATTTTTTGAGTTATCGGTGTGATACATACACACACACACATATATATATATATATATATATATATATATATATATATATATATATATATATATATATATATATATATATATATATATATATATATATATATATATATATATATATATATATATATATATATATATATATATATATATATATAAACATATAAAAATTGAAACTGACCCCGGATATGGGTTCTAGGGGTCCTAGATCGCGCTCATTTGCAAAAATTTTTTCAAAATTCAAAAGTCGGGATCTCCCCATTAGTGAATTTTTTCTACGAAAATTCACTAAAAAGCTCAAAGATCTCTATAAATACTATGAATTCCTTATCTAAAACGCAGGTGAGATTCCACAATAATAATAACAAGACATAGCAGATAAGATTTTTGTTCTTATTAAATTTGCAAACAAGCCGATATGATAACAAAGCTTTAAGAAGCGGACATTAATGTTTATAAGAAACCTATATTTTTTACTAGCATCCTCTTATCGGAACTGAGTTTGTTGTTTTAAAATGCTGACGTGATGAAATTTTTTTATAGTCACACTAGCTGACCCGGCAAACGTTGTTTTGACATATGAATTATTTCTAGAGTATGAAAATATATCTTATTTATTGTAAGTGTGTGTGTATGTGGTATATGAGTGAAAGAGGCATGGAGCGCTGTGAACGTCGACGGAATGTGAAAATAACAACACACCCAATACTTTTTTTTTAATTTATTGTAACTTTTTTTTTAAATTATATATACAACGAATTCTGTAAATATTAGTCAACAATATTAATCTCTTAGTGCCATGGAGTGTGCAATATTTTTTGTCATTCGATCTTTAGCTAACACAAACAAACTGGATGGTTTGCCCACTCGAGAGCATGCCACGTATAATTGTCCGTGTGAAAAATGGTGTGCTCAAATCTAAGCCACAAACAGACGTTGTTTGGCTTTGAGACTTATTAATAGTCATTGCAAATGCCAATCTAATGGGGAACTGAATGCGTTTAAATTTAATTGGCACATCTGTGGGTGTGTGTGTGTGGAAGGAATTGGCTTCGGACATTACGTCCATTGGCCACAAAACTCTGCAGTAAATTTGTACCATTGTTATATCTATACATTGTTATAAAAAGCGATTCTCCTTCAAATATATTTATAATTTGCAGCATGGATATCAATACTTACAGCAATAGGGAGGGTTAAAGCGATAGACGTACCTTTATGTGTAAGCTCTTACAGAGTATGACTATTTCTAAATGGCTATAGCATAAGCAATATTTATATTCTAACATATCAATTTTGTCAAAATATAAATGTTTGTGTTCTTACTTATTATTAAGGATAGAAACATAGGATACTCGCTTCTCGCCCAGGTGTCCTTCAGACATCTGTGGGTATAATAGGGATTCGTGGAAGTAATATACTTTCACCCCGGAATTTGCCATTTAAAATAATGGCTTCGATAACGTTGTTCATTAATTTTTTAACGACTAATCGCGTGCCGTTGCACAGCCGTGGTGGGTTCAAATTACGAAGCAAAATAACCAGAGATCCAATTTTGAGTACTAAATTATGCGGTGGTATGCCTGGTAAATCCAATGAGTTTATTGTATCAATTATTTATAAAATAGGAATGAATAATGACAGCCCTGCAGACTAATAATAAATTTACTTGAGAATTACACTTAAATAGTAAAATGATATTTGCAAACGTATGAAGAAGAACAGTATAGTATTAATGTGTTTATTTATCTTACTTAACCTACCTTTCACAATATTTTTCTTTTAGAATAATACAGTAGAAATACTCTTAATATTAATAATTATTATTAATAATTACAGCACTGCAAATTTATAATAAATTTAGTTGAGAATTACACGGAAATGATAAAATAATTGTAAACGTCACTACTGCGATCGATGTACAAACAATAATAATGGCCGAAATTTTCCAGAAAACTGTGTAAAAAGTGAGATACAGCTTATTGCAAGAGAGACAGGAGAACGCTCCCATCCCTACTCCGTGCTGTTTACATGGTGAGAAGTGACACCGGTAGACCCCTGGTGGGGATAGTTGATCAAGTGTTAATTGATCAGCTATCTACCAGGGCTAAAAAATATAAAATGCTATTAAAAAGTAGGCGTTGGTGGCAGGTGGGTGAAAATTAAGGACTAAATGTATTTTTTAATGCTACACCATAAAAAAATAACCAAAAAAAATTTGTCCGAAAAATGAAAAAAAATTGGGGTGAGCCACTCTTAACACTTACGGGTATGAAAATTAGTTATAAACCTATTCTCAGACCTACTGAATATACATATAAAATTTCATCAAAATCGGTTTAGCCGTTTCGGAAGAGTAAAAAGACTAAAACTGTGACACGAGATCTTTATATATTAGATGTGCATTCAGCACATCTAAATTAATACAAAAAAGGTAATTTTATTCGATGAGCTTATTTTTTAATTTTATGTGCAAACTATTGTAATTATTTAATATTAAGAAATTGGTACTAAATTAAATTATTTTTATTGTTTTAGTCTCTAACAGTACTTGGTATAGCAGCAATGACGTTCCATTTGTCGTATATTTTTGCAATGTTTTTTGAATCTCCGTTCACTCTTCTCACCAAGATGCTCTTCAACAAAATCCTTCCAAAACGAAAGAACAGCGTTACACACAGTACGGGCACAAGCAGTACAGTTACAGACAGGACCAGTGATTCTCATAAACAAGAAACAGCTTGAATTTTCAAGAGCCAGTTCTATATTTATGTTTTTAAGCTTACTAAATCTGTGATCTAGTATTTATGTAGACATTGAAACTATTTTTCATTGTTATTAAGTTATTTTCTATAAGTCTTGTTAGTTGTGTTATTTTCATTATTACTAAATCAGCAAAATGTTTGTATGTAATAATAAAGTAAAGTTTTTTAAAGTTGTTTTTTTTATATAGTAACACATTTAAAAATTAAATATTTAACCACAAAATACAAGTTAAAAGAATTATGGTGTAGCAAGTGTGATACGTTAATAACTTTTATAAGTAGTCAATGATTCGTTAATAGAATGCAAAGTTGCAACAGAGTTGTAAACGTAAAAAATAATAAAAAACCGTATTTATGTAGTTACTGCTCTGTATATATCAAATTAAGCAGTACATATATTTTTGCTATATTCTTTGGAAGAAGATATCAAGGCTAACTAGCTTGAGGGGTAGATTGTATATTTATAGATTGTTTAATGAGTCGTATAGACCATTGGCCTCTCAGCACTTCGATCCCAATAGATCTTTTGTGCATCATTCGTTTTCCTAGTAGTTGACCAAAAAGTTCAGACTTCTTATGTAGTCTACTATGAATAATGAGGCATGCAGTTGCATAGCATATGTGTTGTTTCTGCTGGTTTTGTGCAGTATCTGCATTTTTCACCGTCAACCTTACCCATCTTCATAAGGTGATGTCGTTCTTGTTCAATCCAAGAAAGAGTGTATACTTCTCTGCCTGGCGTTTTCCTCCAGTATGACAGTATTTGATTCCTCTCCCAAATATCAAGTTCGTTTCTTACGTGGCTTTTTGTTAGTCGACAATGGGACTCTGGACCATGGAATCGTGTTGTTGCTGATCTTTTTCGAGGCTATCTATTTCCTCGTAGTTACTTTGTCTGCCAAGCCAGTCTGGCTTGGAACTATATTCCATCCAGCTGGACGGTGATTAGGGGGGTTTAGATTCCCAAATTGGGACGTAATGACCTCCTACCCAGATCACTGAGACCTCTTAGTATTACATCATTCCTCTTGAAGGGATTGGAAAAAATACTGGACGGGCACATTAGGGGGAGCATCTTAGTCAACAACCCCCTTATTACCCACCAGTATGCTTACTAAACTGGCAAATCTACTGAGTAACCTCGTCGAGAAGATCACACACTCCCTGGATAACGGGGAGGTGGCGGTGGCTGCATTTCTCGGCATTGAAGGACCATTCAACAATATATTACCTATCTCCCTCTACGAATCCACTATCACTAGAGGGGTGGAACCTACCATTTGTGGCTGGATCGGAAGCATGCTCCACAATCGAACCGTTATTACTTCGCAGCAGGGGGAGGTGGTCAGCTTCAGGGCTGCGAGGGGGTGCCCTCAGGGGGGGGGGGAGTTCTACCCCCCTGCTGTGGTCCCTCCTGGGGCTGTGGGAGATTGAGGTCCAGGCGTATGCTGATGATCTAGTCATAATGGTTAGGGGCAAATAAGAAGAGGAACTAGCAAGTACTCTTCAGGATGCACTAAATGTAGTGAATGATTGGTGTCGGAGGGAACAGATGTCTGTGAACCCCCGCAAAACGATCATTGTTCTATTTACCAGAAGAAGAAGGCTGGATAAATTAAAACCACCTATTCTTATGGGGGAAACGATTCCATTTACGGAACAAGCAAAATATCTGGGGGCTACCCTAGATAAGAAGCTCAACTGGGACCTACAGTTAGATAATGTAATCCGCAGGGCTAAACTGGACTTGTGGACATGCCGTAGAATCTGTGGAAATAACTGGGGAACAAACCCACAACAGATGTACTGGCTCTATGTAGTGGTTATCAGACCAATGATAACATATGGAGCCATAGTTTGGTGGTCCAAGGCACTTCCTGGGATCGCGAAGGCTGATCTACAGAGACAAGCTTGTCTGACGATAACGGGAGCGATAAGCACCGTACTATCAGCCGCTCTGGAGGTCCTCCTTAATATTCCACCTCTTCACATATGGCTGGAGAGGGTGGCGAGGTGGACAACGTACAGATTAAAACAAATGGCCGACAGGATGCCGAAGGAAATCAGTCTGGGATGGTCCTGACTCCTTGATGACATCGAGGGTCATGGGATTCTGGGAATGGTCTCAGACTTGATGCCTACAAAGATGAGTAGAGATCTGTCTTTCAAGACCGTCCTCCCGGAAAGGGAGGACTGGGAACGAAAGGAAACGACCCTATTGAGAGCTGAACTTTGCTGGTATGCTGACGGCTCCAAAACAAATTTGGGAGTAGGCTCCTGCGCATATGGGGGCAACACCGATGCTAGACTATCAACTAGCCTCGGCAAGTACGCAACCATACACCAGGCAGAAGTGTATTTCATCGAGATGTGTGCAAGGGAAAGCATAGAAAACCAGTGCACACACAAATCGATAAAGGTATATACAGACAGCCAAGCTGCAATAAATGCTCTTGGTTCCTACCGTTGCAACTCAAAAACGGTATGGAGTTGTAAATCTGCCCTCAACGAACTGGGCAGCTGTAATGAGGTGTCACTGGTCTGGATACCAGGTCACTCGGACCATGATGGCAATGTAGCGGCCGACGCGCTTGCCAAGAGTGGTGCCCAGAGGGACTTTATCGGATCAGAACCGATGCTGGGGATAACATCATGCACAGCAAAACACACCTTAAAGACCTGGACAGAAAGAATGACAAGCCAGCAAAGGCAAAATCTGTCAGGATTAGCTCACTCTAAGGCCTTCATAAATGGCCTGTCTGAGTCAAGGGCTAAAAAACTTCTAGAGTTAAACAGACAACAACAGAGTACTCTAGTCGGCCTGTATACAGGATATTGCCGCTTGCGTCACCACATGCACCGTATTGGAGTCGGTCAGGAGACTGAGTGCCGGCTGTGTATGGAGAGTGACGAGACAGCAAAGCACGTACTGTGTTCCTGTCCGGAGGCGGACAGGACTAGATACCTGCTCTTTGGCAAGACAAAGCTTGCTTCGGAAGATCTGGATCAACTTTCGCCCACAAAGATTATCGACCTCTGTAGGAGGCTGGCTTGGTTGGGCGAAATATAGACCATTAGGCGTGAGCCACAATAGACCTTATGGACGCGGTGAAGGGACCGGTATGGCCACTCACAGTCAAACCAAACCAAACCTACTTTGTCGTTAACTGCCAGTTGCTTTAAGAGTTGTTTGAATTTCCAGGTCAGTTTAAACTCTGTTTCAAAATATTTTGGAGCATTTAGTACTGCCTTACTGTCTGACAGAATGCAAATCTTTTTATTTCTGAGTCTTCTTTGTATGCACTCATGAATAAAGAGATTTATAGCAAGCATTTATGCTTGGAAGAAATTTTTTCTAGGGACTTAGAGAGTCTAAAGTTGGGTCCTCTTGTTCCCTATCCTGCTTCCTCTATTTGTTTAGACCCGTCTGTATACCGAGTTGTTTGTGAGCCTTGAACTGTCTCTGCCCCACGTTTGACGGTCATTTATTACCACGTCAAATTGAATTATGAAGTCCGGTTTGACTTGCATTTCGGCTGTTGGTTTGGCGAGTGACTCCAGTGGAATAAATTCTACGATTTTCAAGTGGCCAACCAATTCTCCCGGTTTGAATTTGTCCGCTTGGAATAGACTTAGCACACGTAGTGTGGCTTCCTTCTTCACGCATATGTGCAGCTTCAGGGGCAATTTGGCACACCAATCAAGTTTCAAAAATTGTCGACAGAAAATTGACAAAACTATGAGTACACTATGCTGTCATCTATCGTATTTTACTATAATCATAAAAACTGCATATTAGTTGGTGCGACGCCATTGTGGTAGTTTTGTACAATGAACATTCTGTATAATATTATAAAAATACCAGGTCACAGTATATTTATTATAGATTTTCTGCAATAAAAGTTGTAAACCTTGTATCTAAGCTTCTAATAGTATTCGAAACTGGGTTAATATTGTCTTGGGGGCCTAAGGCACTTCGTGGTATCGCAAGGAACAAACTGGCTCAACTACAGAGAAAAGCACGTCTGATGATAATGGGTGCGTTGAACACCGCTTCATCGGCCGCTCTGGAAGTCCACCCAAACATTTCATCTCTTCAGATATGGCTGGAGAGGGATACTGGGTAGACAACGTGCAGATTTAAACAATGGGCTGATGAAGGCAATCAATATGGCATTAACTAAACCTCGATGACAGCGAAAGCCACGAGGTTATGGGAATGATCTCAGATCTGATGCCTACTAAGATGTGCAGAGATATGTTTTTCAAGATCGTCCTTCTAGAAATGAAGGACTGAAAACGAAATAAAACGTCCCAATTGACAACAGATCTCTGCTGGTACACGTAAGACTCCAACACCGAGTCAGGGACAGGAGCTGGCGCATATGGGAGTAGCACCGATGCTAGAATATCATCTAGCCTCGGAAACTATGGAACCATATACCAGGTAGAAGTACATGCCATCTAGATATGTGCGAGGAAAGAAAACCGTTGCACACGCAAATCAATAAAAATATTTTCAGATAGCCAAGCTGCTATAAAGGCACTTGGATCTTACCGTTGCAATTCATAAACGGTATAAGTTGCAAGACAACGAACTGGACAGCTACAATGAGGTGTTGCTGGTCTAGATACCGGGGTAATGTAACGGCCGACGCTGTTGCCAGGAGGGGTGCTGAGGAGGACTATATCGGACCAGAACCTGCGCTGGGGATATCCGCATGCACAGTGAAACATCCCTTAAAGACCTGGACAGATGGAAAGGCCATCCAACAATCCCATACAGCGCAAGATATTCTTAGAATGTTCTCACTATTTTTTCAGAATATTTGTTTCGAAATGTTCTAATAATATTTATGGAATTTCAAACTTCAATCTTGAATATTCTGAGTATATTCATTCAATCACATCCTATGAAAATTCTTCATCAATATACTGGGAATATTTGAATAGATTATTATACCGAATATTCGCTCATAAGGTGCTTGAGATGTCCTTATAATATTATATAACTTTAAAATTTTATGAAAAAGATAGATGATGATTACGGTATAATGGTGAGAATTATAATAGTAACTATTTTGCATGTTTGATTCTGTTACCTGTCTATGGTAAACACATCCGAAATTGTATATTTAGGCAATCCATTCTTGAGGTATAGAGCGCATGTCCATGCCGCCGGGAAGAGAAGATGGCAAGATGCCGCTAGACGCTATTCTAACATAATTAATTAAAAATAATAATGTAACGTGAACACGGAGAACAGTGTGTAATTGCAAACATAGATCCAGAATGCAGAAGAAACTAAAACATGGTGTGAGGTTATCAAGAACTAAGACGCACCCAGTAAATAAACAAGTTTTAAAGCATTTCCTGTAGTTCACACTGACGATGGGTTCGCTAATTTTGCTTGAGACTGGATCATTTTACGAATCAGGTACACCTACATTGTATAATATATAATTTAAATATTTTGTTATGATCAATGGTATCTAAGTCATGTAATATAAACCACCACCACTACCACAGTTTGATGTGTATGGACTGGAAAAGTGCAAGAATACTGCAAATCTATAGAATTGTCTAAGCAACATCTCAGGCTTTTTACTCCTGTGGAAGAAGTTAATGCTGTGAGAAATATCACTATAAAGTGTTGAAAATGTGGACCTTAACATATGGTAGAAAGATGAATGAACAATAAAACTTGCAGTTTATCAGATACGGAATCACTTTGCCAAAGTATGTCTTTACAACCAGAATATACATGCTGTTGGTGACAAACACTGGGCATTGGGATATTGAAATAGCTTTATAAGTCAAAATCAAATCCGCGGAAACAGAGCAGAAAGCAACTATACAATTAAAGGGTCAAAAGTTCTGATCGATGATTTTCAGTTGTAGTTTTGTGTAAGTGCAAGTGAGTGCGATTTTGTGGCATGTTCTCTTCAATTTAGTTGTATTCTATAAAGGTGTAAGAACTATTGCGTAATGCAATTCCTTTAATGCCACACTGAAAGCCTGTAGGATCAATAGTCTAGCCAAATTTCAAGTTACTTCAGTGTGGGTAACCGTGATTATTCATCTCGAAAACTTTGTATTTGGCTATTACATTTTCTGGCAACTCCAAGAACTGTATCTTTATTTATTTGATTTTTAATTGTTTTATTAATATTTTATTCAGACATTTTTTTGTATTTGTTATAATTATACATTTAATCTGAATAAATGTGCAATACTCAAATTGTTGACTCATTACGTATCTGAGCTTGATTTAACAGGTGTGTGTAGCCACTGGAGCAATATGGTAACCTACACAAGGGTAAGTGATTGAAGTTCAAATTCTAGCCTATTGGGCTTGCTTATACGAAATATATAAAAGGCCAGTTAAATGGTGGAAAACCAGTAAAATTTAAAGATAAATCCAATATTTCATATCTTTGCATTTTCTTAATTTCCGTATCATTCAAAAAATGTGTACAGGCTGTTTCGCATAAGAACCGACACAGGGCAGGGGCATGTAGGTAAGCGTAAAATATGGTGATTTAACGCAACTTACTCATATATTAACTTGAACCCCTGATAAGTTATAGGCCTTTAAAGTGGGGTTTTAATGCCAATTAATGCTCTTGGTAGACCCAAAACGTGTACCAAATTTGGTTTTTCAAAGTTGAAGTATTAGTGAGATATTGATTTTTTTTCCAAATTTAAAACCCCACTTTGAAGGCCTATAACTTCTCAGCGATGCACCTTAGTATAGGAGTAAGTTGCGTTAAATCACAATATTTTAGGTTCTCCTAGATGCCCCTGCTCTGTGTTGTTTCTTATGCGGAACAGCCTGTATATCTTTTTTAAAAACGCAATGTTCCTATGAGTATATGTATGAACATTTTGAGAAGATTCATTGAATGTTCGTGGAACATTTTCAGAAGATACTGGGGCTCCTAAGAATATTATCAATAACATTCTAAGAACCTTATTAGTATGACATAATCTGTCCCATTCTCATGTTCATAGAATGTTCTATGAATATATATTTGTATCTTGTGGGAATGTTCTGGGGATGTTTGAATATTCTTTTGAAACATTCCTGGTATATTCTCAGAATCTGTCTATGCTGTCTGGGATGGCAAAATCTGCGCCAAGAATAGCACATTTTAAGACCTTTCAAAGTAAATGGATAAAAAACTTCTAGGGTTAAATCGGCAACAACTAAGAAGTTTAGTCGGTCTGTATAGAGGCCACTGCCGCTTGTATCATCACCTGCCCAGAATCGGGCTTGGATGAGAAACCGAGTGCCGGCTGTGCATGGACAGTGTGGAAACAGCAGGGCACGTGTCATGCTCCTGTCCGAATGCGGACAGGACAAGACACCTGCACTTTGGCAAGACGCAACTTTCACCAAAGGATCTTTATCAAATTTCGCCAACAAAACGTATTGACCTCTGTAGTAGGCTGGACTTGAAATATTAGACAATTAGACGTGAGTCACAATAAACCTTGAGGTCGCAGTCTAGGGACTATAATGGCCCACCCTCAACATAATCTATAGTATTGTTTAGCACTTCAATATAGCCAGATCTTGTTATTGGTGGTTCTTTTTCTACGAAGATACGCTAAAAGTAAAAGACCTTTAACTGGTAAATATGTTTTAATGATATATACATATACAATTATGTATAGAGCCGACATTGAATAAACTATTCTAAAATGTACATACCTGAATACTCAACAATAATATTAGCTTAAATAGATAATATGTTCATTATGAGGTGTAACTTCACACGGCTGCTGTTTTTTTGAAACTTATCTACAATAGACATAGAAAATACACATTGAAAATCACAGTGGCACATAGGATATGCGTATTAATTTACTTATACAAAATAACATTCCTTCTAAAACACTTTAGCAATGAAACAAATCGGCAAAGCTCGATAATATTATAACAATTTCTAATATATTATATTTAAAATAAACTTAAGGGATAAAGCATATTATCATAGATATATAGATATTACCTAAATTTAAAACAGTATGTGGCTGATTACACTGATTGTTTTGATTTTCGATAATTGTCTCATATACAATAAATTTATGACAGCAGAGTGACGTATTTGGGGGGTGGGTTTTGCCGCTTACTTACTGATAGAGGCTAATACAAGTAATTAGGCAACAATACATTTTTCTAAAGTTTAGCCTTAACAAAATTATGTGATTAATTAAAATGGTGTTTATAATAATATAACAAATTTTGAATAGTAAGAACTAATGTTTGTGAGGTTTACACTTCATTTAATTTAACTGTAGGTACTAGTTTTTTCAGTCATCATTATTCAAAGCACTTAGATCACAGCATAATAACTGTTTATAATGCTGTGCTTAGATCCTGACCCGTGGCATAGAGGAAGGCGAGGTACACTGGATCAACAGGTATATCTCTTTAGCCTGTTAACTACGCAGACATGGAAAATATTTGAATCGCACCATCTAATATTTAACACCACCAAAATATTCCTATCCCTGTACCCATAAACTTCTGAAACGTTATATTACTGGGGTTTTAACACAAAAAAATGTCAATTTTCACCAAATCACCCGACATTTATCCCCTACACCCTGAAGTGATCTTACCCAAAAACAATTCGAAGCGTTCGTTTTTCGGTACTAACTATAGATACCAAATTTGAAGATTGATATCTCAATTCGTTCGAACTACTAACAGACAGGCCGACCGAATGACAGTAAAAAAAAATTCGTTCCAGAATCAAGTTTTATATATGTTTTGAGACTGTATACGCCGTTTTAGCAAAACAAAAATTTCTAAATTGCTGTCACCGATATTACACCCCCACACATTTAACCCCTAATTTAATTTCAGCACATAATACCAGATGTGTGATGAAATTGAAAGTTTTCTAATAAACAAACCCTAAAACGTTATATTATACGAGTTTTAACGAAGAAATATCGATTTTCACTAAATTATCCCCTATTTAGCCCCTACTCCCGATTTTACCCAAAAACCATCCGAACCGTTTATTTGTAGGGTGCTAACTGTATACCAAATTTGAAGACGATATCTCAATTCGTTCTAAAGTTGTCGTGGCTACAAGCAGACAGCCATACAGACTGACAGACACAAAAAATGGTCGTTCCCAAATCATGTTTTCTATATGTTTTGATACATTTTACTACGTTTAAGCGAAAATAAATATTTGAAATTTTTGTCGGCGATGCCATACTTCCACACGTATTGACGATGTGGAAGTAAAATGCACCAATTCCTCAATTTTATTATTACAAATTTCTTGGAAGGATATGAAGGTTTTCTTTGCTTGTGGCAAAATAGTTGCGCGGATTATAAGAACCACGTAAAGGGAGATGCAGCTAAAGTACAGCTGCTGCCAGGCGCCGCCGTGGCCGTGTTGGAAAGTCAAGTAAAACTTCCCAAATTGGACTGGGGGACGACGGTTCGAGACTCACCGGCAGCGGATGATTTTTCAAATCACTTCTGTCATTGAGATAGAGCTTAGGGTGGAGGGTAATGCACAATAGGCCAAGGGCTGCAGTGCTATCGGGCGGCAAAGCCGCGGACGAGCCCTGAGGGAGGAAAAAGAAACACCTGATGCCTCTTTCTGGACAAAATAGTATAATACAAAAATAACATAATACAAAAAATTCGAAACATTCATTGCACATACAATTAAGAAGTTCGAGGGTCCATGGGCACGGGCACTAGAAGGAAGGACGTATATAAACCAAAATTAGTTTGGTTTGAGTATGCAGATACGTAAAAAAAAACTTATTCTATCTTCTACGGCAAGTTCCCTTATTAGTTGGAAAGCGCCCAACACATTTCTCTTTTCGATCCATGTTCTCGCCTATAACAGTGTTTTAGTTGCTTTGCTTTTTGTGCGTTTGATTTACATGATTTCACCATTGACAGCAGCTATGGATGCAATTAGCTCAGTGTCGGTCATAAATCTATTATAACTACTGTGACTGTGCATCATCACCGTGTAGACACTACACTTTCATGACCCTACTGTCTAGGCGAATGTCAAGAGATTACTACCATCGTGAAAACGAGCCTTTAGTTACGAGCATTTTCAGATGAGAGCTTGACTGAGTCCCCTTTGGAAACAAGCCGTTTGTAAATAAGTAGTGAGGAGCTAATCAAAAGCCTTTGCAGCAAAACAAATGCAGAAATAATATTTTTCAACAGAGCACAAACTCAGGAGTATTAAAGGACATACTATCCTGTTACAATACATTAAAAAAATATATGAAGGAGATTATGCGAAAACAATAACCCAAAACAGCTATCTCACTGTAAACACGTCTAGCACTGAATAACCACAGAGAACATACCTTTGTATGTGGGTTAAAGTTTTTTTGAAAACGTATTCTTAATAATAATAATTAGCACTTAGAGCCTGTTGCTGCTGTTAGAGATTTACTCTCGAAGAGATTACATTTTCTTTAAGAAAACATTTCAAAAGAAGGTAATTTAGTAGACAGCGTTCTATACCAATTTTAACTGATGTTCGTAGACTGCCAAAATACCAAGTTTGCAGGGTAACACTGAAGTGTAAATCTCATGCGGACCTGCTTCATTTTACGCCTATATGTATTATTTTATTTATAGCATTTAATATTAGTTTGTTTGCTGTGATGTAAATCCCCGATATTTTTTAGAAAATAATTATTGATTGATATATAGACTAAAAATGTGGAGTAAATTTTAGATGTCATTAATTTACCTAGATTAATTACATAAATACTTGACTCAATTTTTTTGTTGCCTAATTATAAGTTTAATTGTAACTTTTAGACAAGATTGGTCAAAAATACAATGACATACAACACTTTTTACAATTGTAAGTACTATTATTTTACCTGTACCTATTTGAATAACACAAATTAAATAACGGTATAATTTAGCTTAAAAAGTTCTACTAATAAATCAATAATATGTCCGGTGTAATTAGCCACCATACTAAAAAAATACCGGTTTGGTTCTTATGAAAACCATCAGTTTGTCATATCCGTGACAACGAGGCACTACCGGCTACATCTGTAGATTAAATATCGAGCTCTATATTAAAATAGAGGCAAGTTTTTAAAGCATGCCAAACAAATTATTTTAATTTTGAAACGGTATACACAGCGCCACGAACAATGGCCAGTGGAAACACTCACCTCAGCGGCACTTGAATCTATTTAAGAAAGACATATGTCTTCTTCTTTCAGTCGTTGTCTGTCCGCCTTTTCTCAAACTCTCAAACTTTCAAATGTGTCTCGGTTTTCTCCCAAGTTGAGTTTTGCGGTGCTTTTTATATCGCCACAGTAACGTTACCGTAGCTGGCAAAAGCGCCTTCTCTCTCCTAGTGGCCCCTTTCTGTTTATTGTTCCTGACTACATAACCGGTCCAAGGCCAAATTCAATTTAAGAGGACATACTCTGGTGGTACCTAATATCTTGTACTTTGTTCTCTAACCACTTATTTTATGGTCTTTGAGTGTTTTTTTGGCCTATCTTAGGAAAAATGGCCGTTTTCTTAACCCCAATATATATATATATATATATATATATATATATATATATATATATATATATATATATATATATATATATATATATATATATATATATATATATATATATATAGTCTCTAACCCTTTTTACCAGTTAAGGTGTAAGGTTTTTTTCCTCTTTAAGAGCATTACACATTTTTCCAACCACTAAACCTAATTTTCCCATTATTGTGACTACCTATATCTAATTCATGTTTTCATTTATTAATATTCACATTTGTCTCACTTACAAAACTTGTTGACCTTATAACTCACTTTAACTGTCACTTTACATTTTACACCATTCTACATTAGAGTTTTTCATGCACAAACTTCGCCCACTGTTTCTTGTCCTGTGCTAGCAGCTTTTCCTCTTGTCACGTCTTGCCTTTTTCTTGCAATGCTATCGTTCCAGGTTTTCTGTGGTCTCCCTCTCTTCCTCTTTGGAGCGATTTTTGCCTCCCATATTCTTTTCACTTGTATGTTGCTGCTCATTCAATGTATATGACCCAGCCACTGTAGTTTCTTATTTATACATTCTACGACTGATTGCACATCCAATTCCTTCCTTATATCATCATTCCTGACCCTGTATTTTCTCGTCACCCCTTTTAATCTTCTCAAGTAGTTCATTTCGAGAGCTTGCACCTTGCTTTGTAGCCTAACAGGGAGTACCATGGCTTACTCCCAAATGTCAAAGTAGGCTGATATATAGTCTTATATACTATAAGCTTTGTTTTTGTCGACACCTCTCTTTTCCCCAGGAAGACGCTCTCCATTGCATGGTATAGTTTGACAGTGTTTTCTATGCGTGTATTCACTTCTGTTTCACAGCTCCCACTTCTGTGTATAACCACTGACAAGTACTGGAACTCCCCCACCTGTTCTACTCTTCTGTTATCGATATTGATATTGATGCATTGGTTCTCTCTTGAGATTACCATTACTTTTGTCTTTCCTATATTAATTTTCATACTAGATGTTCCAAAACTTCTTTTCAAACTATCAAGTTATTTAGGAGTTCATTTTACCCAGGATCAAATATTGCAATGTCTTTTGCGAATGCACATTCTGTTAGCCACACCGATTCTAAGTTCTTGTATTCTAGCTGCACTTTCTTTATATAAGTTATAGCTAAAAATAAAATTTAATTTTTGTCAAGTCGCCCATTTAATCATAGTGAACCCGCCCTTTGGAGCCCTAAGAAATAAACTGGAAAGTATATAGCTTTGTTTGGCCTCATTCATGAAGCTATTTTATTAAGAAAAACTATTTAGTTTTTTTTCAATAAACTAAAAAAAGGTTAACCAACAGCATAGAAACATGAGACGACAAGCATTGTTTAAAGTGGAAGGGCGAGCGGTCGTGTTTGAAATAAATCCATTTTTACCCTATCTGCCCTTACCGCTGCAACCACTTGAAAAGTAGCCACATGTCTGTGGATTACGTGAGACTTTTTAACAACTACCTCTCGGTAATGTATTTAGGCTAGCAATATTTGACTAATCCATTATTTAAGTAATAGCTAACAGGCGGAGTTCACCAGGTGAGTAATACATAGAATTCGTTTCTAAGGTCGGGAGTTAAAGGTACGTATTGGGCAAGTCGGACTTTTTTCACTGGAATTCTGTGTTCTAATCAGTTACGTGTGTGAGTGTGTGTGTAATCTCCCCCCGTATAAATATAATACTTTAGGGTGTAGAGCTGTTAGTATACTCTTGTGTTTTTTATAGAAAATTATGTGTGACATAAAATTATTTTTTTCTCTAAATAAGTACAGGTAAATAAATAGTTTTTAATGTAGACACATAGGACAAGCAGACATACATATATGTTACATTTAAATATACCCGTCTTATATAAAACTTGGATAACAAGACAACTGGTAAGCAAATATAACAATAACGTGGTAATTAACAGATTTAGGCATTTTCAATCACATAACTACATTATCGTTGTCTACTTAATGATATTTTACATAATCAGAAAGTTGCAAATTGTAACAAATGTATTGTCCATTACACTATCTACTTCACAACAATGAAACATGCATTCGTAATATAAATATACTTTTGTTACGGATTTTACTCTTGAAGAGTAGGTAGTAGATGTACCAGATGATATCAAATCGTTTAAAATTAACCTCATCAACGTGACCTGTTGGGAGAAATCTACATGCTAGAATACAGTTATACAGACTTTATTGATTTAGAGAGTGATAATAACTTAATTGTTTCGTTACCTGACATTGATGACATTTGTTTTCAGTAGAATCATCATATCATTGCATAGCCAGTAATTGTTTTTAAGATATTATAACTTTTAGCTAATAGCTTCATAAACAAATAACTTAGTAAAATCGTTTTGGAGGACGCTTTTCAACCGTCTGGGATAAAACGATGCCACCATCAAACATAAAAGCAGGCTTTAGGGCTACTGGCACTTATCCCTTACACCGTGAAGCAATTCCGGAGATCGCATTTGCACCGAGCAGTGTCACAAACCAATACCATGGAGAAAATTTGCGGCAGCATCGGGAAAATGATGTAGACAATTTAACCTTTCAGGATGCTGGCCCATCTACTTCTGGTTTAGAAAAGATGCAGCGTGCCAAAGAGAGATTACCGAGCTCAGACTATAGCAGCAGCGATTCAAATTCCAGTTATAGTTTACACGATGAATCTAGTGATCAAAATGCTAAAGGAACAGGCTCCCGATATCAATGTATCCTTTACTGAAATGCTTACCACTTCAAATCAAGCAGTATCCAAAGCTAAGGGGCTCAGAAAACCTGCTATAAACAGCAGGGCCCAAGTTGTAACAAGGGATCTTTTTCAGAGCGTCAACAAAAATAAGGAGGCTTGCACTTCTGCAACTAACAAAAGATGTGCAGAGTTTAGAACAGCTAGACCTCAAACTCAAATCCTAAAAGAATCCTGGTATTGTAAATTATGTAAGGAGGATAGGCAAGCCGACATGGGACTTTGCAGCAAATGCAATGACTACGTTCATGAAGAGTGCATTGGTCTCACGAAGAAAGATAAAAGAAAATTATTCTTGTGTCCAGAATGTGAATAAAATTTAAGTAAATTAATGTGTTTTGCTAAGTTCTTTGATGTCTTATTTCATTGTGGGCTCAACAAAGTTTTATTTTCAGTCGATACCGTCATTATTTTGCTTGACCATATTGCCAATATGTGGTTGGCAATGGCCAATTAAAACTTTTTTTTAATGTTCCTAATTTTTTTAAAAACGCCATTATATTTGTCTGCAAATTATCATTATGTACCTAAAGGTGTTGTTCACGCAATAAATGATCCGGATTAAAAAAATAATAATTTTGAAATGTTACAAAATAAAAAGCCTTAGCATGGCCATATTGGCTGCAGTTACCTTATGTTCATGAGTCCATGACTTTCAGGAGTGCTGATTTTGTCTTCGAGGCTGCCATAGAAGTTGATTTTGAGGCGTGTGGTGTCGTTTTAACTGTGAAATCTAAGAAGTGCTTTATTATGTGTATCTATCGCTCTATCTTAGGTAATTTAAATGTTTTTTGGAGCAAATGTCTTTAATATTAAATAGATGCCATAGGTGTGCCTCAGATGGCATTGTTTGGTCTGTAGATTCAAAGATTGATTATTTGTGTAATAGCAGACAAAATGATCTATTAGTAGATCTAATTTCAATGTATAATGTGGAGTGTCTTTCACAAGATATACCTACTAGAGAGTTCACAAATGCAAATAATCATACATCTATATCTAAATTGGACTATTTAATAATAAATTTACCTTTAGATAAGTGTATATATTCTGTGTCTAATGAACATTTAAGTGACCACCATGTGTTATTTTTTCGTTATTTTACGACGATTAAAAGAGGTGAAATAGTTTGCCAACCCGCCTATGGCCAACAGCAGAAAAAAAAATTCAATAAATTAAAGCAACTTTGTAATCTTATGTCTGTAACGATTTTAGTACTGTTTACTTGGAGAACACTAATGTTAACAATTGCTATGCCGAATCATTCAATACTTTGTTGCATGCCGTCGACGTTGCTCTTCCACTGATGCAGTCAAGGAGTATCTTCAAATGCGTCACCAAATCTTGGGTAAATGACATTAAAAAAGTATCCAGTGGCATCTATTTTGATGCATTCCACATTAGAAAGGAAGCTCAAACGCAGAGACATAAGTGTACCAGTTGAGCAAACACGAATTAATTCCTGTCTTTATAAAGTAAAGTACCTGCTTAACTATTGAGTATTTCAAAAAATTTGGTGAAATGAAATTTATTCATCAATCCGTCCTGGAACAAAATTTGATGACCCTGATGTATAGTCTCGAACATACGTGCTCTAAAGTATAAGTATAAGATTCTTTGCGTGTGGGGGCACAAGGTGTGATGGAAACTCCACAGCACACAAAAACCGTATGAACGCCTTGCTCTTTGTCTATTTTTAACCATCTTGAGGCCCTTAAGTCCGCCTATGCAAGTGTAATAAATACGCTTTCTCAATTTCTTCATTTTGCTTGGAAGAATCATTCAGTATAATATTTGGTTCGAGGAAGAATGGTAAAATCTAAAAAATGTATCAGTATATTATCCAAACATTCAATTATTACTGGATTGAAAAGTACTTCTTCCTAACTATGATATGCTTTATGGTAAACCTAAACCACCCCTAATAATGCATTTTGTATTATTTTGTACTTGTATATAAGTTTTCTCAAATAGTTAATTGACAAATAGTTTTATAAAATTCGGTGTGTCCTATTACCCAATCTAAAAACACGTAAGTATTTAAAAGTTTCTGTATGAAAAAATATAAAATAAATACTTTCTTTCAGCATTACTACTTTTTTACTTGAAAGCTATGGCCATGGTACAAAAATGAACTTTAAAGTGACTACTTTTCAACTGACACCAGATTTTTCCTTCTCGTGTAAAATTGGTAACATCTAAAAAGTTAAGAGTCTATAGAGGACTTAAGGTGACAATACTCAAATGTATCTAAAACGTATTGCTTAATTACCTAACATTTCATAACATTGTATGAATAAGGATGGTATATATGATTATTAATATTCCAAATTATAAGCCAACAAAGTGGCTTTCTTACAAAAAAAAATCTTATATAAAGTATACTAGAAAACTAACAGGCTACACAACGATATCGAATCATCTGGTACATAAGTGTGTTATCTTTTTGTCCAAACATTTAGAAATAGTCTCGTTTTGATATGTCTTGATGTTGTTTTCCTATTATAAAACTTTTGTTTGCTCTAGTTTCCGAAAAAGTAAGTAAAGTTATTTAGCAAAAAGTTCAACATTTTCATGGTTGGCTTTTCCTTGTAATCAGGCCAGAATTTAATTATTGTTTTTTAACA
The DNA here is from genome assembly GCA_964006375.1 of Tillus elongatus. Taxonomy (NCBI): domain Eukaryota; kingdom Metazoa; phylum Arthropoda; class Insecta; order Coleoptera; family Cleridae; genus Tillus; species Tillus elongatus. The sequence continues at coordinate 291,592,276 of OZ023262.1, read as the reverse complement.
TTTAAAGCAAACATGGTAAATAGGCGACTATGCGCCAAAACACAAATAGGTTTTACCAAGACCTAAATATTTTGTATGTAAAATTTTATGGTTTGAATTATTAGCTTTAATTTATTTGTTCATTCAGTGACTATTATAACCTAGATAAAATCGGTTGTACTTTTATAAAATGCTTGTATGAATATACAGTTAGACCATTTGCCCTTCCGCACAATAGGCATTGATTTTGTATGCAAGGCCAATTATAATTTTGAAAAAATAAATTGAAACTTATGCAAGTTACCACTATAGTGAGAGGTACAAAGTAAACAATATATTAGCTAAAGCAATGATGCAGTGGTGTAAATTTCGACAATTTCGACTATTATGCCAGGTGCACCTAACGGACAGAGGAGGCACAGACTGGTTTCGGTTCTTTTGAAAAAGATTAGTGTATCACACGTAAAACAGCTAAGCAGCGCCAGTCTAGCTTTTCAAACAAAACGTTTTATCAAAGTAAGGTGGGATAGTATTTTAGCAATACGACAAGTATAGTTTTTACCACCAAAATAGATATAGAATCCGTCTCAATAAAATTGAAATCGAACCAAGGAGAATTGCTGACATCGTCACTAATTGCTTCTGCTATATGCGGCAAAAATGCGTGAAAAATCTGGTGTGTTAACCTGTGAGAGTAAAAACATAGTGGGGAAGATCATTTCACCTCGCAGATCGCCGTGCATCTTGCTGCGCTAATTGCCGTGTTAAATGCCGTGGATCCGCACTCGCCGCCGAAAAACGCGTAGCTGCTGATCTTGGTCAGCTGCAGGGTTTTATTGTATAGAAGTGGAATTAAAAATGTTCACAGATTCAAAAAGTGACTCTTCAAATGCTTTGAATTGGTGGCTATTACTGTCCAAAAACGCAAACCGGAGATGAAATGTCAATCCAGTAAATCAAGAGAGGACTAGACTGAATTATATCATTTGTACCAGCAACTTAAGAGGTATCCTGATCGATATTATGAATACTTACGAATGGCTTAGTAAACGTTTACATACATCTTGCAGCTAATAGAACCGAAAATTTAAAAACAGCACACCAACCTACATAATCAGTCTATTAGTGCCAAAAAGAAGGTAAGAACCAATAGACCATTTATTTTAACACGTTTTCTAATAATTATAGCCTTAATTATTAGGTTTGTAATATAAAAGCAAACAAACGAAGCTTTTTTACAACTGCTAATACAAGAAAAATCTAGCATGCATCGGGCAATCGTGTAGAGTAAGAGGTCTTGATTGTTTAGTAATCAGGTGACTTATACCACATGGCGCAGTCGTTTAGGATTGTCAGCTTAATCTAGACATATTTGCCTGACAAAAGGACCAATCACTAAGCGAGTGTCAGACAGCTGCCTGCTGCCTCCTGGAAAACACTTTATTTTGTTCAACAAGTTAAGGATAGGTGAGCGGCGAGATGCGTGGCTTGGTGCACAACGCCAGTTTCAACTCGTATGATGGTTCTACAGCATTATTTCACCATTGCAAGACGAGATGCATGGCAATGTGCGAGGCGAGATAAGCTACTCCACTATTTGCCGCATTGCTAAGAGCTTGTCTTACGTACTGTTCTAATAGTGATTGATTTATGACATACATTTGTCAGTTTTGTAAACATAGACTGACACAAGTTAATATTTTATGCTTATCATAATTTTCTTTTCGTTCTAAATATATTAATTAATATAAATAAGACATATTCCTGAGAAATTGTGTTTCTTTTATTTAAACAATTATCCTGATTTTAGTTTATCAATGTTGTAAATTTTATTATTTTAATTTTATACATGCAGTGTTTTCTTAATTAATTGGAGACTATCTTCCAAGCCTTATGAACAAAATAAATAAATAAATTATAACTTGTTATTTCAGAATAAATGTTTTATATTTGAAGGTCTAACTACTAAGATAGTATTATATTTATTTGAACATATTAAAATTTACAAATCTACAAAATCTGGAATGTCGTAATTTATTAATGTTGGTAAAAGGTAAAACCATAGCGCCTTTCTAAACAATAAAAAAATGCAACTACAATTTCAACAAATAATCTTTTTACCATATTATTTTCTGATAACTTTTATAATAATTAGTAACAATGCAATAGAGTATAGAGCACCAATACAATGAAGAGCCATAATGAAATAAATCAATTGAGAAACAAAAAGTACAGAGCGAACAAGAAGAGTCGTTTAGAGCTTTCTTATTTAATCAGTATAAATAGGCACCAATAGATGCCGTGTAAGGGCAAGTGCTTCTTGGCAACACTGCAAATGACATTCAATAGTCAAAATTCTGTGACATTTGCTATTCGGCCAATTTGTTAACTCTAAAACATTTGAGTAAGCAACTGACATTTATTGAGCCCTTTTTAGTGACAGCAATTAAAATAATAACATATTATGCTAAACAGGCAGTTTTTTATTAGCTTTTCGATATTTTGATTGCGACTATTGCGAGCCTGTAGCTAGTATGCAGAGACAATCCGAAACTTACATCACTGGTCACAGAACGTGTCACTGATCAAATATATAAATAATATATTACAGATGACAGCGCTTGAAGCTCTGTTTCTATTATCTAAACAAATTAGAAAAACAAAGGAGAAAATGGTTTGGAGCATTCGCTGCGAGTTTAGAAACGGGCTGCTTCTCTGTCGAGAGGCGCGCCGGTCGAGTGACACCCACGGTTACGTTGGCTGCCGCCGCCAGCAAGCGTGGAGGGGCGCCTAAATTGGAACTCACTCCATTTTTTTACTTGCCTCGGGCTGGCACTCAACAGTGGTAAATAACGTAAGAAAAAGACCAGTTATGTCCCTTTGAGGTTTATTGAATTTTTTAGATCAACTTTTCTACTTATTGTACCTTGTCGAAATTTGTTGGAGTATTTCAGTAGTGTGTGGAAGAAACACCCGGCCTAATTTTAATTGCGGCAGCTATAACCAATGACATCTAATTCAAATAAAAACTTCTACATGGAATTTAAAAGCGGTTTCATCGATATCAGGAATCGTCGTTTTTCTAGTCTCGTGGGCCACACACATCAGGGCAGTTGCCTTTTTAATTGCTAGTACAAGTGGAGCTTTTTTAAAACTAAAAACGCTATAAGTAGGTACTTATATCCTTTATAAGCTCTCGTTAAACTGACCCTATTTTCTTATGACCAGCCAAACTGAAAACCACAATTTTAAGCAACATTGTTAACGCGAATGACATCTTCATTTATTTCTTTTTGAGAGTTAGTACCAACCATTTTCATACTCATCCTGAATATAAAATAACTATGCAAAGTTGATAGGAGTAACTTTTGTTGTACCTACCACTAAAGGAAACAAAGTGGGCAGATTTCGCTTGACCGCTCTGCACCTGTTATTTATTACTTAGATTGCATACCACATATTAACTTAAGTTTAATGTTGTGTGAACAGAATTGATCACTAAGTCTACGTATACAGACAGTTTTTGCTTGCAAGTCTCGTTATTTTCTAAAATGTTAACGAGCAATTTTTAGCTGATTACATTTGTACCTATTTCTTGTGCTCTCTCAGATTGTAATAGTGTTCTATATATGTACATCATGATGTTCATCACTGAACATACAAATTCTAAATACAAAACTACTTTAAACAAAAACCTGATCAGACAACAACATTCTTTTTTCTATATATTATTTATCTAAAACATTGAGTAATATTGTACCATTAATGGTGTTCTTTCGGGCAGTGAACATAATATATATATCAAAGATCCTGAATAGTCTATTGCCAAATATAATGTGTCTGTATACTCTGATCGGTGCAACAACAAAATAAATCTAGTTAATACTATGCAACTATGAAATAATCGGCTAGGGATTTCATTCATTCAAAGGTTTGAGATTCCTGTTGTACTAGCTTGAAACGTCTAGGGCTTTTTACAGCCACTGAGCCGTGTCCGTCGAAAGAGATCCTTCCCTTGGTTTGCAAGTAGCGCTTGATGTAAGAAGCTACTAGCTTCTGGGGTCGCATCTGCCATTCGTTTAATACTTCTTTAGGTGAACATACCTAGAATAATAATAATAAATTATTTATGATTTTCGAGAACTTCTAGTTTAACATTACAGAAAGAAAAAGTGTTAGATGCTTTCTGGCCATCATAAAGAAGGCACTATTGTTTCTCCAAATGTCAAAATAAAACATTAAAAAAATACATTGATCGGGCTGTATTAGATCGCGTAACCTTCTGCTTAGGAAGCAAGCGTGAAAACCTCTGCGATGTCTGGGCACAGGTCAACTAAGGTTTTATTTGCGTGATACTTTAGATCGGCTTCATGCCCGGGTATTATATTCAAAGTATACATAACAATTATTAATTATAGAATGAGTAGAATTACCATTGAAACACATCCAAGACTGTTTCGGTCTTATATTACGTCTTATGTTTAAGTTTAAAGATAAAAGAAACTATTTTAGAATCATTTTCATAAAGCCTTGGCTTGATTTTGTTTAAATTTCTGCTATATTATGCGACAGCATAATATATCTATGCTGCGCTAAAACTGTATTTAGGTCCATTATTAAAGCTACAAATACAGTGTATTTTAATAATTGATTGAATCCCCCAGTTAAATAACAATCCCTACGCAAATTTTTAATTTCATGTCGCCTGTCATTTTCCATAATTGCGGCTGAGATTCCACGATTGTTGGTTCGGGTAGTATGTTTTATGCCTGGTATATATTTAGTTTGATTACCGTTGATGTGTGGTTTATACCTACTGTATGAATTAATCTACGCGTGGCAGTTAACTCCTCTGTCTGTCAGACATTGGACTTTAACCACTAAGTCGTTTCATTGCATGCCTTTGGTATTTTATTTTTAATTTGGAAAAAAACTCTAAATATTGTGTACCAAATTAGTTAAAATTCGCATCATAGGTTTATTGGTCCCATTTCTAGCCACATGTGGTCTCATTCCAATTACGCTGATACTTACACAAATATAGCGTTTTCAACCAATTTTCCCCGATTTTCCACTGGAAAAACTTGAGCATAAAGGCTGATTAACAAACTCGACCTCGGTTTTCGCCCAAACAATATTTTTGCCAAGTTTGATTGAAATCAGTTTAGTATTTTTTGAGTTATTGCTCGGATACATACATACATACATACATACATACATACATACATACATATATACAGGCTGTTTCAAAAAACATGCACCATCGCTCGTGGGGCAATTCCTTACTGAAAAATAAGAAAAAAAGTTCCTGTGCACATGGGCCCGGAAACGCATAGTTTCCAATATACAGGGAGTTGAATTTTAATTTTTTTTTAAATTTTTTATAAATAATTTCAAAACCACTGGATTGATTTTAATGAAACTTGGAACTTGAAAGTGTATTATGAAAGTGCATATTTTCAAGTGAAAATCTACTTACAACTGCGTCAGTGGCGTGTGTACGGGGTAACTGTAAAAATTCATTTGGGGAAAAAATATGTGCGCCACTGTCTTTTTCCAATTTTGATACATCAGTTATGAAGCTTATTACATAAGCCACAAAAGCTACCTCTTGGTATTTTTTCGTTCAGGGTATCCCTTAGGAGATATGATTAATTTTATAAAAAGGGGAAAAGTACCGATTCGTTGGAGTAATGAAAACAGTAATCGTAAAGTGCCATGAAACTATAATTTTTGACAGTTCTCTAAATTCTACAATTTTGAAGTGCTTTGTAGGCGTCAAAAGAGTTTTCGTGCTATTCTTTAAATTTTGATACGGTGCAGTATTTTCGTTTTTAGTTATTTGTTGATACTGAGCTGCTCATTAATATTATTTCCTCCTCTCAAGATGGTTTTCATTAAGTACACTTCAGCGGATTTGACTGATATGTTGTTAATTTATGGACAAACAAATCAAAATGCTAGACAAGCTGTGCGAGTTTATCAGGAAACTTATCCGCAAAGAAAAATTCCTGACAAAAATATTTTCCCACGTATTGTAAGACATTTGAGACAAACTGGTTCTTTAAAACCTTTAAAAGCTGACTCTGGACGCAGAAGATACCGCCGAACTGTACGAGTTGAAGAGGCAATATTAAATAGAGTTGAACGTGATCCTAGTACAAGTACGAGAATTATTGCCACCGAACTGGGTAATATTTCGGCATCATCAGTTCACAGAACTCTGAAGGATCAAAGTTTATATCCCTATCATTTTACACGTGTCCAGGAACTTCTACCTAGAGACTTTCAACCAAGGGTAATGTTTTGTCGGTGGTTCTTAAACAAACTTAGGCACGACCAACATTTTTCTAAACGTGTACTATTTACTGATGAGGCGTCATTTACGCGAAAAGGTATCGTAAATTTTCAGAATTTACATACATGGGCCGATGAAAACCCACACTCTCTAAGAGTTGCAAATTCGCAGTATCAATTTTCCATCAATATTTGAACTGCTATTATTGAAAATCACATAATTGGTCCTGTTGTTCTACCGAATCGTCTTGACCATGAATCATATTTAAACTTTTTACAAAATGATTTGCCGTTGTTACTACCGCTTTTTATGAGAAATGGTACAATGTGGTTCCAGCATGATGGTGCCCCCGCACATTTTGCAGCAGTTGTAAGAACATATTTACCCAACACATACGGTCACCGATGGATTGGTCGTGGAGGTCCGGTGTCATGGCCACCTCGATCTCCGGACCTGAATCCTCTCGATTTTTATTTGTGGGGTCATTTAAAAGAAATAGTGTATAAAACACCAGTAAATACACGAGAAGAATTGTTGGGAAGAATAGAATATGCATTTGACAGCATTAGAGAAGATCAAAATATTTGCAGAAGAGTAAGAAGATCTTTGCGCAGAAGGTTAAATAATTGTAACGACGCTAATGGTGGTCACTTTCAACATTTTCTTTAGCTTTGTTATTAAAGTCAATTGAGTAATGTACAAAAAACAAGAGTTTGGAAAAATCATGGTGTCTTTACGATTACTTTTTTCATTTTTTATTTTTATTTTTTATTTATCATTTTTTATCAATATTTGTAATATTCATTTCAATGTTTATCACCAATAAGTTTTACGTAGGTTAGTTATTTGCACGTTTATTGCTGCAATGTTTACTGTATGTTTTGTTTTTCATATTCTTATGGTTGCAGTAAACATATATTATTATTATTATTATTACGCCGACTAATCGGTACTTTGCCCCTTTTTATAAAATTAATCATATCTCCTAGGGGATACCCTGAACGAAAAAACACCAAGAGGTAGCTTTTGTGGCTTATGTAATAAGCTTCATAACTGATGTATCAAAATTGGAAAAAGACAGTGGCGCACATATTTTTTCCCCAAATGAATTTTTACAGTTACCCCGTACACACGCCACTGACGCAGTTGTAAGTAGATTTTCACTTGAAAATATGCACTTTCATAATACACTTTCAAGTTCCAAGTTTCATTAAAATCAATCCAGTGGTTTTGAAATTATTTATAAAAAATTTAAAAAAAAATTAAAATTCAACTCCCTGTATATTGGAAACTATGCGTTTCCGGGCCCATGTGCACAGGAACTTTTTATTTTATTTTTTAGTAAGGAATTGCCCCACGAGCGATGGTGCATGTTTTTTGAAACAGCCTGTATATATATATATATATATATATATATATATATATATATATATATATATATATATATATATATATACATATTAAAATTTTAACGGACCTTGGTTTTGGGTTCTAGGGACCAAAATTCGCGCTCATCTGAAGAAAATTTTCAAAAGGTTTTCATCGTGACCTCTATATTAGCGAATTTTTCGTAATTAAAATTCGCGAATACGACCACGGGCACATAATTTGTCCACGCAGTCGACACCAGCTTTATTCATATTAATAGTTCATTATCATATATCTAGTTTGTTCGTCTCTTATCTATTTTGTCATCATGATGCATAATCGACAAAAGCAATACTCGTAGTTTCTTTTCGGTATAAAAGATACTAAAATGCAATTTTTCCGGCAAGCAAACATAGTTGACAAAATTGGACGGCCTAATGGATGAGAAAAGTTTAGAGGCAATTCTTTTTTATTTTTTCTGAGTGTACCTACCTAATAGAGTCAGTTTAATAGCTGAGTGAAGGGAAGGGTCTATATTTGTAAACCAGTCAACTGTTACATTACTGCTGGTACCTTTTATTGGTTTGCAAAATATTTGCACTACTGCAGTTGTTGAATTGCTACCCTCAAATGACCCACTAGGTTGTTTGTCTACATAAACCTCCATATTACAAGTAAGTATAGAACGTCTTTGGATGTGCCATATCAAATATTTTGATCATATACCTATTGTGCTTAGTGGGGGTGTGTTGTCTAAGATTACTCGGAATGTCTCTAATTTTTCGTCAACTGTCACAAATTGGAATGGTGTGTAGGCTGTTTGTAAATTATTGACACTAAGCTCAAAAACGTCTTTGATTGGTGCCAGCTTGTCTATTTGCTTTCTTTCATCTATAGTTGCCAAATCATCGAGTCGTATATGTTTCAGAAGGAATCAAAATCTCCACTGGGACATGGTCAGTTCCACCCCAATACCATTTGTTGTTCCATAATTCATTAAGATTTATCAACTAGATTTTAAAACCTAGCCAAACATAACAACCAAAAAGTGTTTGAATTTCTAATATTTCTGTATCTTTTCCATCTCTTTCTCGCTGGTAGGTTGCTCTAGTTAATTGAATATGCATATTTGTATATTGAACAATCAAGCTTAGAACTTCATTTGAGAAAAAATACTTTAAAATAACCACATTTGTTTTCAAACACATTGCAATTTCCTTTAAACCTGGTATATATTCTGCCCTTGTTATCACATTTCTGTTTGGAACATGCTTCTCTCAAACCAATCTCTTCCAATATATTGCGGCTGTATTTCTGTACTAACTTCCAAAGTTTTTTGTTCTGTATCGCTATACAAAGCTCGAATATCTAAGTTATCCTCTTCTCCAGATTCTTCTGGGTCACCATGCTCAATATCCGAATCCGTGGGTGGCTTTTTGTTTTTCTGTTTTAATCTTGAAATTTTCGCGTTATTCCGATCAGTTTTCGATCACCGCACGTTTGAGGTGTTGTTTACGCAATGTCCGCGTCCGGCGTTAAAAGAAAACGCCTTACCATTGAAGAGAAAATGTCGATATTAAAGCAAGTTGTAACAAGGCCAGGAATTATACGGTAAAACGGATCAATGGATTTACAGGAACGGTCCCGGGCGCCAGATTTTAGAGGGTTTACTCCCTACGAGGGTGTCGATAAGGAGCGAGAGGGTTACAGGGGAACACCCTGCGACAGGATATTGTCGTGTACCAACTCGACCTTGGCCTGCTTGTGTACTACAGCGTCCAGACCAGAGTCGACTTGGAACAGTCGTAGTTAATACCCTTAGAAGGTCTGTGTTAGATACAGCATCACCTTCCAGAAGTATTATGACACGCTAACAATGAGGGGATAGGATCGTGAAGGGGAACGGCACTAAATCTCGTGGTCTCGACGTCGACGGGTAGGCACGTGGGGACTGAGGGAAAATATCCGAAAATTCGCTACAATTATATCAAATAAGGCAAAACTAAAATATTCTTACCTCGACGGCGTTAGATAGGTTTATTACGCCACGGACTTGTCTCTCACAACCACGGACAAGAGGGTACGGTATACTGACGTTCCTCTACAACTTCTATAAACTGACTCTATTTCTTGAATATAATTTCCAGCTAAATATTTTTCAACACGCTACGGCAAACGATGAACTATCTACCTCAGTAGTTAAATTCTCTCTCCTGCAGTCGCCGGCTGAAACATCTTAATCGGTGCAAGATACCTTATCCTTATCTCTGCAGATATGTTTTTACACCGCCGCGATAATTCGAAAATGCGTACTTTTAAGAAATGTTAATGATGAAGATAATAATTTTTACTGCGTGGAATTTTTATTTGTATGAATTATATTATATTTATTTTCGAACAGCCGTTTCCAGTACATACAGCTGTTCTGAAAATATAGACTTCGTCACACGCCCCCCCTTCGTACAGAAAAATATTTGTATACAAATATTTTATCCCTACCGACTTGTTGGCCGTCACCTACCTACAACTAACAAAACATTGCAATTTTCCAAAAAAATTTTACTCTACCAACTAAACCTTAACCTATTATAAAATTAATACTAGCTATTGTGTAGTAGTGTACATTGGGGTCGGTCACTTACGACAACGTTTGCTGGCGGTTGCGTCCCAAGGTTTGGAGTGACACGGTGCCTTCCTTGTGGTCGACGTCTCGTGGTGTGCCGGGTAGTGTCCTGGAGACCTGGGCTGGGGTTCACCTACACTACGTAGTTGACGGACGGGGTTCCTCCTCATGTCGACCGGGAACAGCAGAGACGGTGGGTGGTACGGTTTGAGGTCTTTGATGTGGATATTGTGATACCTCTTACCCGCTTCGTCTTTCAGATCGTAGACCACCCGCGACACGACTTTGCTCACGGTGTACGGTCCCGTATATTTCGGGGCCAATTTTGCCGCAAAGCCCCGGGGCGCCGAAGACAGTGGACGATCTACCCGTAGGACGCGGTCACCTACGGCACATCGCCAGTCGCGACGCCTCAGGTTGTAATGGCCGCTCTGCTGAGAAAAGGCCCTATCGAGGTTGATCTTCACGAGTTCGAAGGTCTCCCGCAACTTCTCCAATCGATTCAATTGGCGGTTGATTTGGGGAGCGTCCACGATGGCATCGTCTCCGTCTGCTGGTTCGGTGGTCGGTATCATGTTCGGTGCCGACAATTCCCGCCCAAAATTGAGGAACGCCGGAGAGAAGCCGGTCGACTGCTGTTTAGCGGTGTTGATGGCGAACACTAGCTCGGGCAATCTCTCATCCCATCTGGCCTGTTCGCTGTCACAAAACAGCGATATCATGGTCTTTAGCGTGCGGTTGCTTCTCTCCACGGGATTCGCTTGAGGTGTATACGGGGGTGTTAAACGGTGTTTGATGCCCATTTCTTTGAGCAACCCTTTAAATATGCGACCGGTGAATTGGGGGCCATTGTCGCTAATAACTATTCTTGGGGTCCCGAAGCGCATCATAACCTGTTCGAAGAGCACGTCGGCAACGGCTTTAGCCGACGATTTTCGCAACGGTTTCGCTTCTACCCACTTAGTGAACCTATCGTGCATGACGACCAGGTAGCTTCTTGGATCGGGGTAGTGGTCCTACCAGATCTATACTCACGACCTCCCATGGCCCCTTGCTGACAAACGGCTGCATTTTCCCAGGAAGTTGTTGTTGCGACACCTTGTACCTTTGGCAACGATCACACTGCCGGACATAACGCGCGATGTCTCGGAACATGCCGGGCCAGTAGTAGTTGTGGCATATACGCGCTATGGTCTTGGCGACTCCTAAATGCCCCACGGTGGGTGCATCATGGTTTTGTTCCAGTACCCTTGACCTGAAGTTTTTCGGGACGCATATTTTCCACGGGTTGTATACTTCAGGTTCGGCGAACTCGTTGGAGTCCCAGAAGTGCCTATAGAGCTTCCCCCCTTCCACCCGGTAGTCAGGGAACGCGTCGGGATTCTTCTGCACCTCGGTGATTTTGTTTATGAACCACGTGCATTGGGTGTCTTCTCGGCTGAAGCAAGCATGTTCCTCCGGCGTATCCGTAGCCGGTAACGCATTTCGCGATAACGCGTCGGCCACCCGGTTCATGGCGCCTTTTCTGTATTTTATGGCGAAATCGTATTGCTGGAGGAACACACTCCAGCGTGCCAACCTTCCTGAAGGGCTACGGATTGACTGTAGCCACCGGAGGGACATATGGTCGGTTATTACGGTGAAGCTATAGCCTTCCAGATACGGCCGCATCTTTTCTATGCCCCACACTATGGCCAGACATTCTTTTTCTGTTACGGAGTAATTCTTTTCTGGGCCGGTCAGAGTACGGCTAGCATACGCTATTACCCGTTCCCCCTCTTCCAGGTTTTGCGTCAGCGCTACGCCCAGTCCGTCGTTGGAAGCGTCGGTTTGCAACGTGAAGCGCTTCGTAAAGTCTGGGCACGCTAACACTGGGGCCTCGGTGAGTCCGGTCTTTAGGTCGTCGAACGCCTATTGTTGGTGTACGGTCCAACTCCATTTCTCCTTCTTCTTTAGGAGCCTGGTTAGTGGGGCTGCTACTTGCGAAAAGTCCTTCAGGAACCTTCGGTACCAAGAGCAGACTCCCAAAAACCTACGTAGGCTACGGACGTTGTTCGGCGGGGGCATAGCGCGGATCGCCGCCACCTTATCTGGATCGGTGTGTATTCCCTCCTCGTTCACCACGTGTCCTAAGTATGTGAGGGAACGGCGGCAAAAGTGGCACTTGTCTGGGTTTAGCTGTAGGTTAGCGTTACGGAGTCGGCGGAATACTTCCCGGAGGTTGTTCAGGTGCTGTTCGAAGGTCTCTCCCAACACAATTACGTCGTCCAAATAGGCGAACGCGATGTCGTCCATGTCAGGAGTTATGATCCTATCTAGTAGGCGTTGGAACGTCGCGCTGGCCGAGTGGAGACCGAAGCACATTACCCTGAACTGGAATAAGCCTCTTCCGGGGACGGTGAACGCCGTGATCGGTCGACTTTCCGGCGTCAACGGTATCTGCCAGTATCCCTGCCGCAGGTCGAGGGTGGTGATATACTTAGCTCGCCTCAGTTTGTCTAATATGGCCGAGATGTACGGGAGGGGATACGCATCCTTAACCGATACCTCATTAACTTTGCGGAAGTCTACGCAGAAGCGTGGGGTACCATCTTTCTTTTTGACAATCACGATTGGCGAGCTCCACCTCTTCATTAATTATTTCCTGCATTTTCGGGTTACGGGGTCTATACCTTTGCTTGATAGGCGTAGTCTTAGCAAGCCGTATACGGTGTTGTGCCAGGTGAGTAGGGCCTTTGATATCTGCAAAAGCTGGTAACTCCTCAGCTAGGAATCGCTGCAGCTCCTGCTGTTCGACGGCAGATAGGTGTGGCAAGGAAGGGCCTTCTGTTGATACTTGTACCCCAGCCGTAAGTTCTGTGCAATCTGTGACGGTGGGCGGTATCGATTCTCCATTTAGTCGGCACTGAGCGGTACGGAGGTCTATCTCAAACCCGTGTTCCTTTAGCACGTCCATTCCGAATAGAATATCGACTGGCAATGTGGGTAAATATAGCATGCGGCGCCTGATAGTCCGTGAGTCAATCCTCATCACCAGGTCGTAAGCCTGTCTGATGTTGATGGCATTGCCGTCGGCGACCCGGGTGGCCACGTCGCCTATGGGGATCGCGGGCATGCCTTTCGAGTGGCAATACTCAGCCACTTTGCCACCCACGAATGAGCGCGTGGCCCCTGTGTCCACCAGCGCCTCGAAGGTCTCTTCGGCAATGCTTATTGCCATAAACGGTCGGTTGTCTGTTACGACGCTTGTTTCCGAGGGTTCGTGTGACGGAAACTGCGGGGTCCTCGGTCCGGCGCAGTCCCTTAATAGTTTCCCTGATCGGATAAGCAAGGACATTCTCTCGACAGGGTGTCGGGACGCCCGCAGCGCGAGCAAAACAACCTGGCTGACGGCGCTTGACACTGGCCTCTCATGTGCCCAGGTTGACCGCATCGCCAGCAAGTAGGAGCAAATCTCACTGCTCTATGGGTGTTGTTTCCGGTTTGTACCTCATTTGGGTTAGCTCTCCTGGAGGCTGGTATAAACGTGCGGGGTGAGTAGTACGGAGCATGGTTTGACTGTGGCCTCGTCGATAACCCGGCCCAACGCTGGTTACAACGGGTTTCTTGGACGAGGGATTCGACGGGCTTAACCTTCTCTATGAATGTTCTAATGTCCGGAATGTCACAATTCCACAGCATTTGGCGGTATTGAGGTAGAAGATTTCTTTTAAGCCATGTTAGCTCCTTTTCCGGGGACATATTCCCATGTCTCCTGATGAGCGTTTAGAGGTCGGTGGCATACCTTATGACCGGCTCATCCGGTAGCTGGAGCCTCCGGCTTATTTCCGTTTCTATGTCCACCAAGTAGTTAACTGGGAAGTTGAACTGACGGAAATCAGGCAGGAAATCCTCCCATCGCTTCCACATGCCCCGGTTGTTGCGGTACCACAACAGGGCTGGTCCATCTAACCATTGTGGGAGGGCGGATAAGAGACGGTCGCTGCTGACGCCTGAATATATGCGTATTTCCTCCAAACGTTCTAGGAAGGCAGCTGGGTCGGAATTTCCGTCAAACTGCACCTTCCAGTTTGGGACGTTTTCTTGCGGAGTGGACATAACGGTGACGGTTTTTGTTAAATAACTTGCAACGGAACGATATCGGAACGAGGCGGTATTGGAACGGAACGGTATTAATACGGAACAGTTAGCTATTTTATTTAATAATATGTAACGGAACGATATCGGAACGGGACGGTATTGTAACGGGACGGTATTACCACGGAACGGTTAGCTTTTTTGTTTAATAATATGTAACAAAACTGTATCGGAACGGGACGGTATTAGAACGGGACGGTATCAACACGGAACGGTCGGTTTTTTATTCAATAATATGTAACGGAACTATATCGTAACGGGACGGTAATGTAACGGGACGGTATCAATACGGAATGGTCAGTTTTTTAGTTACGGCTCCCTGCTCGGCTAAACTGCTCGGGCGCCATTTTGTAACGAGGCCAGGAATTATACGGTAAAACGGATCAATGGATTTACAGGAACGGTCCCGGGCGCCAGATTTTAGAGGGTTTACTCCCTACGAGGGTGTCGATAAGGAGCGAGAGGGTTACAGGGGAACACCCTGCGAAAGGATATTGTCGTGTACCAACTCGACCTTGGCCTGCTTGTGTACTACAGCGTCCAGACCAGAGTCGACTTGGAACAGTCGTAGTTAATACCCTTAGAAGGTCTGTGTTAGATACAGCATCACCTTCCAGAAGTATTATGACACGCTAACAATGAGGGGATAGGATCGTGAAGGGGAACGGCACTAAATCTCGTGGTCTCGACGTCGACGGGTAGGCACGTGGGGACTGAGGGAAAATATCCGAAAATTCGCTACAATTATATCAAATAAGGCAAAACTAAAATATTCTTACCTCGACGGCGTTAGATAGGTTTATTACGCCACGGACTTGTCTCTCACAACCACGGACAAGAGGGTACGGTATACTGACGTTCCTCTACAACTTCTATAAACTGACTCTATTTCTTGAATATACTTTCCAGCTAAATATTTTTCAACACGCTACGGCAAACGGTGAACTATCTACCTCAGTAGTTAATTCTCTCTCCTGCAGTCCCCGGCTGAAACATCTTAATCGGTGCAAGATACCTTATCCTTATCTCTGCAGATATGTTTTTACACCGCCGCGATAATTCGAAAATGCGTACTTTTAAGAAATGTTAATGATGAAGATAATAATTTTTACTGCGTGGAATTTTTATTTGTATGAATTATATTATATTTATTTTCGAACAGCCGTTTCCAGTACATACAGCTGTTCTGAAAATATAGACTTCGTCACAAAATGAAAACGCAAACGACAAAAAGTGATGTTTGTAGCCAATACGGTATTGGATTGTCTACATTATCAACAATTTCAAAGTGCTAGAATGCTATTGTCCAGGCTAGTGGTTCCAACACTATTGACAACAAGAGAAAAAAAGTCTATAAACAACCGGCATAGAGAACTTGGACACAGCATTGTTTGATTGGTGCAAATATTAGTGGCACGCAAACATTGCTATAAGAGGTCTATTTCTTCAGGAGAAAGCTGCTTCTCTTGGTAGAGAAATGGGATACGAAGAGATTTTCCAGTGTTATACAAGTGCTATTTCTCACATTCAATTAATTCAGGAAAAGTTTCTGGGGAACCAAAATTAGTAAATAAGGAAGTCACATCTGATTGGCTTCAAAATAACTTACGAGAAATATCCGAGGAATATCAGGCATGTGATGTCTTCAATGCAGACTAGTTAGGACATTTTAACAAAATGTTACCGGACAAAACTCTAAAATTCAAAACCGAAAAATGTGTTGGTGGGAAGTTATCCAAAGAGCCACTGACTGTACTAGTTTGTGTAAATTATAATGGTTCTGTGTTTCGAAGGCTATTTCTTACTGCCAAAGCACAAAAACTAAGATGTTTTAAACATGTAAAGAGTGAAATATGTTGCTAATAAAAAAATATGGTTGACTGGCAATATTTTGTAAACTGACGTAGAAAAATGGGATAGAGAACTGGAAAGAAAAAATAGAAAAATTTTGCTTGTGGTGGATAATTGTGTGGCACATCCGCAATTGACGAGTTTGAAGAACATCAAACTAGTTTTTCTGCCACCTAATACCACATATGTACTGCAGCCTTTAGATCAGAGAATTACCAACTCTCTGAAATGTAATTACAGGAAACAGCTCGTCAGAAAAATAATTGATAACATGGACAAGAATCAGTGTCAACTTTCGGTAAATCCTTGAAGCTATTCGTCTCCTTGATCGTGCATGGAAAAATGTCTCACAAAAACGATGCAAAACTGTTACAGGCATACTGGTTTTCATTTTGAGCATAGAAATGAAAACGTTGATTTAAGCGTTTCGGAAGATGTTATTGCTGACGAAGATAGCGCCGACAAAGACGATGACGTTCCTCTGAGCGAATGTGCTAGGGTTATGAAACTGGTACGAATGTCGGATGCGATGGATCACCGGGATATAGATAATTCTGTGGGAACCTCAGGTATTCCAACAGATTCCGAGGTAATTGAAGCTGCAAATTTGAACACTACCCAAGGAGTGATAGAAGATGCCGATTCGGACAAAGAATCTAAAAGTTCCGATGCAACAATGTTCCACTACAAGATGCCATAGATTCCGCCGAGAAGCTTCGAATACTTTTAGAGAGGACCTTAAACTCAGAGAATGAGCTAAGTTTATTGACTTCCATAGAAAACTTTTTGGAAAAGAAGGAAAAAGAAAAACCGACAGTATAAATGAAAATCACAGACTACTTTTATGATGTGTATAAAGTTAGATTCAGTGATAATGTAGAGTATATACAGTGATGTGTTTTTTATGGGAATAAAATTATTCATTCATGGATGGACGTGGTGACAGGGGAGTAGTCCGGTTTGTACACTTACATATAGATATGTACATACCTACATTTTTTTGTAGTTACTTTTTAGTTCTGATAGAAGGAGATCCGGTTTGTACAAGACATTATTGCTGGTCCCTTGAATCCTCGTTAAATACGGATTCTACTGTATTATCAACTCTCCGTTACGTGCATAATGAATATAAACCAGTTCGAATATAATAACACAAGCAACACTACAATATAATTATTACCTGGTCTCCCTTCATCCTGTCTAAGAAGGAAACACATACAACAGCTGCTCTGATACCTGCATGGTGTGTGAGAGCTGCGAAGGGAATCACTTCCATTTCTATATTCTTAACGCCGTTATTCTTTAGAGTTTCCAGATAATTCATCTTGTCAGCCTCGGTGTAGTCACAAAATGCGCCGTCTAATCTTCCCTGTCCTAAAAATTAATGACATATTTATAACAATACATAAATTGTTATACAGAGCGTCACGTTGTACATGTGATTAATTAACGTTTACCCCACCCATATGTTTTAGTTTAGAAACAAAAAATGAATAAAAAAAGTTATAGACAATGTTTGATTGAGTTTAATCGAAACTATAGAAAAATAACTAAGTATCGCGGTTTTTAGATAAATATTTTTAAATTGACAGTATACGAGGGTCAATCAATAAGCACCCGTGTTTGAAGACAGATTACGTTGCTGGGGGAAGTTGGCATTACCGTCTTGTACTGTCATCTGTCAAACGACACAATACTAAATTTCAGACTGGTTCACTAGTTAATTGTTATTTGACAGCCAGCTATGCGTGAGTGAGACAAAATCAAAGGGCTGAGATGGAACATTTAGGGATGGGTGTCTATATGGAACGTTCACGTTTCATTTTTGCTATAAAATAAATGTTTAATTAAATCTGTTACAATTTTTCTGAACGAAAATACGCTACCAGTGAGTCTAGGTTTTTAAAAGTGGTGCGCATATCAGACATAAATTGTTTAAAATTTTTTGAAAAATTGCAGACACAAACACACTTATTTCGAGAACGATAAACAAAGTAAATTATTATCAGTAAGGTCATAAATATCGAGAAAACAATATTAATACGATATCTGACTTCATGTGTGTGTGTGTGTGCAAACGTCAAGCCGCAGCAGGCTGATGTTGCGGAAGCTTCCACCAATGAAAAACGGAAACCTTGTCACATGACCGGCCTCGACGATTATAAAAGTTTCCTCCAACTAACTTAAATTAACTGAGAAGTAACTGAAGTAAATAATTTCTCTGTGCCAAGTGCCTTGCCGATTATAGCGAATATACCATTACCCCTGTAATTAACCGGGTTGAGTATTTTTTTTGTTTCTTTAACGTCGGCCTATTTCCGCGACTATGGCCAATCACCGACGCCAGGGAGCAGTTTCACATCACTATCCTGGCAATTTTGCCGAACCCCTGCCTTTCTGTAAGGAGGGTATGGATCTTTAACGTGCCCAACATCATATGGACACGGGACCGACGGCTTTACTCCCCCTCCGAAGGGCGGAACATGCAGACATTTAACTTGCTCAAATACAATGTCAGAACCTCGGTTGATGTTAATGTTACAGTTTGTACTGAAAAAGTGAAAGGAGTACCCTGGGATCGAACCTAATACCCTTCGGTTCAGAGGGACACGTTCTTACCCCTGAACCACCGAGGTTCTGGGTTGAGTATTAAAAGCTATAATTTTGAAAGTTTAAGTATAAATCAGTGGAGTTTTATATCTTGTCGATACAACACATGGTAAGGTGTTGAAGAAAATGCTTCTGCCAGCCAGGAAGTCGGTGTAATGTTGCATCAAATGGCTGTAGCATGTGTAAGAAATAATGAATTGGTTTCTCAAAGAATAATATGGGTGAGGATAAAAACGAGTATACGTAAAGTGTTTCTGGTTTCTTACTATGCACCAAGAAACGAGGACACCTTTTGGAAACATAGAAATGCGATGTTAAAAATGTGTGGATCGGGTGAAAGAATAATAATGATGGTTCCCGGAGATTGAAGGGGTGGGTAGGTGTAAGGAGAAACGAAACAGATAAAGTAGTGGAGCGGTACGGAAATGCAGGAGTTAATAAGAATGTGCACAACTTACGTGTTTTTAACACAAAAATATTCAGAAGTATACATGACAAAGGGGTGGTGTAAAAAGTATAATAGACTACATGGTGTATAATGAGAGACTGTGCGAATTGGTAAAAGATATTAGACTTGTGCAAGGTGCATGTGCTTGTACATAGTTTTCTGACCATTCTCCCTATAATGTTTTAAAACGGGTATATAATTGTAAAATGATTATCCAAGAGTAATGCAACTTTTAGAGTGTTAAAGTCATTTGTAAAATCAGTGGCAGTAGATGAGAAAAGTCAAAGTGTAGAAAATTCACAAAAGTTTTAAACCTATTTTAATGTAAGTAAATGAAAAATAAACTTAGAGAATTATACACACCTTCATAGAAGTCCACAGCACACATTGTTGTACCTGTGACTGTTTCGTAAGGCTCATTTGGATCTGCTAATGCTCTAAGTTCTCTAACTAAACGTTTGTCTAATTTTGCAGGTCGTCTTAGAAGTTTTCCCAAAGTTGGCTATAATGTAACATTAATTAGCTTAACATTTTGTATCAGTTTACATTTTAGTTTTGTTAATAATAAGATAACACTTTAGGACGAAGCATGCGCGTTGTGGTATTAGTAAGTTTTCATAAAATATTTCAAATAAAATAACTCAAGTTTCCGTTAAGTGAGAATATTCAATGTTAGTACATAATAAAGGCAATGTGTGTACCAAAGCAACGTAATCATTTTATACAGTAAGAATTTTAAAAACTTATTTTATTTACAGAAAAACTATCCTAACGAACGTATCCAAGCGACTAACCGAAAAATGGTCGCGAAGTTTTATATCTTTCTCAGTTCAATAAAACGTAAGTATCAAAATAAATTGACATGATATTTAAAATGATTAGATTTAGATGTTTTACTCTAGTTTTAAGCAACACACTTTTATTTCTTTATTACTACTTGCTAACTGAATTGGTGATTAATTAACATATTATATTTTAAAGCTTGGAATTAAACTGCCAAAACAAAAATAGCGTGGTCACTAAGTAAAGATTGGTACCTGCGTGAATACTGATAAGTATACTTGGAAAACCCAAATCACCACAAGACATTTTTAAAGACCTGACGATCGTTTGTTAAAGAAAACCCGAAGCTTAACAAAAATGTAGACAACCGGTCAAATTATATGCCTACGAGAGTATTTATATCTCTATGGCCATTAACAACAAAGTTTGTTAGACTAGAGGTCTATGCCCGCTATATATTTCACTGTTCGCACTGTCTCTTTCATTAAAAAGTCAAGACGCAGCAAGTGCGTTATGATAATGAATTTTCATAAAAATCTTTTTAATAGCAAATATGTATTTTCTAATCAAAGCAGGCATCAAACGTGTTTACCAGTATTACCTATACAGTAAAAACAATGCACCAGATTGCATCAAAATAACTTTATTGTTTGAAAAAGTACAAAAAGTTGCGAAAATAAACTTAAAATGTTCCCCAGAAAACTGGTACAATTTTCCCGGCCAACAAGCTACTTCAAGCTATTTACCCATCTACCGAGATATAATTATTCACAAAAAGTTTTTCGACAAAACTTAGAAAAAACTTTTTATGAAAACTCGCAAACAATTTTTTTCCACGGTAATCCGAAAATAATTTTATTCTGCATTTTTAAATAGCAAATATGAATTTTTTTATGAAAGCAGGCATCAAATTTGTAGTAGTAAAAACAATGTACCATATTTCATCAGAATAACTTTTTTGTTTGAAAAGGTACAAACATTTTCCGAAAATAAGCTTAAAAACTGCTTTCCTGGGCAACGAACCTTAAGTTAATAGCAAATTGAAATTTGAAGCATTTAATGAAAGTTCGCTACCATAATGCCCTTGCTGCGTCCCGTATTTCTTTTATTACAAACATGCATTATATTTCGATGGAAAATGCAAAAATTCAATAATATAAGGCGTGTTCGATTAAAAAAAATATTTCATCAACAACTTATGGGCCAACCTGTGATTGTAAATATAAGATGCAGCTCAAGACACCCTACAATTAACGTATACAATTTTTTTCGTATCTTGTATAATATCGAATATATAGAACTTTATCTTAAAAATGCATCACCCTGTATATATGAAAATAGATAAAAACTGAAACTAACCCCGGGTTATAGGGGACCTAGATTGCGCTCTTTTTAGGAAATTCTTCCAAACTTTAAATGTGGCGGTCTCCTCATTACCGATTTTTTTTACGGAAATTCGCTAAAAATTATACACCATTAAACGATAAAATGTATAGCTAAACTACTGCCAAAGCATTAGAGGAAGTGTCTATATGAAGTGAATTTTCTGGAAATATTTTAGTAAACTGAAGGACAATGGCGGTTGAAGCTGAAACTTAAGGGTTTGTAAAACACTCTTATTGCTACATTTTTTCTAGGTAATCCGTATTCGTTACAGGTTCCTTGCCTAAATGTTGTCAATTTTGGCGTTTCAAATCACTAATTTGACGTTTTAACTCGCTAATTTAACTTCTAAGAGGAAGTTCTCG
This sequence comes from Tillus elongatus, assembly GCA_964006375.1. NCBI lineage: Eukaryota > Metazoa > Arthropoda > Insecta > Coleoptera > Cleridae > Tillus > Tillus elongatus. The sequence continues at coordinate 291,570,431 of OZ023262.1, read as the reverse complement.
GTGTCAAGTGCTGTGTCTTAGTGTCATCCTCTACAATTAGAAGATAAGTTACTCCAGAGCTAATTCTTACCACGTAAAGCACTAAAAAAGGATTTGTTTTGTTAATAGAGCTCTAGGAATTGGTAAAAAAATGTATTTGGTTAAAAATTCAAAAACGAGCAAAGATTTGACCGCAAATATTTGGATAGGATTTATGCTTCCCTCAATTCATTACCGCTGACGAATGAAATTTCTGGATAGGAAACAACCCCTCATCTGTCAAAGATATTTGCACAGGTTCTAATAAGAGATTTGTTGCCAGCGTTGCCGCGTATTGGAAAATGGTATCGTCGGGTTGTAGAGTAAATTACGTGTATTTTGATATCAAGCATATCAGACTGTATAATTGTTTTTGTTGTTGGTATTAAAATTATTTGTGTCTTAATAATTAGGTAAACTTTTCTATTAGGAATTTTTCTACCCAAATTTATTGTAATTTGTTTAATTCTATATTATACTTTTGTCAATAATGATTTAAAAGATAATAACGGAATATAGTTCGTGGCCACGGAACTGCAGTTATGTTTAAACTAATAATTACAAATCAAGAACACACTTATTCCTTTAGGTTGAGCTTTAAGAATCATTTAAATTGTGTTTAAAAATCAGTCTCGTATGAAATTAATGTTCTTAATTATGATTAAATTTTTTAGTAACTTAGTGCCGTACCTTAATATCAATAAGATACATAGCCGTATTTTTTTGTGTCTGTCGTGTGGTAAAATGATAATCCAAAAAGGGGTTGAATAACAATCATATTGCTATTGATGAATTTGGAGTATTATTTCAGTAAATCCTTTCCTCAACAATATCTCTCAGAACGCATTGTTTTCCAGGGATTAACACCTAATAATTAGGGAGGAGTCTATCTCTCATAAAACTTCATTACTTATTGATTCAGTAGCACCTGTGGTTTTTGTTTCCTAGATTTCGTTAGATATCGCAGATATCGTTTTTTTTTGTTAGTGTGCATACTGTGCAGAATGCAACAAAAATGTTGCCGAGTATTCTGTAGAGTAAAAAAATTTAAAAGGTAAGTATAAATTATACAGTGAGAACCTAAAGCCCCCCCCCCCCCCTTTAATTTCTGAACCGTCCGATATATTGCTATGAAATTTGGAACGATGATATATGAGAAAGGTCTGCATGTTTTGACAGGCTTAAATGTCAAGGTGACAGCTGCGCGCGCTTTCGGAATATTTTTTTAATAGAAACGGGGGTCGAGTGATACCTCATTTTGAAGGTATTTTTATGCTCAGAACATTCACCAGTTTTGAAAACATTTGGTTCAGTATTTTCCTTATAAGAATTAATAATGTCGGTTTCTACGTTATGACTACCCTTGTGTAATATAACACACTTTTTCTAAAAAAGATTACTACTATTCATCAGTAGCAAATTATGCACACATTTACATGTTGTTTGGAGAGGCTATTTAGCTCATCTGTGGTTTCTCCATTTTCTACACTTTTCTACCTATTACATGTCATTATTGATTGTTCCTGTCATACTGTTTTTTAATATCTCGCTTTAGTATTGACAGAAAGTATTAGTTCGAAATTGTTTAAAATGGCTCGTTCTTTACAAGATAAATTTGAAGCGGTTATTATTTTCGCGGAAGCTAAGCGAAATTACCATGATGCTCGTATGTTCAATGTACGCTATCGGGAACGCCAAATATGCAGAAAATTTTTACAAAAACTAATTTCAAAATTTCAAGAAATGGGTACGGTGAAAGACGCTCCAAGGTCTGGGAGGCCTAAAATCGTGGAAGATGTAAAAGTCAAGGTCTTAGTTGAAATCACTGTTAATCTCCAACAGAGAACGAAGCACGTGGTGGTGGCATGTAATATTTCGCGTACTTCTGTCAAAAGAATTTTGAAAAGCCATAAGTTTCACCCATATAAAATGAAAATTATACACGAAATAACAGAAGACGATCCTGATAGACGACTCGAATTTTGCAAAATTATGTCAAGAAGAATCGTGGGGAATTATCACTACTTGCAGTGACTACAGTGACGAGAGTAATTTTTTTAGATGGAAAAGTTAATACCAAAAACTGTAGGTACTGGAGTGAGGAAAACCCCCATGTTTTCCGGGAGGGACACACACACAGTTTCCACAGAAAATAAATGTTTGGGTGGGCATTTTGGGTAATCACATCATAGGTCCCCTTTTTCAGGCAGAAAATCTTAATGGCCCCAGATATCTGGATATGTTGCAAAATACAATTACTCCTCTTATTGATGATGTTGTTATTCAAAACCCACATGAGTTTCAAGAGGTGATCTTTCAACAAGACAGAGCCCCACCTCACTATTTTTGACTAGTCAGAAATTACCTGGATGAGTGTTATGAAAATAGCTGGATTGGTCGTCGAGGTCCTACGGAATGGCCAGTTCGATCCCCAGACCTCACGCCTCTAGGGTTTTTCTTTAGGGGTACGTTAAATCTGAGGTTTATAAAATGACTTCCGGCTCATTAGATGAACTTAGACGACGAATTACATATTTTTGTTCAAGAATAACGCCACAGATGCTTCATAATGTCAGAGAAGAATTTACACGTAGAACATGTATTTGTCAGGAGGTCCATGGTGGTCATTTTCAACATCTGTTGAAGTATTCACCTTAACAGTTTGTGCCTTTAGATTTTATTTGAATTGTTTTTCAATTTTCTTAGTTAGGGTTAATTAGTTGTTATTTGTTTACTGTTAAATTGTGTTTTATTTTGAAACATAAATAATTTAAAATTATCTATGTGTACTTTACTGGGGAAACAGTACGACAGGAACAATCAATAATGACATTTAAAAGGTAAAAAAATGTGTTATAGACAAGGGTAGTCATAACGCAGAACCCGATATTATTGATTCTCATTTGGAAAATACTGAACCAAATGTTTTCAAAACTGGAGAATGTTCTAAGCATAAAAAGACCTTCAAAATGAGGTATCATTCGACCCACATTTCCATTTTAAAAAATATTCCAAAAGCGCGTGCAGCTGTCACCTTGACATTTAAAGCTGTCATTGATATGTCAAAAAATGCAGACCTTGCTCATACATTATCGTTCCAAATTTCATCACAATATACCGGACAGTTCAGAAATTAGAGGGGGGGCGGCGTAATTTAGGTCATCACTGTATATCTTTAAAATTTTTGACGGCTCAGTACATTCAAGCCAAATTCGGTATTGTGTAAGGCCTCAAACGATTATTTGCTTATTTTCAGAACTGAAATTATTTGAAACATGTATAGAAAATTAAGAACGCGACAAAATTGTCAACAACTATTTAATAACCCCAATTAATGACAGCATTAGAAACTTTGAAAAAGTAAAAACAGCTGTTGAGGAAGCTCTATGTGTAAGGCTAATATGTACATTGATGAAATAAAATCGGTGTTAGCAGATGATGGATATTTGTACTATTTTTCCTATGGTCAATCACTGGTTCACTAAAACAATCTCGTATACACGATAGAAAAAAATTCCTGTTAACATTTTTTTTACTGTAATGAAAAGTAAGACTTACCACTTCATAGTAATGGTTTAGCATACCATCAACAGCATCGTCTGAAATAATCACTGAACCTGGTTCTAACCCGATGCCGCCACAAGTTCCGATCCTAAAGAAGATGGGATCTCTAACTCTAGCATGGTACATTAATTTGATAATTTCATGTAAAAGTATACCAATAGAGGGAACACCCATACCATGCTGAAAAAAAATGCAAAAATATAATATACTGTAACTTGAGGTAATCCTCAATTAAGATTTTTTAAATTATTATTAATGTCTGCGGCATATCAGGCCATTAGCATATTTATTTTTTATTATGTTTACCAACTTTTCGGACAATGTCAACTTCTCGCTGGCCCCACCGGAAATCGAACACGGCACCTCTCGCTTAGCAGGCTGACACCAATCAATCAACAAAAACTTCATTAAGGTTGTAAGGAATATACAGTGTAGAACAGCCAAATGGAAGAAATTCAGTATCTCAATTATTGTGCATATTGATTTAAAAAAAATCCCGAAACACGTCAATTTAGATAGATTAAAAAATGACTTTCTGCAACGTGAAAATCCCCCCTACGTTCAACCAGCTCCAAATGACAGTTGCAGCATTCAAAATTTTCAATAGAAAGTATGTATACCAGAATACCAGGAAAGCCTCTGGCCTTAACGAGATCACAGCAATTGTTCTCAAAAAATGCGCACCAGAACTTGCTCCTGTCCTGACTCGTCTATTTCAGGCATGTTACAATAGAGGCATATTCCCTAGTAACTGGAAAACTGATCGAGTACAACCCGTCCCCAAGAAAGGATCCAAAGCGCTTCCTAGCAACTACAGGCATATTTCTCTCCTTTCAGTGTGATGGAAAATTATATAAACACCGAATTACTAAAATTTCTTGAAAAACACAATCTTTTTTTTTTTTAATTTCATCAACACACCACGAGGGCTTACAGCCTAAATACTATCGTACCGTGGGTGTTGACAAGGAGGAAAGAGGCATCTTGTTAATTCTGGACTTGAAGGTTTGGAGGTTCGGAGGAGAAGGAAAAACATGTGCTGGCAAGGAATTCCACAACTTGGAAGTCCTCGGGACAAAAGAGCGGGCATAACAAGATGTTCTATGTCTGGTGACCTGGACAGTAAAAGGATGCATTCCCTCTGTTCCCCTGGTAGATCTGTTGGGGGCAGCAGGTGGCGGAACTATGGAGGAAAGCTCCTCTGAGCAGTGCCCGTGCAGATATCTATAAAAGAGAGAGAGAGAGGTCACCAACGGCACGTCGGTGGGCAAGGGATGGCAGCCTTTGGGTGAAGGTAGGGTCACCGATGAGACGTATAGCTCTCTTTTGAATGGAGTCCAGGATAGCGAGTGTAGAAGCGGCAGCGGCACCCCAGATGTGGGAGCAGTATTCGAGGTTTGGCCTTATTTGTGAAGTATATAAGGTATAGAGATTAGCTGGTGAAAAGTATTTGCGAGCCCGGAAGAGGAAACCTAATTTCTTAGCAGCCGCTTCTGCAATAGATGTGACATGTTGGTGCCAATTAAGATTTCGATCCACAGAAATGCCAACAAGAGAAAAGGACTCATTGCTTTGAATAACTTGGTTGTTCATTGTGATGGGTCTAGGGCTGGTGTATCTCTTGTGAGAAAGAAAGCAAGACTTAGTTTTGGTGGGTTTGAATTGTACAAGATTTCTACTTCCCCAGTCTAATATTTTTTGGAGATCCACGGAGACAGAACCCTCCATGAGTCTGCGATCCTCATCTAATTGGGCTAAAGAGACAGGCTTAGAATATTGTATATTTGAATGGAGGGTGCTGTCGTCCGCGTAGCTGTGAACTGGGTTGTATGTGCTAGAGAGGAGGTCATTGATGTGGAGTAGAAACAAAGTAGGGGCTAAAGCTGAACCTTGAGGAACTCCTGCATTAATTGAATACAGTTTAGAGGAATGGCCATCCACAACAACAGATATGCTCCTGTTGGAGAGGAAATTTGCTGTTCACATACAGAGTTTTGGTGGTAGGCCATAGGCCGGAAGTTTATTAAGCAGCGCTGCGTGCCAGACCTGGTCGAATGCTTTGGAAATGTCTAGAGCAACAATCTGGGATTCACCGTGTTGTTCCATGGACTTGTTCCAAGAATGGGTGACAAAGGAAAGGAGATCGGCAGTCGATCTGCGCTGACGGAATCCATACTGCCTGTCGTGGATTAAACTGTGTTTTTCAAGAAATTTTAGTAATTCGGTGTTTATATACTTTTCCATCACTTTAGAGACGACTGAAAGGAGAGAAATAGGCCTGTAGTTGCTAGGAAGCGCTTTGGATCCCTTCTTGGGGATGGGTTGTACTCGAGCAGTTTTCCAGTTACTAGGAAATATGCCTTTATTCTAAGATATCTGAAACAGACGAGTCAGGACAGGAGCAAGTTCTGGTGCGCATTTTTTGAGAACAATTGCTGGGATCTCGTCAAGGCCAGAGGCTTTCCTGGTATTAAGAGAAGGGAGCATCTGTCGTACCTTTTTAGTTTTGAAAATGATATCCGTCATTTTATGCGCAACATTGGGGACTGTTGGTGGTTGAACATTTGGAGGTGGGTTGAGAGTAGAATTGCTGGCGAACAACGAAGCAAAAAAGTTCAGCCTTGCCCAGGGCGGTAGAAACAATTTCATCCCCTGAGACAAGAGGTGGGAACGTGCTTTTGCAAAAAATATTTCCAATAGATTTAGCAAGAGTCCAGAAGGGTTTGCCGCCGTTGGAGCTTAAGAGGACTTTGTTTTTGATGTGGTTATAAAACGAGTTTTTTGCCTCAGAAAGAATGCGGACATGGCGGTTTCTTCGTCGTTAAATGCTTGACGATTTTCTTGACTGGGATTTTGTAGAAGCGTTTTGTGAGCTTTGACCTTTTCAAGTCTGGCCTTGTCACAGGATTTAGAGAACCAGGGCTTTTGAGTGGCTGAAGAGGTTTTCTGTGTACGTGGGATAATCTAATACACGACAGACAGTATGGATTCCATCAGCGCAGATCATTTGCCGACCTCCTTTCTTTTGTCACCCATTCCTGGAACAAGTCTATGGAACTACACGGTAAATCCCTGATTGTCTCTCTAGACATATCCAAGGCATTCGGCCAGGTCTGGCACGCAGCGCTGCTTAATAAACTTCCGGCCTATGGCCTACCCTAAAAACTCTCTACCTGGACAGCAAATTTCCTCTCCAACCGGAGCATTTCTGTTGTCGTGGATGGCCATTCCTCTAAACTATATCCAATTAATGCAGGAGTCTCTCAAGCTTCAGCTTTAGCCCCTACTTTGTTTATTCTCCACATCAATGACCTCCTCTCAAGAACATCCAACCCAGTTCACAGTTACGCGGCCGACACCACCCTCCACTCAAATATACAATATTCTAAGCCTGTCTCTTTAGCCCAATTAGATTAGGATCGCAGACTCATGGAGGGTTCTCTGTGGATCTCCAAAAAATATTAGACTGGGAAAGTATAAATCTTGTACAATTCAACTCCATCAAATATCAGTCTTTCTATCTCATAAGAGATACACCAGCCCTAGACCAATCACAACGAACAACCAAGTTATTCAAAGTAATGAGTCCTTTTCATTTGTTGGCATTTCTGTCGATCGAAATCTCAATTGGCACCAACATGTCACATCAATTGCAGAAGCGGCTGCTAAGAAATTAGGTTTCCTCTTCCGGGCTCGCAATTACTTTTCACCAGCTAATCTCTATACCTTATATACTTCACAAATAAGGCGAAACCTCGAATACTGCTTCCTCATATGGGGTGCCGCTGCCGCTTCTACACTCTCTATGCTGGACTCCATTCAGAAGAGAGCTATACGGCTCATCGGTGACCCTACCCTTACCCCAAGGGTGCCATCCCTTGCCCACCGTCGTGCCGTTGGTGACCCCTCTCTCTCGCTATTTTATAGATATCTGCACGGGCACTGCTCAGAGGAGCTTTCTTCCATAGTTCCTCCACCTGCTGCCCCC